>CM076398.1:46855663-47283163 GCA_038363315.1 Mugilogobius chulae | reverse complement strand
TTTGAAAAAAGATACAAAAGAAAATGCGCGTGTTGTTTTCGTGGGTTGTGAATAGTGTTTTGGTTCCAGGGTTTGTCAAGGTCTTTTAGATAATTACTTGGAGTTGAACTGTTTCTGTGTGGTTTGTGTGAAGGCTTTATGTACACAATTTAAAAACGCTGAAAAAATATCACAAAACATATTCCTGCTTGTCTGATTCAGAAAGTTTTTCAATTTAACTCTAACACCTAAAGATGGGGTACTTGATTTTCATACAACAAACACTCAAAAATCTTTCGTCAAATTGTTAATATTGACAAGTATTCATTTTTTGTTGCAACTACAACTTAAAACATCTTTTAACAAACAGCAAAGTGAAACTTTGTTTCCTGTTTAGTTCATTTCTGTTGGGTTTCACAGCCTCAGTCTAAAATGAATAAAACAACAACAACAACAACAACAACAACAACAACAACAACAAAACTTTAAGATCAGGTAGTGAACAGTGAGTTGTTGGTGATGTTAAATACCTCAAATAAGGAGAATATTTCACCAAAGGACCAAAATGTGTTATAAAAAGATGTGTTTGTTTGTCAATGCTAACGCTAAAGTCTGACTATTTAAAAATAAACAGCTTCTATGAACGTGGTCATTTTACTAAAATCATATTTGTACAGGGTAGGGCTGTCAGTTTTATCGCGTTTTTATCGCGTTAACGCAAAACTATTTTAACGGCGATAATTTTTTTGACGCAAATTAATCGCATGGTTATTTTTCACCGTTAAAACTCTTCAATGACGAGGTTCATTGAAAAACACAGAGCACAAGCAGAAAGAGTCCTAACCAAGGCTCTGCTGGCTCACTTTTGTAGACTTTGGTAACGTTTCCACTCAATCGCACAACTGTCCGAGCGGGGATGTGTTTGTTTACCTCGGCTTAGTCCGTGTGCAGCTCGATCAGCTGATGAGAAGGAGGCTGGTCCTCGCTCGAGGCTCCATACGTGTTTCCACCTTCCAGTGTCTCGCTAAAGTCGCGGTCTTTGGTCACTAAATGCGATGTTTGTCCACTCAAGTTGTTGAAAATATCCAATATCCAGAATAGGCTTTCAAAACTCCGGTAAAAACTTTCGTTGTTCTGCTTTGGGCTCTGCTAGCTAGCGGTAAAGCTTTGCTCGTTTTAACTGACACTTCCTTTGAGTCCTTCACAATAAAAGCCTCATAATCTCCAGCTGCAGAAAGAGCTTTATTGTGAAAGAGCAGTGTAATAAATGCTTAGAATGAGAGAGACATGTCACTCCCATGATTTGGCCTAATGTTTTGGGAAAGCCTACAAAAGATTATTTTACACTTCAAGAATGTAACAGATTCTACAAATAAAGACATAATAAACAGGAATTAAAGCTAAATATATTATTAGAATGTAAAATACATTAAAAATATATAAAATAAAAACATTTAATTAAATGCGATTAATCGCAAGTTAACTCAAGACAATCATGCGATTAATCGCGATTAAAATTTTTAATCGCTTGACAGCCCTAGTACAGGGTAATATTTACTTTGGAGCTTCTTGTAAATTGTAATATTTTTCTAGTTCTGTGTTGTTAATCTGTGAGTCATATATAAATAATTCATAATGACTAGTTCTCAATCCAAAAACAATTTGGTAAATTAATGATGAGAAAATACTATCATAATGGTTAAATCTAAGTGCAATTACTAAAACAAATGTCAGATTCCGAGAAAATAAAGTGTAAAATTTGCAACCAATGTTACATTTTATAACGAAAAGGCTGGGTATCAGTTCTGCAGTTTTGAACATGAAGTCAATGGACCTGTGTCTATTTCTAAGCAATTTAAATCAATTTACTGTTTTGCAATTTTATGTATTTACTGTATTTACTATATACATACAGTATGTGATAGTTTATAAATACATAGAAAACTTACAATATGTCTCCTTTAAGCCATGTTTGATTTTATTCAAAGGGATCATAAAAGCCCATGATTAGTCCATCCATCTGTCAATCATCTTAACTGAAGGAGAACAAACTTTGTAAAGCATTGGAGAAATATCTTGGTAGACGAGCTTAGCAAATGCATCTAATGTTTAGTTTTTGGTCCAATTAATATTTTATTTATTGCAAGAATAGCTTTGTTTACTATTTTTGGTTAGTTAAAGTCAAATGTATGTATTCTAATGACACTAACCCTGTGCACTGTCAATCCTCAATGTGCGCAGGTCTCTTTTCTTGCTGTATTTATCCAACCGCGGCACAGAAACCGCATCTCGACAGTGGTATTATTGCCTTTCCTCGTCTCATTTAAATACTACAGACCCAGGGAATGTTGTGATGTCATCTGAAACTCAGCAAAATGCTAAAACGGTCTCTGAATTATCCACCGCGGTAGTTTCACAGCACTAACTTAATCTGCGCCTGACGACTTTGTGTTTCCAATTTGTCCAAACCCTGCGATAATAGTAATATACATTGGCATTTGGACAGTTCTTTAAATGGTTTCTGGTCCAACTCATTCAAATAAGCGGACAGGTCAGTGAGCAAACATTACCATTTCTGCAACATTCACAATATATTCCAATGAAGTCTAAGAGGATTAACACGACGGTTTGGTGTTGGGATGGTGTGTGCAATTTATGCGCCATCAACTGGAGCTGCTGCTGAAAGAGAAAGGTCTGTGACTAGTGCGAGAGAAAACTATCACACATCACTGTTCAGATTTACAATATTGTCTTGTGTTTTTCACTTTTCTTAAGACATAAGGTCAATCTTAAAACTTTATAGTACTAGGTAGAGCTGTATAATGTCAATTTAATGTATGAATATTGCTATAATCAACAACAAAATATTGAGTAACTGCATAATTGTCAACATGAACAATGCACGTCTTTCTTTGAGTGGAGGAGTTGCTCACAAATGGTACCTTATATGAGTAGAATACATTTCAGCAGACCATTTTAATGAGATACCTCATCTACTTTCATTTGAACAGTTCACTCTCTTTTATTTAAAGCAACAGCACCTGACTTTTTTGTCAATAAGTGTACTTCAAACACAGCATTTTGTGAATAAATCTGACCGTTCTCTTGTGAATCGGTAAATAAAGTGTTTAAAATGTCATAAATAGAAGCACTCTGATTGGCTGTGCTTGGGTGGTCCACTCCAGTTTCACTTTACTTTCTCTAAAATATGTTCTTCACACAAGCAATTATGAATATTATTTGTTTTTCGAGCAGCCCTATGTAGATACCTTTTATGTAGTGTAGTACTTATCAAGTAGACTATCCGCCACCTTCATGTTTCAAAGAAAATGCTTGTTCCACGCTGTTGCTTGTAATGTAAAAGAATGTCATTGGTATTGTGTCTCATTAAGTATTTGACTTGTTGTTGGCCAGTTGATATTTTTCAACTTGATATTCTATTTACTGTGGTTTTGTTCTTTTAGTCTTGGGACTTAACAAAGTAAGGTTGAGCAGTGAGGTTTAATCCAGTGGAAAGTGTGAAAACAGGAACCTGGCTGATTTTAGGCCACAGATCTCCACATGTGAGAGAGAATGAGTCACTTACTTTGTCACCACCAAAGAATGACGATCGTATCACTGAAAGCCACTGCTACTTTTATTGTTGTAACTGTTACAAGCATGAAGAACTAAATAACTATTGTAATGAGAAGACATTTAGTCTAGGAACCACTCCCTAACCTAACCCTAACCCTGACGTGAACTAAACAAACAAAAAGATTGTGCCCAAGTCATATCTATTGAATGAAAAAAGTTTGTCTGTGTCTGAGAATGTAAATAATTCATTCAGGTTTCTCACTGAAAATACTGAAAAAAAGTCTTCAAAGTGGGTCCCTAGTTCTAGTTCTGTGGGAATATGGAAACTGATGCTGGCAGAAAACATAAAGAGCTTAAAAAAAGTTCCCACATTGTGAAGACCTCTATTGATAGGACGTTTTCGCTCATGAAAGTGCCAAGAACTAAGCATCAGGAACACTTCTACACCCTTTCTTTCATGGGGTCAAGTACTGCTTGCATTCACACTACTCTCAAGAGGATCCAGCCAGGAATGATTCATTGATGTTATCCACTTACGTTGCAAAATATAGTCGAATTACGTCCTTGCATCACTGAAAGGTTCTTGGTCTAAAGGAAAAATACTTGCGTTAGAGCAGGAGATAGAAGGGGCTAAAAAGGTTACAAGAACAACAGTGTGAACGCCTAAAAATCAGCCAAATATTTGTCCAACTAAAAAATACAAATAAATAATGTTAAGTAAATTCTTTTGTCCAACATTGTGAGCTGTGCTTGGATTGTCTTTCCAATAATTGCCCCGGAGAAACATAATATACAGTAGATCTGGAATTTGAGCTTGAACACTTTGCAGAGCCGAGGCCAACAGTAACTGTAACCGTTGTGTTTGCCCCAAATTCCACGAGAGTGTATTAGCAGACTGTGGTCCAGCTGCTCCAGGTCTAAGTGGAATAATCAGAGGGAAAGAAAGTTTCAATCACCACAACAAAGCACATGGAGGTGGGCTGTTCTCACCGCACTGAATCATGGGTAAGTGTTTGCTGACACTTTCCAGAATCAGCCCTGCTCCTGCTTTCAAATAAAAAACTAAGAACCACCAGCATAGTCAAAAAACATATTAGTTGACATTATTACTTCAGTCATATCGTCACCCAGAATAATTTAACTTGCTTAAACACTTCTCTTCTTTGCTTTACAATACAATGATTTAACAGCACTAGTTAATGCCAAAACTAAACATTACCTCATTGAATTTAATTTGCTAATGGAGTATAGCTGCCGGCTTCTCATCACTTTACCGCCAGATTCCTTTGCATTTCTCTCAGTGGAAAAGACACAAGCGACAATGTAAGGTTGTGCTTTAGGCTTTAAATTAAATTAGCTCTTGTTCAGAAAGCCGGGTCAGAGTGCCTTGATCTACACTGTGCTGTTGATTAGCTACGAGAGGCTAAGTGACCTCATCTTGTAAAGCGCCGGGAAGAGGCTGGAGGATCGTCCTTCTCTGTCCTACTTTGTCATAGTTTTTTTCTTTTTTCCTCTATCATTCAAAGTAAGTCTATATATTCTGATTCATAGACTCCCTCTGATCACCCACTCAACACAGCACAAAGTGACCCACAGTTGGCCTGAAAAGGACTAGACTGGAGGAGTAAAATGTGACTGATGTGGATTTCAAGGGCAGAATTAAGAACTATAAGTTGCAAATTACGAAGAAATTGACAAACAAAAGTTAAAAATTGCAGGGAATATTTTCAGTTCTGCAAAATAATAGACTTGCACCATATGTCATCAAAAAAGCGCCAAAATGCAAAGACAATATAAACATTGACACACTGGAAGTCATTTAGCAAGTGTTGCAAGATATATCATTTGTCAGATCATAACTAGAGTTGTTTCCTTATCCTGCTCTCATGTGGTCCTCGGTAAATGTTTTTCTGAGCTAAAAGATGCACATGAACGCTCAAACTGATCAGAACAACTGCTCAGAAACTTGAGTCAAGAGCGATTAATGAAAATCTGCATGTATCTATCCATTTTTTTTTCGTTTAAGCCATCGACAAAAATTACTACATTTGGGGGTTTGCTGCAAGTCATTTTTGTTTTTTATTTGACTTTTTTTCATTTATATATTTGCACCTATCTTGTTCAATTAGGCCCAATTTTAGATGTGTCAAAAACAGAACAGACAATAGACAAGACAAATCATGTAATGCTTGTCCAAATATGATATAAAGAAGAATCGTACTTAAACTACAAGCTCAAAGCGTTACAATTGTTTGCAGAAGGTCAGACAATGTTTTTTACGTATTTTAGGTTTTAAGACCGTCGTCACAAGGCAGATGCACCAGATGCTGTCTGTTGTAAAGATCCTTGCGCTTGTGCAGAAAGTGAACCTCACGATGATACGGTCTGACAAATAGTCATAACAGAGTTGCAGTGACTCACAGATATAAGAAAAGAAGCAACACAAAAATCCTTACTCTGGCCACACCTCCTTGAACTCATAGGGAGGCACATTGGGCTTAAAATCGGGCCAAAACTCCTGTAGTGAGCAGAAGACTTTGGTTAACTACCAACACTTTTTAAGGTAGCTTTTGGACAGGCTAACAACAACAGATCTCATTTTTAGCTCTAACATTTATTAACTTATGCTGCCTTGTCAATGATATTACTGGTGACCTCAAGATCCAGACTTTCTGAGGTGAAAAACAAATGAATGTAAAACAAATTCAGGATCCTGACCCAAGTCCTCAAGTCCAAGATAAGATCGGTACCAAATGTGCTCCAGTCCGTGACAAGACCAAGACCTTAAAAGTGGTCTCAAGACTACTCTGAAGTGCTACTACACTACCGGAACTTCCAAGCACCCGAGGCCACATGAATGCAGCAGTATAGTTACAATGTGGTTGCTAACAGTTGCTGAAGTACACGTTATATGAATAAATGTTATATAGAAAAAAACGTTCTGGTATCACTTTATATTAACTACACCTTAATTGGCCTTAGTAAACCATGAATAAAGCATAAATAAAGCCTTAATTATTCATGAACTAATGGTGAATTAATGAATCAAAAGTTTATTAATGCTTTGTAACTAAGGAGCTACGGTTAGGATTTAGCGTTAGGGGGCAGGATTCGGAGTCATTAAGTAGTTACTAAGCATTAATAAGCTTTTTCATCTATTAATTAATCATTTGTTAATATTGAATTAAGTCTTTATTAAGGTGTTATTAAGGATTTATTAAGCCTAATTATTATGTAGTTATTCCAAAGTGTTACCAACGTTCTTACTTTCTCTAAATATTACAATGACATAATGGTGCTTGTCAACAGTGAGTTTTGTGACCTCAATATATCTAAAATGGAAATTTATTTTGCCAAATTGACTCACACTATTTGTCTGCTATTACTCAAACCAGTCCTAACATTACAGCCCAAAGCTTACATTTCAGTTTTGTCCCTCTCTGTTGTATCAACTGCAGTTCATTGTCCAGTACTGTCACCAGAAACACTTAAAACAGTGATTTGTACAGAAGACCAGCTTTATCCCATCAAACTTTGTCACCCTGTCCTCCAGCGCGTCGAAACACTTTGATACAAGCTGCATATTTCTTTTCTGCGCCGAGCCGTTCGTCACTGCCTGGTCCATCTGTAAGCACTCACAGGCCTCTCCCTTACACTCTCCTTTTCGACTCGACATGCTCAGGACCATCCCAACGTCAGACATTCTTCACAAACTCGGGTTTTTGACCTGAGCTGCCCTGGGATCAGGAGGAGAGCTGTCTGAAGTCACTGCTGTTTATGTGGAGAAAGAACAGCCTAGACCTGTCCTCCCATTTGTACAGTATAGAGCAATGACATGTGCGTAAAGGGGTTTTTGGTTACATACTGGAGGACAGGGTAATTTGTCTGGATTGAGGTTGTTGTTGCTGCAGTGTGGTGCGTAACTAGAACATAAGGCAAATACAGATTGGACATATTTGTAGTGTCAATCAGGCTGTGAAAAGACAATGCTGTGAGCAAAGATGGTGCAGGAGAAGAGACTGGCTGCGGAAAGTAAACTCTGAGCTCAAACTGCACTTGGTCTTGTATTGGTGCAGTTCTCACGCGGAGGACAGCTCACACTACAAAAAATGAATTTCAAGACAAGTTTAAGTTGTTTGATTTTAGGTTTTGAACCTAATTTCAAGCATTTTGACTAATTTAACCTTGATTTTGTGTAGAGACATAAAATATTTTCCTAGTTACAAAGTGTTTGAACTGATTTAAAGACTTCTTATTTCAAGCCAAATTATTTGTCAGTGGACTTGGAAAATTGTTCTAACCCCATTGGCCAATTTTTGCTCCTATTTTAAGCCAAATGTCCTTAAAACTAGCTAAAACTGTCCTGAAACCAGTGAAAAACATTACACAAACAATTAGATCTTATCCAGTTTAAACAGATCAAACCTGGAATAAAATTTTGATTCCAAGTCATTTTAAACAAGTCTAGATTTATATTTTTTGTAGTGCACACTCTGTCCGGTAGGGCTGTACGTTATGTATCGAAATATATCGTGACCCGCTTGTTGGCAATGTGCGTATTGAGAGCGAAGCATATCTGAATACTTAACACATAATAAACTTTGCACTTTAAATCTGGACTGCTGTTTTGTGGCTGAAAAAATACTTATTCATAGGACACTTGTATGTAACTTTAAAGTTGAGGTAAATAACTGTTTAAGATATTAATTAGTCAACTTTGTGTTTTCCACAAATAAGTTTATGATAAACATAGCACAAAATGAAACCACTGAGTACTGGCTGAATTGAATGATAAAGATTTTTATTTCTCATCAGGAGCTGAATGCAGTGCTCTGATTGTCTGTGCTTGGATGGTTCTCTACAGTTTGTTAGAAGAAGATTTTAAGCCAAAATTACAACCAAAAATGAAAACATGTCAATATTAACCATGAGTCGAAAGATTTTGGAGAGGAAGTTGTCATACTTTTTGTTTGTTTGTTTTAACCATCTTCTAACATTGATTCCTCATCAAAACACCGCTGGAATTCTCTCTGTGAAATACTTTTTCTCTTCTGAGCCTCAGAAAACAACAGTTTCAAGTTTCCAGAATTTGTGATGTCATAAGTAGATCTTTCTTCACAGTTTTTAAATCTACGCATTATCTAATCTTTGGGCATTTCTGCAGAAATAACTTATCAGACTAATGTTTCGTTTTTAATTTTAATTCTAAATGTTTATTCATGTTTAATCAACTCAAAACATTTTTATTAAAGTTAATAAAATATCTAATGTGAAATATGTTTAAAGCTGTGGTGCATTTTAATGTGTAAATTAATAAGCTGTCTTTTGAAAATGCAGCACTTGTAGCAAAACCAGACGACTTTATACTGCCTACTTCCTATATTCATTGGTTTTACTTGTTTTTTGTTCTTCATTACTTTCCACCACTGAACACAGAGATAAATATCTTTTGATAAAGGGACGTTTGCCTCTAACTCTGCATGTCCTTGTGAGAAACTAGGTCCGGCAGCCTCTGGAGAGCTTGATTTTGTATGTTTGTGTTATGTATGGGAATAGAGCAATTTATATGGGTCACGATCACCACTTCTCCTCTCCCGGCCCTGAGGGAACGTGCTAACTTTGTGTTTGTCTCTCTGTCTTTGCCACACAGAGGAAAAGTATGTGACGATCCAGCCGTACACCAGCCAGGGCAAGGACGAGGTGAGCTTCGAGAAGGGAGTGACTGTGGAGGTCATACAGAAGAACCTGGAGGGCTGGTGGTACATCCGGTGAGGATCTGAACACGCTCCAACAAGTCTCATTAAAAAGACTATTTTAAGGGACACACTGACACACATTTAGCTCTGGTTTAGTGGATGGTTAAGACAGAAACAGTTCTCAAGGGATTGGCAAAGTTTGAAAATGTTTAAAGAGCAAAATGAACGGTGAGAGCTCTTAATCATGTAATAGTTTTCACACTATCTCGTTTAACATCTTAAAGTAATATTTAAGGTGACTTTCAGTTGTTTTGGCTAGTTTGGTCTCTCAGTATTGAGGCCTGCATGTGAAACTAAGACAAATGTCCAATTAGTCTAAAGAAGTTTTACATAGATTATTAATATGTTTCTACGTCAATTTATAACCTTAAAGTGAGCTCACCCCCTAAACGCCATCCTCAAACACATTTTAGAAGTAACTCATGCAAAGCAATGGAATGGCAAGGCGGGGCGTAGAGAGAAGAGCAGCTGATTGGACTGACACAGTGTGCAATTAGTGCTCAGAACAGAGAGAGAGTTTGTGACTTTTTGACCTGACTTGCTAATTCGCTTTGTTTGCACAGAATGCAAAAAAAAAAAAAAAAAAAGAGCATAGGATGAAAAACATATTCTACAGTTTAGTCAAAAAAAAGTAGTTTTTGTTTGCCATTTGTTCTGCAATTTTCATGTGGTGCTTAAGGAATTTTGAACCTAAAAACAAATTATGTAGAGGACTTCACTCTGTTTGCTGATGTTAGCACTAGGAAATTCAGATAAATCAAATTATTGAAATATAAACAGTTGGAAAACCATAAACATAATTAATTTAGAAACATAAAGCAGAATGTTCAAAAAAACATGAGAAGAAGACAGAGACTTCTCAGATTTCTCAAAAAAAAAAAAAAAAAGAAACTCAACTACTCTAGTTTTCACCTTACAGATTGCAGATTAAGACGAACGAGGCAATTCATCAAAGACCAAGACTAAATATCACACACAAACAACACAGACAAAACCTTGGTTAGTAAAAACTTAGATTTGTAGCAGAAGTCAGAGTTTATAAAAAACGTTTCTGTGTTCAACGCATTGTATAGAATATAGAGTTTACATTAGTGAAATTATGAGTAAAAATTTATTTTGCTTTTTAAAACAATCAAAATGAAAATATACATGAATCAAAATGAAAAAAATGTATATTAACAGAAGAATCTGTCTGCTTCTTCTGTGAGTACATTCTATCATTCTACTAGCATTTAATTCAAATATAGATAACATTCATATTTTGACATTTACCTTTAGTCACATAAATATAGTTTTCTTCTGAGCTTGTAAACAGAACATTCCCTGGAGGTTCATAGAGTGTTTGTGCTTCGTCCAAAGACTGGCCCATGTTCTCTGAGTTTCCTCATTTACATAAAAGTCTTGTGCAGGGCCATGGAAGCATATGGTGCCCTCTCCACAGGTCTCTCTCTGCCTGTCTGCTACATCTGTGCACTGTTTACCACTTGTTTATTTCTTTCAATTCTCTCGGGCTTAAAACTTGCGCTGTGTGGATTTGGCCTCGATGAACCAGGCATTTATAGCATTTTAAGATCCGCAGTGTTATGTGTGCCTTTAAACAAACAATGGCTTATGTCTTCTTAAAATCTGTGCAAATGGGAAGCAACAACAGCATATTGAAATTAACTCCGGCAATGTTGAAGTGTCTTGCCCAATAACACAATGACTGGCATGCATGGGATTTTGGGTATATGAAACTTGTTTAGTTTTGGAAAAGCCTGTAAACTAAAATTCTTTAGTATTCAACTCAGTACAGTGCTGTAACTCATTCAAAATGTGTTGCATTTATCATATAAGTGGAAAACACAAAGTTTATGAATTCACAACTAAAAAAGTGAGTGACCCCAACCTTTAAAATTGAGCCAAAACGTCTGCAGAAGCCTTTAGTGGTTAGTAGTCTAGTTTTTAATTAATTCTGTTGTGGTTTGGGCATTTTCTGTAGAAATAAAAATGTGTATAATAGAGGTTATGCAGGTGACATCACAACATTCTAAATGTGAGTGCTGAGTGTGAGTGGCAACTATGCATGAGAGTTAATTGATACAGTCGGCAACGCGTCATATTTGGGGGCGTGGCCTGCTGAGGGGGAAAGCGTCTCATGCCTCACCATAATAAAGAGTGGGAAGCTAAACTTTTCCTTCTTTTAGGACGTTTTCTGGCAAATTATGTGTATTTTTACCACAACTAATTCAAGTCGAGTTACAACCGGTTTTAAATGGAGGTTACTGATGTGGCGTTATGTCAAAAAAAGATGCTAAAAGACGCCAGGTGCTACCATCACGTTAGCATTTAGCTCGCAGCTACCATTAGCATTGGTAGACATATTTACAAACTTAGAAGGGTGAGTGACTTTATTTATCCCCATGTCTTCGTGTCTGTATTTGACACAATTTATCTCCTAAAGTCCACATTTGCTGTTGTAGTTTTTGAGAAGTGACTGATAAAGCTGCTGTTCTGATTCACTCCCACAACTTCCCCCTCGGAGGTCCATTAGTGGGCGTGGCCTTTGATGTCGATTGTATCTATAGAGAGAAAGGACATTTTCTCCTGTAAAAGTTCAATAAACAGCTAAAACTGGAAAAATAAACTACAGTTTGACAACTGTAACCTACAACAAGTCTACTGAGCACTGGGTTTGTAACTGACATGTAAAAAGAGAAAATCAAGTCAACAGTTGTAGCAAAACAACAAGACTTTAGCTTCTCACATTTATCACAGACATTGAAATCACACACAGTTCAACTTACCTTTTTCTTCTTAAAAAAGATGTTTTTGAGTTAGTTTGTTGCAGTTAAAATGTCCAAAATCATCAACTATTATTAACAAACAAGCTTGTAGCAGACAATCCGTTGCCACGACAATAAAGAAATACATTGAAGAAATGCCACTTATTCTAAATGTTGCTAGCATTTTTGGAATAAAATTATGTTAGTGCATAATCTCGATATAATATAATAATAATAATAATTTATTTAAAGCAGTAGCATATTGTAGTGCTGTGGATAAATGGTGAAACCCCAATTGTACAACTGCCTCCACAGCCCAACAGTTATAGCCTTCGGTAAAATCTGATCTCAGTAAAATTAAACTGAATAGTTATAGTGGCTTTTCGATTGTCATTCATTATGTATTCCACTGTGACTTCAAATATTTCTTAAAAAGTCCACCATAATCTTAACTTTGCTGGCTTGTTTAAATTTGCAGTACTTCTGATCCACACATCATACACTCAGCGTCCTTTGTGAGGCTGTGAGTCATTTAGAGAAAGCTCATCAACAAAACATGATTTCACAAAATGTAGCTCTGACTCATCTGGCTTTAGGAGGCACCATTTTTGGCTCCAAACATGTGATCATTTGTCCAACTGGGACCACAAGCTGCTCCGTGCTGCACTGCCCGGTGAGAGAGGCATGACTCAAGCCTAAAACGGGAGGATTATTTGAAGTTTCAGGCCGCCTTCGCTAAAATGACATGTGCAGGAACTGTTTAAACAAGCAGTTTGTGTAGAGAATTATACTGTGGATATCCTAGCGGCTTACTGCTTCACTCGTGTATGTTTGCCAGCTTTCACGCTAAGCTAACAGCAGAATGCATTTGTGTTTGCACGTGTTGGTGGGACGTCACAAGGCAGCATGTGATAGTAATCAGCTGTGTAGGAGAGGCTCGCTCTGCTCCTCTGGGGAGAAGCAGGGAAAACAAGAGACTAGCAGGAAAAATACAACACATGTGGCAACACTAATGTGAACTGGAGCCGCAATAACATCATTTTTTATGTAATTTTGCTAGTTTGTGTAGTGCAAAATTAACAAAGACATGATAATCTAGGGGGTGCACGGTAGCAGAGTGGTTAGAGCTCTGGCTTCCCAATAAGGAGGTCGTGGTTCGACTCCCGGGTCAGACGATATAACATCTTACGATCTCTCTGGTGGAGTTTGCATGTTCTCCCCGTGTCACAGTGGGTTTCTTAGTGAGTGAATGAGAGAGTGAATGGTTGTCTGTCTAACCCTGCGACAGTTGGCCACTGTCCAGGGTATTTCCCTGCCTAAGGCCCAAAGTCACTGGGATAGGCTCCAGTCTCCCGCGACCCCTAATGGGACTAAGCGGTAGAAAATGAATGAATGAAAAAATTAATGAGAATCTAGTCCGACTGGAACATAAATCCCAATGGAGTCAAAGTAACAGCTGGCAAACTGCAAAGGCAACAATTATTGAGTTTTTATATATATATAATTACTTAGAATCAGTGTTGAACCAGCACAGATGGCGGTATTGACAAAGTATCTGATTGACTGAAATTAGTTTGCTGTGTCTAGGGTGACCAGATTTTCAAAATTACAAACTGGGACACTCCAAGATGGGGGTTGGAAACAACAATAAAATAGTGAAAAACTATATATTTGGTCAATCATGGCTCATTTACATCTCTTTCATGACATTCTGCAAGTGTTTTTCTCATATTTAACTAAAAACAACAATATATTTCTGTATTTACTAATGCGGGTATCAAAGTGGTCTGGGACAACTGGGACATGTCTTGTGTAAAACTGGGACAAATCAATGGTTTTGGATACATTTGCTGGGACATGGGACACAGAGCACAAAATAGGACTGTCCCGTAAATAGGGACGTCTGACACCCTAGTGTTTCCCAACTAATTTAATATTGTAGCATGTTGTTCCTAAGCAGGCTGGTCCTGAGCAGTACCTGGATGGTAGACCGCTGGAACATCAGGTGCCACAGTGGGGTGGCAAAAGGAGAATGTGTCCAAGGACACTTCACCCAGATTGCGTAGTATGGATCTGGTGTGAGTGTGAATGGTTGTGGTAGTCGAAGGTGCCGTTGCCGCAAAATGGCAGTCTGACTTCCATCAGTCTAGCTTACCACAACAGAGTTTGAATTGACTCAATAAGATACTGTCTTTAATCAACAGATACCTGGGTAAAGAAGGCTGGGCCCCTGCTTCCTACCTGAAGAAGCTCAAAGATGACTTCTCCCCTCGTAAGAAAACCCTGACCGGGCCTGTAGAGATCATCGGCAACATAATGGAGATTAGCAACCTGCTCCAGAAAAAGTCCGTCAGCGAGAAGGACATTCAGACGGACGGAGAGAGCAGCGGACAGTCACCAGAACGCCACATTTCCAAGAGCGAGATCAGCCTTCCCATGCCCTACAACTCCGAGATCAACGCTGAGACCGGGAGGAGGCTGAGTGCGGGCCGGGACACCAACAGCCCCTGTTTAGGTATCGCCGCCAGCTCCGCCCTGCTGGAGAAGAGAGGAGGAGCACTGGCAGGAATAGTGGGAGGAGGAGGAGAAGGAGGCAGTCCAGCAGTGGCAAGAGTCGCTCCACATCGAGTCGAAATTGGTAAGAAGTTCAACATACAGTATCTAGAAACAGTATTTTATTACAATAGGATGTGTTCATGCTCCCATTTGGCTAGTTCTGGTTGCTTCAAAAGTGCAGATTTGTCTTACTGCTTGTTTCTCTTTTGTAGGATTTGATGCTATAGGTAAGATGCATTCATGGTGTACTTTAGTGCCTAACATTTAGAAATAATTTGACTGCTGTGCTTAAATATAGAGTTATTTCCTTTCTAATGTCTGTAAGATTCGCTCTGTATCTTCTTTAGAGAGTGGTCCGTCACATGCCGGTTTCCATAGAATCTTTTTCCAGAAATGTTTACATAATAAAGAGACACTTGGCTCATGGTAAAGTTTTTCAAGAACAAAACAATATGTGTGAAGGGAGCTCAACAGTGAAAGATCGCCCTGGTTCCTGGAAGTAAAATGCCCAAGTGTAAAGTACCATAAGGGTTTCGAAAAATACAAATATTGAGAGTTTAAAGACATGTCGTGGGCTAGCCAGCTCCAGTATGTGCTAGTTCAGAACCACAGCACGGTTGTTTTCAGTCTAAAAAAACTCTATATCTATCTATAACTTCAAACTTGGCAATATGTCTTAATAACTTTGTAGTTTATAAACATGCAGAAATTATTTTAAACTAAAATGGTTGCCTGACCAGCCAGACACGCTTTGACAGTCAGCAAAACATATCTATGGAGACAAGAATGTGACGTAGTGCTTCTTTAGTTAGCATAATGCAATGATTAAAAGAATATGCTCGTTTGGTTTTTCGTGCTCAATAGATCTCTGTAATTGGTGTTGGGAAATTATTTGACTCGCATGAATGAGAGGAAAAACACTTTGATTTGTTACACTAATTGAATGCTTTCAGTTTTCTTTGTTGATTGCAACTAACTGTATATAATGTCTGAAATACTCTTGAATAAATGTAACTCTTTTATGATTTCACTTTGTAGGTTCTCCAAATTTAAGGCAGAAACCTCCCCCAAGAAGAGACGCTAACCTGGTGAGTTTTGAAATAAGTATATATTGTCTCAATGAGATGTTTTATATTCAAATACACGTATTTAATACTGTAAAAAAGAAGAACACAGTTGTAGGGGTTAAATTTTAGTTAATACAAAAACAACTTCTTTTTAAAATACAGATGCGGTTTGCCCTAAACACATCAAAGCAGAAACAAAAAAAGCAAAATATTAAATATTTCCAGAGTCACTGCATGTGTTGTTATGGCAACCATCAAAGCGACATCACAAAACAGACAGACTGGATCAGCTCTTTACTGTTGATCACATTATATTTCCGTGTTTACACTGACAAATGAAAACTATTATTGAACTAAATCACATTTGGGAAAGACTGATGTCACGTAATGGCCTATTAAGTCTATTTATAGTCAAATTGTGCATCATGTTTATCTGTGTTGTCAGCAGCTCACATCTCTCTCTCTCTTTCTTTCTTTTATTTCTGATGCAGGGATTATGCAGGTTACCCAAGCCACCAGAGCCCCCAGCTGTCGAAGCCGAGTATTACACCATAGCCGATTTCCAGTCTTCGATCTCGGATGGCATCAGTTTCCGCGGAGGACAAAAGGCTGATGTAAGAAGGCCACATCGTCACGGTTACAGCTCAGATGATAGGGCAGGGTGGCAGCCACTGAATATGTATATGTGAACTGAAATCGACAGGCGAGCTGAGGCAACAGGGAAGAGGCGACCTTGAGATTTGTGATTCAATGCGATGATGCAGACAGACTTTGCTCCACTGCAGTTGTGGAGAGATAAAAAATATAGCAGTGTAATAAAAAAGTCAGGGTTTTTAGCAAGTCATTCTACAGGGAAGACACTCATTTGCATTCTTATTAGCACATTTAAGACAAAGTCAATGTGCATGACTTGTCATTATCATCGAAATTAAGCTAAACCCATATTTGTTTTACTGCTGATGTTCTTCACAGTTTCCATACAAAGACAGTTAATTAGCTGTATATTTACTCTTCATATGTAAAGCCAGGCTAAGCCATCTCATAAAACTCATTAGTTTTGCCACAAACTTAGACAAAAGGCTGGAAATTAGACAAAATGCACAAGATAATGCTCAGTGCAAGTCACATATTTCACATGCAATTCAAATTTTGCTTTCCTTATTCATGGATTCAGCTTTGTGTTAATAGGTGATCATTCAGGAATCTCATTCAAAAGAGTATGTGGCTTTGAATTGTTAATTTATATAGCAATGGTGCAATATTTTCATCACTCTAAAGATCATTAATACAAAGCTATTAAGTGCAGCAGTTATGTTCACAAAAAGACTGCACCAACATTATCTATATCTATCTATCTATTCTATCTATCTATCTATCTATCCTATCTATCTATCTATCTATCTATCTATCTATCTATCTATCTATCTTATTATCTATCTATCTAATCTATCTATCTATCTATATTATACTATCTAATCATAGGCCAGAATGAAATATGCCTAGGAAATATAAAGGCTTCTATTGTTAAAATGTGACAATAAAATAAAATTCAATGCAGTAAATTACATACAGTTTGTGAAACATTTTCTAGATGGACAGTAGTACAATACAGTAAATTCAAAATAATGTTATGTGATGTAAAGTATTCAATATAAATGTGATCACGTGGTATATGAAGCTTTATATACCTTAAATGTCAGATATGAATGATCATAGATAGGCCTATTTTTTAAAATGCGGCCCTCGACTCTGACTCCTATCAATTCGGCCCCCAGCTCTATATGAGTTTAACACCCCTGGTCTAAATATTACATTAAAAATGTATGATAAAAAAATGCCTGCAATAAAGATTATTTGGTAATTTTTGATGATCTCAACCTGACCCTCCACTACTTGTCCAGATTTCTTATTATGTTTACATATTGTTGTGTTATTTGGTAATATTAGGTTTACGAGCAATGCAGGTGAAGGTTATCACTTTGCAATACTTTCAGTGCTTTGTAAACTGAATTATTGCAAAAATTAATGAAACAGTTTAAAATAGTCTATGAATTATACTAAAGAAAGCAATGTGCAATATGTGTTCAAAGTGAGCTACACAATGAAATGTATGAGTGATGGATGTAGAGGTAGAATAAATGACTTGTGGCTGTAAATGCATAGATGTACATAGCAGTGAGAGAATCTTTAGTGTCGGTATCTGTAAATATACATGATTGTAATATAGCCAGCACTAAACAGTTGTCATATTTCTGTGTTTTGTCATGTAGGTGATTGAGAAGAACCTGGTGGCTGGTGGTACGTGCAGATTGGAGAAAAGGAGGCTGGGCTCCTTGTTCCTACATCGATAAACGCAAAAAACCCAACCTCAACCGCAGATCCAGCACTTTAACCAGACCCAAAATCCCTCCACCCGCCCCGCCTGTTAAAAAGTCTGAGCCTGAAGAAACCCCTACGACCACTACAACTACTACTACAACAGCTAGCACCATCACTCCCACTAAACCTATAGAAACCCCAAAACGGCCTGTTATGAAGAGCCAGAGTATGATGTTCCTGCTGTGGGATGTGAAGGCGAATCTGATGTCGATTCACTCAAAGAGGATCGATCGTTAGACGCCAAGCTAACCAACATTGTTACTCAAAAGTACGGTAGCTCTCCGCCATCTTGCAAATCTTCACCTCCTGTGTGCAAAGCGTCACCGTCTTCAGTCATCGAAAATCTACGTTTAGATCAGTGGAGGAAGTATCCAAGGAGGAGTGCATATACGAGAATGACTTCAGAGCTAGCGGCAGCGCGGATGGTCGTCTCTGAAGGGATCAAGTGAACCGAGCTCACCCAGATTGTATCACTCTTCAACCGTCCGCGTAAACCGTCGGGATCTTCGCCCTAGCTGGAAGCCGACCTATGAAAACGATGACTCCGGAGATGAACAGACGGAGCCAAACTCTAGGAAGACATATCGACTTAAGTTTGCGCTCTCAAGACAGCAGCAGCCCTCACTCTTCATCGGACGAATTACCCAGAAGTGCTAAAAAGACCAACTTCAACCGGGATGTGGAGCAGAGGATAGGACAAAGCCCGTCGACGAGACCAAAACCGTCAGTACGCCCAAAACCTCTCCTCTCAAAATCTGAAATGCAAAACCCAGATAGAATGGATATTGGTTCGCTTAGACGCCAACTGAGACCGACAAGTCAATACCGCCCAGGTCTCAAAGCATCCCGAGGAGAAGATTCAGAAACGGCATCAATAATTTCCTCTGAAGACTCCATGTGTTCGCGGAGTACTTCAGATGTGTCGTCCATCTATTCAAAAGGAAGCAGAGCAGATTCGGATGTGGAAGGACCTAGCATGTATCGCTCCGTCGATGCGTACAAAAAAGTTCAAGATTCTGAGATTAGTTTCCCATCTGGAGCAGAAGTTGAGGTGTTGGAAAAGCAAGAAAGCGGTTGGTGGTACATTCGCTGGGCGTCTGAGGAGGGCTGGGCTCCTTCTTACTATCTCGAGCCTGTCCGTCATAAAGGAAGTTCGGAGTCGGAGAGGCACAGCAAGTCGAATAGCCTGGAAAAGAATGAGCAGCATGTCATGGCGCTGAATAATATCAATATCCAAGGCCAGAAGCATCAAAATTTAAGCAGGAATACACCTCCAATCCCGTCCAAACCTCCAGGTGGATTTTCCAAGCCTACCCAAATGGTGAATGGAGGGGTGCGGATGAGAAATGGGGTTCGCCAGGTAAGAATGTCACGATATCAATTTCAGAGGATTACTAATTACTACGACCAAACAACAGTGAACCCTATTTTTGCAAGTTTGTGATAAATTTTGTGAACTCAAACTTAATTAAAAAAACAAAACAAAGACTTTGAATTACATTGTGACATAAATGATGACAATTATCGATAACCGAATAATTTTGACATCCCTGTTGCCATGTTGCTGTAAGATCGCAACCTTCTAAGGACACACACTACATGATTATTATTCTTTTGTTCCTACAAGGTGGCTGTAAGACTTTCTGAGGGCAAGCACTACATGATTATTATTCTTTTATTCTTATGATTATATTCTAACTTAAACAATCACGATTATCAGCTAACAAATATTAACATTTTTATCGCCAGGTTGCAGTGAGACCACAGCCTTCTTAGAACACATTCTACATGACTATTATTTTTTTGTTTATATGATTATATAGTGACCGAAATTATCATTAACCTAATAATCTGGTTATCTCTATTGCCAGGTTGCAGTGAGACCACAGTCTGTTTTCGTGACGACATCGCAGCCTTCTAAGGACGCACACTACATGACTGGATCCCTGAGGAGGAACGACTCGTTGGGTAGGAGCGATCACTACAGCTCCGGTTCGGCCACTTTGGGAGTCCGTCGGAATGCGTCTTTCAGCACGGTGCGCCCCCATGTGGTGGTGGAGAGCCAAACCAGGCCGTCAGAGCGCAGCAGTCTGGGATCATCAAGCAGCGGGTTTAGCTCCAGCAACCAACGTAACGGCATCCCTGTCTCCACGGTCCGTCCTAAGCCCATAGAGAAAAGCCAGATCATTCACAATAACCTCGGCAGGGACGTGTACGTGTCCATTGCCGATTACCGAGGAGATGAGGAGACCATGGGGTTCACAGAGGGCACTTGTTTGGAGGTTTTGGAGAGAAACCCAAATGGATGGTGGTACTGTCAAGTTCAGGACAGTCTGATCCCGCGCAAAGGCTGGGTTCCTTCTAACTATCTAGAGAGGAAGAAATAAACTTTTAAACTTTTTGGTATATTCCCCGCCCAAATTTTAGATGTCTCCAAGCAACCGGACGACATCATCCCTTAAGAATGTTGCCCCCAATCTCCCATGAGCAATATGTTTGACTATGTACATTTAAGAAAAAGATGACTTTAATAAGAAAGAGTTTTGTAAATGGGAAAAGACACTTTAGTGCTGGTTTACTAGATGTATACTTGGGAAAATGGATGGTTTGGTTGAAAATCAGATTGAATTTTTGGATAAAATTGTTGAGAATGGACTTTTAAAAAGAGTTATGGGAGTAATAATCTCTAAAGGAAATTTGCATCATGTCTTTTGACAGTGATGGCCATTAAGTGCCTTCAGTATTTGATCACATGAGTGGAGAAAAGGTGGATGGCATCAGAATAAACCAACCATTTTCTAACAGTGCCATAGGTCTATGATCACCACCAAGAGTATTTTTACAGCTAATCTTTAGCTCTGCTAAAAGTGGACTCCTCTCTTTTCCAACAAGTTTTAGTCAAAGCAAAAACTAAAAACATATGAGTCTCATTCATGTTTTTGTTGTTCATGTTTGTCTTGTGTTGAAGAAAGTCTTCCTTAGAGAATTATTTCTGCTTTCTTGTGACATCGTTTTCCTCACAGCCTAAATCAGCTCCTGCCTTGCCTCTGGTTCATCCCGAGGCGCTGGCAGAATATGCAATAGGTGCTAAATTTATAGAGATAACAATTATACAGAATCAACACGGTTTGTATCATAGAATAATAGTTTTAGCCCTGAAAAAATGTCTGTTTTAATGTGTCCTAGATGTAACCATCTGGAAACTAATGATCCTGAAAAGCTTGAAAATGCAATTAGAGTTTTAGTTTTATAAAAGAAAATATAAAGGCAACTATAACTTAAGAGCTCCAGAACCAACTCACCTCTGAGTCGCTGACAAATACGTTGCAAAGTTTACAAAAGTGTAGGTTAAATATTGTGGTTTTCATCCAGGAAAATATATTTTGTACATATTTATTTTTATGATGTTTTGTGGCAGCAGTAAATACTGGAACAAAGTGAAACAATGACATCCCAGGGACAGAAGTTATTACATTTTGCCCAAAATGTGATTAACCAAAGAGAACAAGAATCAGTGAAATATTTATGTAGATACATTTATATCTAAACTCAGCAAAAACATGTTTTATCTGGAAGCACTTGATTGAGAGCTGAGAATGGCTGATGTTCAAGACTGCTGAAATACATTTTCTAAAGAACTGTGAGACCTCTCGAGGCTCATCACTAATTATTCATAATGTCTGCTGGACAGTTTTAGAGTATTAAAACCTGCTAGATCGCAGATATATATTTTATGTTTAGTTGTTTGTGGTCACACAGTGACAATATCGAAGAATGAAGTGGTTCTGTTTTGTCAATTAATGAACTTTAAACTCTTAAAGTGCATTAATGTAAAGATGCAGTCCATTTACAGCATTTTATTTATTATGATATTTTATTTTTTTATTTTCTAATTATTTTTGTGAGTTGGTGATTTTTTTGGTGAGTTTTCAGTGTCAGTGCACCACCAAAATGGTAAAATGCTGCCCTCTAGTGTCTCTAAGCGGTACAGCCGTTTTACCTCAGTGCAGTCAGAACTGTAGTCAAAAGTGCAAACAGAAGTGCAGTCAGAAGTGCACCGAGGCGAGACATTCTGCACAGTCTCAGTATTTTTTAAAGTGCAGCTGTTTTTTTGTTTCTTTTTTAGCACTTTTTTTTTTTTTTTTTTAATATTGGTCTTCTCCCTCATGCTGTGTGCTGCAACTTTACAAACCATGGACTCTTCCTTCATCTTTATTGTGCTTTACATAATGCCGGATCGAAATATTTATTACTATTCACTTAATTTGACAATCAAAGTGTTTCTCAACAACAATAGGCTCTGTGCACAAAACGTCAGTTTGGGTTGTTTATAATCAAAATGGCTAACTTCTGTACTTATAAGCATTTCCTGTTCAGTTGGATTCTATGAGGTTTTTACCATCGACTAATCTAATTATGTGTTTTTTGGTTTTACCACATCTGTTTAAAATTAGTACATTTTTGAAGATAAGGCAGTGAGCAGTGATTTGTAGTGTTGTTTCAAAATACATGACTCCAAAACTACAAATCAGAAGAATACTAAGGACACTTGTGTGCTTGTAAAGAGTCTAACGCTAATAGGAAGTATAGACATTTAATTAAAACAAGCGATATCAGGAAAACCAGAAGCAATACAGATTGATTCATGTCTTTCAAAGTTTATTTAAAATTATGATATCATATTGCCTTCTGACGTTCCATGCACAAAGCCTGTTTATTTGCTTAACAATAAGTCCCTCTGCCTGTAATGTAACTCTATCATCTCTACAAACAAATGCATCGTATCTATAGATCTGAACCATTATAATGAAGTTGTTGAGACATTTCCACTGTGGACGAAGGCGTTATGTAAATGTGTGGACTCACTCACAGCAGCTCACACTAGTGTTTATTGCTTTAACGGCTTTGGCTACAAATGCAAGGGAATCATTTTGTGTGTCGAGCTTCTATTGTTTAGCTTTGTGACTTTTCTTTTATCCTTTCAACGTGTATTGTTTCGTTTTGTTATTTCTACCCTCTTTGTTTTGCTTGTCCCTCGAGGAAAAGTGCAATAGAAAATTCCAACACGACGATCCGAACGAAGCAGACACATTTGTCGGGAGAAGAAGGCAAACTCAGTCCAAACTGCCAGTCATCAGAGAGTTTTTTTTCTTTTATCATTTCTTGTGTCAGAGCAGGTGTGTGGGGCCCATCTCAAAACGAAGAAGCCTTGGACCAACGCAGCTATATTTCTCCGATGTGACGGCCATTTTTGGATTTATCTCCTCGCTCTCTCTGTCAGCGGTGGACAGTTTGATTTGTGAGTGATATGAAGGTAACCCAATGACCTTACAACATCTGGATTTCGGGATGTCGCAGTGGTCTTAACGCCCTGCTCTGAGCTGTCACATTTGTGCCTGATGGAATTTTGATTGTTTATTTAGATGTTTTTGTGTTGTCAAGGCGAGACAATAACAGGCGAAACTGATTTTGGTCAGTTTTTAGGTCGGTTTACTCTCTCAAAACATTAACTTTCTTATATTAATGACAATATTATTAATTCTGCTTCTAAAGATGTTTTTTTTTATTTAATGCACAACCCTAACATCCATAGACCTTGATCATTTCACAGCCAATTTCTTAAATATTGCTTCTTTACACCACAATCATCCTCAAAATAGCTTCTACATACCATGTTTTTTATAATCTTCAACTGGATACGATTAAATTTACAAACGATATTTGTGATAGTTCTAACCAAGCCTGTCCATAGAAATTTGGAGGCCTGGGGCAAGGATGCCTATATGGCCCCTCACATTATAAATATTATGAAAAGGTCCTTGGCCATATTTGATTTTTACCTCTTTGCCAACAAATTAACAAACAAATATAGCTTTGCTATGTTATTTTATACAAATTTTTTCCCCTAAATCTAACACAGACCTGGGCAAAATGTGGTCAGATGTGGCCTGCGACCTGGCTTAATTAGGAACCCGCACATTTTGTTTCTATTTTTATTCTTCTTTTGATTGATTTATGCAATGTCACATGTGTTTTACATGTGTTTCTTAATTGAATGTTAAGACAAATTGATAAATAAATGGATAAAACAAATAAATAGCCCATAATTAACAGAAATGTGCTTGCAATTATAATTTATTACCAAAGATCATATACTGGCTCTCTGCTCCTTTTGAAATGGCCCTCGGGACAAAATAATTGCCCTCCCTGATCTAACACAATTATAGCTAATTTTGGGTTTTGTTATTTTGCAGATATTTCTTAATAATGAAAACCTTTGAATACATTCATGAGAGTTAATGACAGGAACTTTAAATCAATTACATTTGGATTTTTTTCTCCTGTATTCACCTGTGTTGTCTCGCCTTCAGCCCTGTTTTTAGTTCTGTCCTTCCAAACCTTCTCCACCTTCTTCCCACTCGAATGCCTCTGTTGACATTTTCACAGTAGAATTTGGCGTTCTTATCCCTCAAAAGGTGACATTTGGATCCATTGGCCTTGGTGACTAAAAACAAGTGGACCAGAGAAAGTGAGCACTGCACAACACAGCGGGCAGACGTTTGCTACTTCAGGCCAACTCACTTCACATCATTTATTTCCAGGTTGTAGCTCCAAAAATAGAAAGTCCTTCTTTTTTTGTCCACACTGGGTTTTTGGCAGCGATGTGATGCGCCGCAGGGGGACAGGGACACACCACTGTGCTACAGACCACAGAGTCGCTTCGTCTTATGTTGGTTCATTTATAACACCTTTGAGAAACCCCTTCTTCTCTCACGTTCTGACCAAAAGATACACGAGTGTGAGGATGTCAGTCTCAAATTTTTAAAGAGCAACATTTTTTAGAGAGCAAATAGAATAAATACAACTTACCTCAATATCACTGTATCTTAGACCAGACTCTTCAATTACTCATGTAACTGACCCATTGATCCGCACATCAAAATAAATTGTATTCAAATGTATTTATCCAGGTAGTTTGAATGAGAACAAACCATTATTACATCAACGCTTTTTTCAATCAACATTGTGTCCATAACAGTGCAGATGAGAACAGTTAGAATGATCATTGTTAATTGCATTTTTTTCTTATTAACCAGATGTCTCATTGAGATTAGAATCTTTTTGTCTGCCAATGCAGCAACATTATACATACATACAATACAATACTTACAACAAATACATGCATACATAGATATTACAGGTAAAAAAAAAACAGTTACAGTTATCGAGGCACCTCTATTTTCAATTTGTTTTAAAAGCATTTAGGACAAGAACATGATCAGTTTCCCATCTTTCTGCAACATATTCCAATGCAGGGCAGAAGGTACAGAGAGGAACAGTAATTGTTTGATCGTAAGAAATAGAATTCTACACTTTTTCACATTTTTCTTAATGCAAAAAGGAATGTGTCTAGTCACTAATTGAAATTTTGATATTATTTTTTAGATATTTAATGACAACACATTAATTTTGGCATTCACTGTATTCTTTCTTAACTGAAATTTTAAGAACAGTCAGGAGCAATCATAGGAACCCAAAAATGAGCCTTTGTTGAATATTATTGCTCATATATTTCAATCAAAATTGTAATTCCTATATCACTCTAAATAGATTTTCCTTCTCAATTTTTGTATTTAAAATTGTCTTAGAAACAAACAAAAAAAAAAAAAAAAAAAAATCATCAGTTACAATAACAGAAAAGATCATGAGCCATAGCTAATAAGACAGCATTAAACCAACTGATTTGACAACCAATAGACAAGATAATAAAAGACAATGACTTTAAATAATTAGGACCATTTCAAAGACACAATTACTTCCCGAGAGCGCTAAATCTTTTGGTCAGAATGTGTTATTTGTAAATTATTATATATACGTACTACTGTATATATTTTCTTTTCCAATCTTCCTTGTTATTATCTTACATGAGCCGTTCCTGGACAATAGCTTTTGCCTGCTGCTGTATTCGGGGGAGTCAGGGGGCTTTTCCCGCCCGTGTGAGTGTGAATGAGTCAAGTAGTTTAGCGTAGTGAGATGGATAGTTTGCAGGTGCACACTGTGGAGACCCAAAGCAGGTCAAGAAGGCTTTTTGAGAGTGGAAACCAGAGAGACTGAAGAAGGATCAGGAAGTGGATTGAACGTGACAAGCTGAGGAGGATAAAGGAGTTTGATACAGAGAAGAGAAAGTGACTGACAAATGTTGTGATAGGACCAGGGTGTTTTTGTTTTAATGAATGAAGATGAGTTTGTAGTATTTTTTTGTGAATTGATCTGTTGTTTAGAATGTGAAAGGGCTGTTTACCATTATCTGACCCAAAAGGCGCCAAAGTGAAGTGAAAGTGATTTTTTTATGTAAATGAAGCTGACGAAAAGCATTGATAAAGTCTGATTGGATTATGTTCAAACTAAACCGTATTCCACCTACATTTTTAAAATCTTAAAATCAATCTTATTAATGTATCGATTCAGGTAGAAATTAGTCTGCAATGGGCCTTTTTTTTTTAGTTTCTTGTACGTTTAGTTCTAGACCTCCTTTTGAGTGTGTTCGTACAGAGTAGGATGGGCCTTGGGGCGGTACTTTCCAGTCAAGCAAGAACCTTTTGGTGACACAAGCACATTTACAACAATGATTTTGTTTGGAACATGTTTTATATGTTCTCACATTTGGCAAGCTTTCTTTGCCTCGAGAAAAAAAAGGCTTAAAAGCTGGAGCTCCAAAAAATGTTAGTTGCAAAAAGTAACTTTTGTAGCTTTTGTGCATCATAGTTTTGTACGTAAAAACAACTTTCGTTTTCCCCAAATCACCTAATTATTTAAAGGTCGGGTAGCTGATTTTTGCACTGCAAACACAATTTATGTTTTAAATTTGACTACTTCCTCTCTGAAATCCTTGACACATGGTTAATATCGACCTGTATTAATTTTGGTTGCATTTATGGCTTATAAACGTCTTTTTACAAACAACAAAGTTAAACTGGAGTATCGCCCCAAGCTCAGCCAATCAGAACACAGCATTCAGCTCCTGATTAGAACTAAAATTCTTTATTATTCAGTTCAGATAAAACTCAGAGGTCTCATTTTTCACAGAGTGCTGTATTTACTACATACTTTTTAGTGGAAAGCACAAAGTTTACTAATTTACAACTAAAAAAGTTAGCTACCCACCTTTAAGTGTTTCATACTTTATAGAGGCTAATGTTAAAGACATTTAGCCCACTTTCAGAAACAGCTGCTGTGTGAACACAAACATGAGGACAGGGTAGTTCGTCTGACTAAACAAGGACTGGAGGACCATGGGATTTACTTCTTGATACTTCCATGTGCCTATTGTCCTGTCTCCGTCTAATAATGTCCCGTTTGTTCTCCAAACTTATCTAAGTTCATCTGTTGTTGTTAGCATTGTGGCTAACTGCTGTTAACATACCGGCACGTCTTGTTCAGCTGTGAGAAAAGCTTAAAACACACGATGTTGAAGAATTCAGAGGCTCAGAATGCACTAGGTAAGAAAAAAACATCCTAAATACCTGCTGACTTTGTGATTTGCTGAAGTGACCTTTTACATACCATATGGAGCCTTTAATAGTCTCTCTTTCTTCTTATGAACAGACTTTTCCTCTAACAAGCTTGTGCCTGTAATATCACTAGTTTGAAGCACTTACATCAGATCATTTGAGGCTCTGAGAATCTGCAAGTATTTTCTCTTTCTTTCTCTGTCTTTAAGAGAAAGTTTCAGCAGTGATACGGCTTTTTCTTTTACAGTTTCCGTCGTCAGATCTCGCGTCGCCCAAAGGCTCAGCGCGCCCAGTCGAGCTAAAAACTTCAAATATAAGACGTAAATTCACATCAAACGCTTCAGATTTTTGGGGTCTTTATTGCAGAGAGGATAGGCTAATTAAATGCACTAAAAATGGAAGTCAGAAGTGAACGGTTTCCTCCTAAGGTCGACCTAATGTTACGCGATGCTTTGAAGTGAAGATAGTTGGGTTTAATGCAGGGAACATGTTGTACTGAGATCAGATCGCAGAAGTAAGTTTGGTTCAGAAAGGCTTTGCTATGTGTGAGTGGACATTTATATAACGTTTTTGTGAAGGTGAGACACTGCAGGCTTTGTTCAAGTCACTTAGCTTTTCTATCAAAATATGAGCTTTTATAAGGAAACAAATATCGCTTAATTTGGACCTAATCTACCTGTCTCTTCTTTCATGGATATGGAACATTACAACTGCTTTAATGTTGTTTTCTAAAAATAAATTGGCTCATAAAGACATAAAGATCAGTCTTAATAGCACATAAAAAAAACAAAGAAATGTGATTTTAGAAAGCATACAAAAACACAAAACTTACAATATTTACTCTAAGCTTGACTACAATTTGAAACAAATGCAGCTAAATATTTAGGTTTTGTATACAATTTATATAAAACTGGACCATGGTAAAACTATTTCACTATTTTGGGCTGTAAAATGTACAATTTTGAATTACAGTAATAAAAAAGGGATGGGAGTATTGATAATAAAGTATCAATATTTCGATACAACTCATTACATTTTTAGTATCAATATTATATGCAAATATTCATGCTACTTTGGCAATAATAAGTCATATTATTTAAAAAATGTAACCATTTCTTCATTGTTTTGTCAAACTCAGCAGCTGCTAAGTCCTAATTACCTGTTTCTGCTGACCTGTTTGTCGTTTTTGAAACTGGTCTGAAATTCTTTTTTTACATGTTTTTTTTACCTGGTATTGTATCAATACCAAAAAATGTGGTTTTGACCCATCTCTGCCACATATTGTTTATTGTAATTGGTCTCTATTTACATAGCGCTTTTTCACCTTTCAAGGCACTCAAAGTACTGTACAATTAAGGATCCAGTGTGGTTTAAGTGACTTGCCCAAGGACACGAGTCTGTCTTATTGTTCCACTGTAGCACCTGGTGTTCCAGCAGTCTCCCATCCAAGTACTAACAAGGACCTGGCTTGCTTAGCTTCTGAGATCTGACAGGATCAGGCTTTGACAAGTGGGTATGACCACAGATGCAAAAAAAATTGATTAGTTTATTAATGTCAAAAGCCAACAAAAATGTAGGTTGACCTGTATTTTACAGTCAATACCCCATAACCTAATTATTATTATTTACAATAGTTTTACCATGCCCATAAATAGTCATTACTTCAACATGAAAGCATTAGGACAAAAACATTTCTAACTACAGAAGTTTACAAATCAACAAATCAAGATTTTTTTCTTTTCACCTGTAATGTCTCACCTTAATATTTAAGTGTTTTTGACTTGAGAATGTAACAAGAGTTTTAGTTTTGCAGAATAAACAAAAGGAACATGCCATATTAAAACCTCTGAGTGAACTTTCCCTAAACAAGAGTGAACCCAGCAGCAGCAGGAGCAGGAGTCAGGCAGAACTTTGTGAACGAACACAGCTCATATACGTCTTTTTGTGATTAGCACAGTGGTGTGTTTTCACTGATCCTTCATCGCTCATGGCATCCTGAATTTAAATGGATGCGATATCCAAATTTGACTGATGTTACGCAAAACCCAAGGTCACTTTCTGCTTTTTTGGAGCTAAACTTGCCTGTTTTTTGGACAGCAGTGTGCCAAATGAAAGCCATCCTTACAACAAACATAACAGTGTTTTTTTGTTTTTTTTTGCCAGCAGCTCACACACAAACAGGCCTCGAGATGGACCAAAGGAGGTGCTAAACTTTTGTTGTCTTTTTGCTTTGTTTTTAATAACATTGTTGTTTCTAATTGTGTTAAATATCTTCTTTTCATAAGGTACAGGGGGATTTTACACATGGATTAGAAATTGTGTTTTGAAAATTTCAATTAAACAGTTTGAGAGTGATTATAAACACATTTAATTAGATTTTATTGTTTATTATTTTATTAGGTCTGTTATTTGCTTACCCAGCTTTGTAAATAAAAAAACAACAACAACATTCTACTGAGAATGTTGTTATGACCAAAGACATTCAATTAAAAACCCAACCAGCAAATGGGCTGAATTGATAATATGGAACTGATACCTGATGCAGCTAAATTTCTTTTTTCTGTGATCTGACAAGTAATATATTACAAGTATTGCAATATTAAACCTGTAATACCAAAATATTTTGTTTAAGAAATCATTACAATTCATTCAAACACCTTTTAAAAATTAAAAATACATAATTTAAGAACATTTTAAGTAATGATAATTTACAGCCTCTCCACAGATCTGACTTATCTTGGCCTGGTAGTGCCATCCGTTCATCTCCATGGTGATGTATGACTTTAAACTTTAAAGCCAGACTGTGTAACCCTGAACAAAACAATATCATCTCCATGAAGACCCTTCAACAACAATAATATAGAGGTTATGCATGTGACATCACAGTGTCTGAATGTGAAGTCTGAAGAAATGCATTAGAGTCAAAGGAGAGAATTGACATTTTCTCCTGTAAGAGCTCAAAGTAAAGTGAAAATAGAGAAAAGAAGCTTTATGTGAGAAACAATTTCAACACACAACAACTCTGCAGAACAGTGGCAGAAAAGCAGATAAACAACAAGACTTTAGCTTCTCTCACATTTACTGTATCACACACTTTAGGATCACACACAGCTCAAGTAATCACCATTTTCTTTCTAAAAATATGTTCTTGAGTCTTTTTGATGAGGGTATAAATTGTAGCTCTGCAATTAAAATGTTAGTAAACAAGTTTGTGAAGCACTGCACTGTTGCCACGACAACAGGACGCTTGCATTTCACCACATAAAAATTAATTTGGGTAAAACAACAGGGATGAAAATTTGTATTGTAATGCATTGCCCACAAGTTTGCCTCAGTCAGAATGTTTAGAAGCAAAAATGATGTCAGTGCATAACCTCTATAGTTTGGTTTAATAAAGCTTGGGAAATAACAACGGTTACCATGGAAATAATGGCAAATCTGACGTGTTTCTTGTCAGGTTTGTAGAACTTCCATAGGAATACATCGGCCAAAACAGTATAAAAAGTGAAAAAAGTAGCTGTGAAGCAACTTGAAGAGCGGCAGGGTCAATATTGGTAAATATATCTATCACTTTGCGGCGTCAGAATATAATTTAATTAACACTATTTTTTAAAAACCCCAATCCTTTTGTTAAAATCCTCCTCGTACCTTTTGAAAACAAGTCATGTTCTTATCTCTCTTTCATTTCGATGACTTCTTTTGAATCCTGTACATGTTTACATTGTATCTCGCATTGCCCAAAAGAAAAACAATATTAAATGTATTATCTCTGTTGTTTTACATCGACTCGGCGTCTCATGTTGTTCTTCTTCTTCTTGGCGCTGATAAAACGCAGTGTTCCTGATGCTTTGCTGATATGATGTGACAGTAATATTACAGATGGAGACATTCATCTTCCCTACCGTATTGTTTAGTTTAGAACAGTGTGGCTGGTTAAATATAGCGAGGCAAAAACAGTGAACGATGATATGAAGATTGAGCTAGATTTTAGCGCTAAACAAGAAAGAACCTCAGCACCCAGCCTCGGTGAGCAGGAGATTTATTACAGCTGTCACAGGTAAAATATATGCACACAAGTGAACTGAAGTGTGTCCCGGGCAGGGTTCAAACAGGCTTTTATACAAATACATGACATTTCAGGAGGTTACAGAGAGCCCATCAGTCATAAAACATGTTACAGATGAAGTATGTGCTTCTTATTGTCTGTGATAAAGCTATGAAGATAAATTGCATTGATGGTTTGTAATTGGCACACACAAGTGTAAGAAAATATTGATGTTTTCTAGATGTTGACGTGACAGTCCAGTCCTTAACAAATGCTCATTTAAAATACACACATAATGCAAATAAAATAGAAAAGTAAAATAAAATGTTCTTGAGTGAACAAACCACACACATCACATTGTCTAAAAAGCCTTAGCAGTCAGAGTGTCAATTTGTGTCAATTTTGCCCTGAAATGTACTCAATTTGAAAAATTGAATAGTGCTATTGACCCTATTTTGTCCCGCCCACTTTTCTAGGAATTGTACTTCCTGTTTAGCTGCATTTAGCCTGTAGACTTCAGACGATGGTTTTATTTTAACTGTCATTACATATGATTGAAATTGCCCCACAAGACAGACAGACAAACATGTAAACTACCGTAACAGAGCTAAACAGGAAGTGCAAATCCTAGAAAAATGGGCAGGACAAAATAGAGTCAATACATAATGCTTTTTAAACACCATATACACAGTTGTCCTTTAGCTTTAATTCAAAGGGGTGTTTTAGACTGATGAGGTGGACCTGGCTTTAAAACATTTGAGAACCATGATGCTTGATAACCCCAAAACAAACAAATAAATAAAACCCCAAATAATAAGAAGAAAAAAATGTACATACCAAACATAATTATACCCCAAAGGCATAAATAGAACAGTCACTGGTCTCCATGGAGACAACATTTAGCAAATATTGAACATAGTTCAATAGTGTTAAAGTGTAAAACTTTTCTGTAACTGTAGGTTACTTTCCCTGACCCTACTTGCTTGATCTAGTGGTGACTCAAAGTGAAAATAAAAAATAAAAACAAAGTAATTTAAAATGAGACTAAATCAGGTCACAATGATGTTGATGGTTGTACCATTTGCACAGACAGATGTCACAGACAAACGTTCCCTAATTTGAAAATGATTGGTTGTTGGGAAAACTGGAGAACCCGAAACCAAGGGGAAAAACAGCCAAGCCCCACTCAGAAAAGTCCAGGCCGTGTAGAGTCTAATCCACAATAATCTTGCTGTGAGGCAAGAGTGCTATCCACTCTGCCACTGTGTTGGTCTAAAACAATGACAAACCATAGATCCAGCTTATTCAATTTATGGCTCAAGAGCCAAGACGGCCCTCCAAAGATCTGGTTTGACTCCCATCTTCCTAATGTTGCAAGTATGCTATTTTTTTCTCTCGTTTTTGTAAGTTAATTTTTGGTTACTGCCTTAGATCTGACTTTCTTAATGCAAGTCTGCTTTAGACTTGATTTGACCCTAGTTTATACTGGTCTAGTCCTTGTTTAATTCTTGTTTGGAAATCTAACATAGACACTAACATTAGTTTAAACCAGATCTTGTTCAATGGATATTTTGTCACAAATTTTGTCAAAAGTGCTGATGTTGTGGAACTACCTGCCCAGACACCATGGCCTTTTGAAAAACCTGACCCTAAAGAAGACAAACTTGAATAGCCCTGCCATAGATTAAGCAGTTCTAAAATATACTTAGCCCAAATGATGACAAAAATTTGATTTTTCTCTAATTATAGCAAATATTTAAACTACAGATGACTCCATTACCACCAGTGGTATACGCACGACAGTTTGAGAAACACTCACATTCATAGTTTAGTTGGGTAAAGTGTTAAAGTGTCTAAGTTCACAACAAAAGCTTGGACTATAGGGCCATTATTAGCTTTATCTTCCTCTCACGACCAACCTGCTTAGCTTCTGAGACGAAACAACACCAATATTTGCATAACAAACATAATCAAACGCTAAAAACCCCTTCATCTGCATTCACCTCCGCCGCGCACACCCCGTCCCACCTCCTTGTGAGTGAAATGGACTCAACTATTTGCTTGGAGTGTGGTAAAAATCCTTTCATTTCACGGGCCTGTTACCTCCGAGATCCTCCTAAGAACACTTGAAACTGTCAGCTCAAATTGCCGCCTCTCAGAGCTGTTGACTGTACTCACCTTTTCTCTTTATTTTTCCCCAACAAGCCTTCATTTTCCACCTCCACAGCGCTCCTCCTTCTCCACTAGATGGCTCTGTTGCACCGGCCTCACTGTTCTGCTCTGAAGCCTTTTTGATTTGACTGTGAAAAAGACCCGGACAATATTACAGCCTGAAATAAGTCTGGAAATGAGATTCTTTTATGATCACCTTATATTATTAGATGTTAACATTAAGAGAGGATGGTATCTGTCAGCTCGGTGAATGCTCGCTTGAACAATGGAGAGCTACTTTAGGAGGAGATTATTACTTCTTCCTTTTTCATATTCTTTTCCACCAGGCTGCTGTTGTGACTCAGATGTGGACAGGCAGAAGCCACTGGTGGAAATAAGTACACTTTTAGACTTAGAACTATTTTTAAGAGCCAGTAAATTATTTGACTTGACTTATATTTTTAAACAAGTCTCTAACTTTTTGGTTAGAGAACATTAGAAATGCAAATAAATTACTGTTCCTGTTGAATTTTTGCATGATTTAATTGTGAATTCAAATTGTATTCATGCATTAGTACATTATGACTCATCAAGAATTATCATGAATTCACCATGAATTATCATGAATTCAAGTGGTTTCATGAATGAATTGACTCTGTGCACGGAGCTTTAGTTGGCTTGTTTATGTTCAAATTAGCTAACTTCTGTTTATACAAGCATTTCCTATTCAGTTCATTTCTATGAGGTTTTCACTACATGGAAGATCAGACAGTGACAGTGAGTTTCTGGTGAATGTTACAGAAAACATATTAAAGACTTCACAAATCAGAAGAATAATTCACCAGAGGACACTTGTGTGTTTAAAAAGAGACGTGTTTGTATCTAAATGCTAACGCTAACAAGAAATGCTTGTAAGTACAGAAGTTAGCTATTTTGAACAAAAACAAGCCAACTGAAGTTTCGTGCACAGAGCCAATTCATTCATGAATTACACCATTGATTATTCTATGAATGAAATCATGTTAGTTAACCATGACTTTTAAACTCATTGTTCTAAAGCAGACCTGGTCAAACTGCGACCCAGGGGCCAGATGCGGCCCTCAGACTGTTTCAATGTGGCCCATGATGACACATTTTTGGGAATAAGTGTTACTCTTTATATTTCATTTATTTGACTAACTTGGCTATGGAGCTTGTGACTTTGCTTGTTATCAAGCAGTTATTATCAACGTATCACGCAGTTGTAGGCTGTTTTTACCAAGGTATCACAATAAATGGTCAAAATAGTGGATTAAAAAGTCCAAGTTGTACAAAATTGCGCTAACAATAATGATAATTTGTTACACCAATGACTGTGGTTCGGTCCTCCAGCACATCGTAATCGAGTTTTGCTAAAAAATTATCAAGATATTAATTTTTAAACATGCCCTGTGGCATGTTTTAATGTTCTGTCCCTCTCAAATAAACTAACTACTAAATACATAGCTTCTGTAGCTGTCAAACATGCCAGGTAGGATTATGTTAGCATTTAGCTTGCAGCTACTGTTGTTTTTTGCTTGGATTTACATATTTGAATCATTGGATCTCTATGTTTATGTCTTCTGATTTGTTTTTGGGACAATTTATATATTATAAGTCCACGTTTGCTGTTGTAGTTGTTGAGCAATGAGTGAAAAAAGCTGTTCTTCTGATGCACTGTTCATGTTTTGTTTCTCCCACAGATTAAATTTGTAAACGTTTAGCATAATCTTAAATATGATTATCTTAGCTATGTTAGTATTACCTTTTATAATCACTTTAATGCCATTTCTGCACATGCCAGAACATACAAACCCTAAAACAAAATGATTACAGGCGTTTTGTTTTTTTTTGCTCAAACACGTGTAAAGTTTATTCACCACAATCATCTGACGCACACAGAACAGAGCTCACAATGACTTCTCAAATACAAAGAAAGAAAATTACAGATATTTTTTAGCCAAAAATCACTTTTAGCTGCAGCTGTGTCACAAAGATGGAGAGAGAAGTGCAATGTTTAGCAAAACTCTAGCGCTTGGTCCCAGAAATCACGCACATTTTGAGTTACTTGTGCGCATCAAAACTAAAAAAAATCTGGCAGAATAATGAGCTGCTTTGTGATTGGTTGGACACAGAAAGCCTATTCTTAAAATGTACAAGCATAAAACACATGAGAAAAGCAAGGAATCAGTCCAAATTCGAGAGATGGACGAATAAATACAAGACATTCAAGGAAGCTGCGTGAATAAGAAGCAAAATTAAAACATGTTGTTATGAAAATGGTCAAATTGCACCGAGGGAAATACATCTTTACAATGTAGTATAGCGAGATTTGGTCAAAAAAGTGGCTGCACAGAATAATCAAATATGTAGCCAATGGGTGAATCTCAGAAAGCAACACTGGCCGCAAAAAAACAAAAAACAACACAAAATACAAGATTACAATCAGTAGCTTCATAAAGTGACATATATCATTGACCATTACAGCAATGGCTTTGACTATATAAAAAGAGCTCGATAAATACATAGCGGACTAGCACAGTGCTCCTATCACACACACAAACACACACACAGATTTAAATTACAAAATGATCCAAATGTACACGTCCTAAAGCTCACTGCAGTGGATTTCTGATTGTTTTACTGCAAAATGCACCGTCTACTTTCACTAGAAAAATCATTATAACAATTGTACATTCGTAAGGATTCAAAACTACAAATCAAACACTGGAAAAATTACAATCTGAAGTAAAAATAATAAGTTAGTAACTGGTTGAAATAAGTAGTAAGAAAGTTCACTTGAGTTTGACTTGGTTTGGAGACAAATTTAAATAGTAGGCCTGTGTAATTTTTGTGGATTTTGGTCCTAATTTACAATGTGGTTGCTAGGTAACAGTTGTGGAAATACCTCTACATCCAGTATGTCATATTTACTGAATAAAAAGCAATTATAAACCTTATTAAATATTAAGAAATTGGGTGAAACCAAGCAACATGTTTAGTTTTCAAATGCAAACATTACATATCTTGTTTTTGCTCTAAATGATTATATTGTTTTGGTCACTTTGCCATTTTTTAAGGCAGGATTACATGTAAAAACAACTTGATTGTCCAGTTGACTCCTCAAGACACTGTATATTAACTGAATCCACGTCACTCATAGAGGTCTATGGTGTAACTTTTTGAAATTATTAGTTAAATGCATTTTGCTGCAGACTTTTTCATTACAAGTTAGTACCTCCACAAGAGGAGCAATATGATAGAAGGTCCTGTTAATATTCAAGTCTAAACCTGATTTATTTTATGTCTGAAACAGTTTATGTTAATTTTCAGCCAGGTCCAGTTGACTCAAAAAAATAATCAATGCATTAAGACCTGACTTTTCAGATTTGGATGCCCTTGCAGTGTGCAATCTTGGCCATTCTCACTCATTGAATGCCCTTTTTCTATGTGAAAACATGACGTCATGATACTGTTACATTTGATTTTTTTTCTAATCTGGCGTCTCTCCTTAATATAAGAAAAACACTTTCCTCACTTGATATAAAGTACAATGTGATTGCACTTGACTAATAACAAATAGAAAACTAATTATAAGAAAACATAGATTCAAATCCAGATAAACACTTACTACTTATTTCAAACACTTGTAAACTCATGATTCCTGTTTGTGATTGTATTTTTCCAGTGACTTCAAATTAGACAAAGTTTTTCATGTTAATGTTTGAACTTCACAAATAAGTTTCTAAATATATAAGTTACAGTAAAAGTGTGTTTGAACACATGAAGCAGTAGCGTGATCAGACGGTCGGAGTGGAGGCATCACTATGAGCAGGAGCTGTCTCCAGCTGATGCTGCAGCAACAACAGTTTTACCCCACAACTCAGTATCTACAAAGAATCATTATTAACACAACCTCTTGAAAGGTTAAGAATGGAAACTGGATTCTGCCGTTTAAGTAGAATAAAATCTGCAGAGCAAAGGTATAAAGTTGTGATTCTTTAGTTTAATATTCAGCAGGTGGTGTAATCTAATGTAATGTTTATAGAACATCAACAAAATGAATTCATCTGAAGATTAAGGGTCATATCTTTTAATCTTTGTTTGAACATAAAGCAATGTTTATATTCATTTTCTGAATAATTTGTTGTTTTTGCATAAACTTTATATTTTTGTCTTTCGAGACAATAGAAGTTGATGATGATTGTCTCATAATTGTATTGAATTTTATCTGATATTTGCCATTATATTGATCATTTTTTTAAACTAGATGTTGTCTTTTGAAACAATAAATAATATGGCTTTTAGTAATGATTTCATGAATAGTAACTATGCAGACTCTAATCTCTGCCATTTAGCACAAACACAAGTTTTCTTCTTCCAAAGTCTAATTTCTGCTCTGAACTCTGCTTTTACTGACAGAAGATTGTCTGTGGAGCTCTCAATTCTAAAAACACAACCAAATAATTGACAAATTGACAGAACTCGACTAATTGCCTGCAAAATGTATTTAAGACTATTGTTGTTGGCCCTGAATATCATATATATTTTATTGTTCTACTAAGCACTTCAGATGTTGTGTTAAGGCTGGTTTTATTTTAAAGGATTATGTATATACAGAAGCTATTACAAAAATCTTTGTACCTTTTTAAAGATTAATTCCATGTTTAAGGAACATACTGTAATGTGATTTTCAGCCGTTTTTGACATGTAAAAGACAAAAGTTGTCTATTTTGTCCAAAGGCATCAGATTAGTTCCTAGACCACCACTTATTCACATTCATCTTAAAGTAGCAGAATCTAGCTTCCATTCTCATAAATTATGGCTTATAAATTGGGTAAAAGACTGAGGCTATATACAAGAAACGCATACATATATAGGGGATGTATCAACATAACGTATATATAATAGTTTGGGCTTAGAAATCGTATAAATAGTTGTTAATTCTCCTGATCTTGTCCCTATAAACAATCTCTGCTGGTGAAAAGATAAACATTTGTGTATTGGAAATGTCATGGAAATCTGGTATAAAAATATCATGTGCTTCTCCTCTGAGTTTGTGCCGCTTCAAAGCATCGTTTTTTGGTAATTTGTTCAGTTTTTTTTTGTGTGTGAAATGTAGTCAAAAGGTGTGAAAAAACCTATTCGTTTATGGTTAAGGCAGGAGGCTGGGTAAGTAAGTGGTGGCTTCGGTATCCATGGCGACAATCCTTAGTGCGATGTTAATTGGATTTTTTTTTTTTTTTGCAGTTTTCATATGGTCCTCAGAAACTAGAGAAAAAAAGCTAAACTTATGTCTTAGAAACAACTCCGAATGCTCAATTAGATGCAATGTTATAAGCCTAATTAAAATTCCTAATATTTAAAGCTGAGGTACCCAATTTTAACTTGGCAAAACAGGAAGTAACGTGTCCAAATGCTTCCGAACTCTCACAACTCCTTCAGCACAGTGGTAAATCTAAATACATTCAGCAATTACAGTTAAAAAAAGGCAGCAACGTGAAACTGGAGTGGACCACCCAAGCACAGCCAATCAGAGTGCTGCTTTCTGTTTTCGAGAAATAAAATACTTCATAAAGTGCTGAATTTACAATACACATTTTGGTACAGCAGACAGAGCTAACTTGCTTGTTTTTTCTACATTGTTGTTTTTAAATGCTTCTTAAATACATTTTGATTAACTGATTACATTTACAACAAGTAAGGAAAGGTACCCCAGCTTTAAACAAGTCTAGTTATACAAGTATATCCTAACCAGTCGGCTTGTATCAAAAACATTTCTGCATTTTTGCTTGCTCTATTAAAAACATTGACCATGTCTGAACAAAGACTAACCCAGGTTAAAACGAGGTCTAAAGCAGAAGCTAACAAGGGCAAAGCCAGGCAGAAACCAGGTATAACGTAAAACCAGTAAATATGAACAAATAGGTTAGATAAAATTTGAAAGATCCTTCAGGGGCCAGATTTAAGTGTTTGGCAAGCTTCGATGATGTTCAATAGATACAGTCAGCATCAAAAACCACGCCAATAACGGACCTCCGCGGGGGAAACTTAACATTAACAGTGAATCAGAACAACAGTTTTATCACTCACCACTTAACAACTACAAGAGCAAATGTGGACTTTAGGAAATATATGTCAAATATAGACACAAAGACAAGGAGATGAGTAAAGTGATCCAACAGCCAAAGTTTGTAAATATATCCAACAATGCTGACAGTAGCTGCAAGCTAAATGTTAGCTGCAAACATGATGCTAGCGCCGCCTGGCGTATTTAACATCTACAGGACAATCTGTTTACTTTTCTGAGATAACATCGCTTTAGCAACATCCAGTAAGACTTAGTTCTGAGTTGACCTGAAATACTTGTGCTCAAAATGCACTTAAATCGCCAGGAAGTGTCTTAAAGGTGTGAGAAAGTTCTCCATGAACTCTTATGTATCTTTAACCATGAATTTCCCCCACGGCAGGCTATGCCCGCAAATATGACGTGTTGCAGACTGTATCTGTAAGAGAACAACTGTGATGAAACAAATGCTAAATAATGTCAAACTGAGGAACATTAGTGACAAAGCATCTTCATAAAGACAAGTGCCAGATCAGAGCAGACAAAGGAAATTCCCTTCTAAAGAAAAGTTACAGAGTTACGATTCTTTAATATTGACTCGGCAAGATAAATTTGCAGTATTCTAATTGGCCACTGGTGCATATTTTCCTCTGCTTTTCAGTACAAAATGTGTGTGTTTTTTTGACTATCCTAGTGAAAGTAATTATTCTAGTGACAGATACTCATCAAAAAAGTTTGAGCTTGCAATTAGGACGGATCTGTGTCATCGGACAAAAATACAGGGCATTTTTATCACTTCTTATGCGAGTTTAGTTGCTAAAACCTGGCAACCTCGCTTCACATCCTGAAAGAATATCTGAGGACCACATGAATGTTGCGTTGGAGTTAATGCTCACAGTGTATGAGGTTATAGGTAGATTTCCTAAAAATACAGTTGGCCCTGAGGAGAATAATCTTCTTCCATTTTTTTAAATTTCTGCACTGTTAAAATTTAATCACTATTTGTGTAGGTAGCATTTATTTGATTTTCCGAGGACAATGCTAATGCTAACTTCAGTGCAACGAACCACATGGCAGATAGCAAGCCGCTTGCTAGCACAATAACATAGCTACCACCACTGTTAGCAATAGAACTACCATAAAAATACATTAGATAATACAAGATGTTACAATCCTATGCATTATATTCAGCACCACCACACCGTCGCTAACAGCTAGCCAACATGACAATATCAGAAGTTTGCTAATTTTTTCATCAGTTTTCTTTGTTTTTTCTCAGTGGCACAGACACAAGTTGTGACCGACTGAGCTTTCATCGTGAATCAAGTTGGTAAAATCCAGTGGTGAACGAAGTATCTGAGTAAGTACAGATAAGTTTATTAAGTAAAAGTACAGATACAGGAGCAAAAATGTGCTGGGGATAGTATCATGAAATTCTAGAAGTACAAATTTTGAGATCAAAATATTATGTTTGGAGGTAAAAATTTATTATTTTGTGCAGATTGACAAAAATGTACTTTTGCTTTTTTGTCAGCAGTAAAATTTTGCTTGTAAATGCAAATATTTTTTTTTTGTCAACCAAGTTTTTTTTGTAAAGATATCCAAGTTTAGGGTGACCAGACGTCCCTATTTACCTGCTACTGTTCCCATTTTAAGCCCCATGTCCCAGCAAATGTATCCAAAACCATTGCTTTTTACACAATTTTACACCAGACGCCCCAGTTGTCCTGATTTTTGACCACTGTGCTAGAAAATAACCAAAACACAGCAAAAAATTCATCAATTTACACTGACAAAAGTTTTAGAGATATACATGAGATGAATGAGCCCTGAATTGACTAAATTCATAACAATGTACTTATTATTTCCAAATTTTTGTCATTAGCCCTTGCCAAAACTCATATGTCCCAGCTTTTAATTTTGAAAACCTGGTCACCCTACCAAAGTTGAGACTTGAACCCAAAACCTTTAAACAAGATGACTGCTATATTATTATTCCTTTTTTTCAGTCTTATGTGGAGTAAAAAGCTTAAAATCTTGCGAAGTACAAATGAAAAGAATGTAATGTAAGACCAGCTTATCTAAATTTTTGCTCAAGTACACAACTTTTACTTTGGTACTTACTTTCCACTGATAAAACCCCTCACTTTCCAAACATTCAGCTCCAAAGACGTCACATTGTTAGCCAGTTAGAACTAACTTCTTAAAGGTGCTGTACTCGATTTATTTTAAGTTAAAATGTGAAAATGTATTCTGAGCATCCAAATTGTTCACCACAATGAGTTTATAAGTGCTTTTCACAACTTCTAAAAACTAGAAGATGAGTTTTGTCATCACGCTAAAGCTAAAAACAACTAATGCTAACAGCACTTCTTGTCTTGCTTGACAATTAAAAGCTCTATTTTTAGATGTAAACAGGGCACTGCGAGATCACACATTTTCACCCAAAATAACAACTTATAACATAAAAAAAAATCAGGTACAGCCCCTTTAACAATGGCTCGTCAGCTGAGTAATTTTGGGTTCTGACGGAGACGAAAAACCCTTCAGGCGAAAACCACAGTCACTCAAAAGTGCTGCAAAGTCCAAAGTGTACAAGACCTTTCCAATGAAGCGTTATGAACCTCGGTAAAGGTCGCGTCAAAACCAACCAACAGGAAATCCTCGAAAAACAAGGTACACGTCGACTCCAGATAATCCTTCTTCCTAGCCTCTGAGACTTATTTGAACCTCTTCACTTTTCGGTGTCCATTTCTTTACGTGCTTCTGTAGGTCTTGATAATGTCTTTGATTTGTCTCCGGCAGATGGGACAGCAGGCGTTGGACATCTTTTTGAGTTTGACGCCGCAGGTGTAGCAGAGACACATGTGTCCGCAGGCGTAGATTACCGTGTCCACCAAGTTCTCGTAGCAGATGGAACACTCGTCGGTCCAAGGGCTGCGGCCTGATGGGAACGTGGGGGACTTGGGCAGGCTGATTGGTGAGCTGGGGGTCGTCCTGAGGTGAGACAAACACACTGGATTAGTACAATAATACAGTCTAATATAGTGTTTTACAGGTTTGACAGTGTTTTACAGGTTTGACAATACAATGTACCAGCAACAGGCCCGTTTTTCCCCTCATTCAACAGACCTTAATTGCCAAGAGTAACTTTCGAATCTTTCCTGGATTGGCTATTTGTACATTTTGCTGCATTTTATTTGGGAGTAGTTAGAATTACTTTCAAGTATGACTGCTGGAGAGGATTGTATGGTTCTGTGGTTTCATTTATAAGTGGATTCTTACTGAAAGCACACATAAAAACAAAACACAAACTTCTACAAACTTGATAAATTCTCGTCTCTCTCGGCACAGATCTCTTTTTGCCTCATTTCTGAAACCTCAGAGGCACAAAGTTGAAATATGCTGACTGAATTGTTTAGTTTTATGCTGTTTTGTTTTTATAATTCAGAAACTAAACTTTGAAAGTGACGTCATAGCTTTTTTGTATGTATGTATGCATCCATAATAAGACCCCTGGTATGTGTGTGTGAATGGTTGGTGTTGGTCAGGGGGTCAATGGTGCAGTTTAGCCTGTGTAAGCCTGCCCCAGGGCAGCTGTGGCTACATTAGTAGCTTACCACCACCAGAGGTTTGAGTGAATGTAAGTTTGAGTGTCATGAAAAGTTCTATACATTAAAATTATTATTGTTCATTTCTCTATTTGATGCAGCTGCCTGTTCATAAACAAAGTATTTCTCCATCTACATCTTTTATTGGTAAGTCTGAGTGAGTGACAGCTCAGATTTTAACTAATCACAGAGAAAGACTTTCTGAAAAATAAGATTAAACGAGGTAGTTTCTTACTTTTTGGCAGTATGTTAGACATTATTATGCTCTTCATTGCTTCTTTCGGGCCAGCAGCCCATCAATAGTGGGATCTTTTTCACTGTACTTTTGAGGAGCTGAGGGTATTTATTATTATTATAATTTTTTTTATTTTTACTTTTTTCCCAAACACCTGGTTGCTAGTTTTCTTAAGAAAATTGCAATGCTGCATTGACCGCATTCTCAACATCATTTTGCTGTTACCAAATATTTATTAATGATTCTGACCAACCTAATATATTAACACAGTTGCCTGTGCTCTGACTCCAGCCTGTTTACTTTGTGCCAATATTCATCATTTAAACCTAGCATGACATAATTAGTTTATTATTGTGGTCTTTTATTAAGGCTTTAAAAGCTTTAAAACGGTTATGGATACCACTATTGTCCAGTATTTTGGCAGTATTCTAGCCTTCTCTCCAAACAATATGATGTCAAAGTGATAGATGGACAAACATAATAAAAACAGGATGTGTGAATCAGGTGTTTTGTGCTTTGGGGCCGTTGACGTAACAGTGTTTACAGTCACTTATCATCTGTTCATGCTACACGTATTCCAGCTGCAGATTCACCGCACAGGGACTGTGAAGTGCTGTGGCCCTTGTAAATTGCTGTAGTGGGACATCTGCTCCCTGCCTCTGCTCTCTCTCTTCATCTGCAGTGATTGATCATGAGTGCTTCTGTAGTTACGGCGCCTCCTGCAGGTTTGAACTCACCTCCCGCAGAGCTGCAGTAGGCCGCAGAGCAGAGACCTCCGCCGTCAGAGCCGGGTCAGAGCTGCCGCTGCCCAAAGCGCTGGGAGTCTGAGGAGAGGAGGACGGGGAGTTAGGGCCGGAGGTCGCCCCTGTGTCTGCACCGTGGGTTGAACCTGCACAGAACAAGAGAGACATCCATTATGGGTTATGCAAGGTGGTATGTCAGTTGGCTTGTTTATTTTTAATATAGCTAACATTTTTCTGATACAGTATGTTCATGTCCTGTTGAGTGCATTTCTATGGGGTTTCAATACTGTCTTACTGAAAAGCTTCTCCATACTACGCCATGAGAAATAGAATAAATTTTTGCGTATCTGTTATGATACTGATTAGACACGTATTGGTTGATACCAGGTGGGTACGCTTCTAAAATAAAAAAAAAATATACTGTAGGATCATATTATGAACAGTGAGTTGTGATTAGTTTCTTAGACAACATGTTGAAACTTAACAAATCAAAAGATAATACTTCACTCAAGAACCAAAAGTGTTTATAAAATGGTGTTTGTCTAACATTGCTAATACTAAAGCTTCCATTTTACTTGTGTTTTGAGCTGACTCCAATGCAGTTTTGCCACTCACTGCTAACAGTTAGCATTCTGTGATCATCTGCATAACCGCTATAGTCCAGATAAGCAACATTCAAGCCAATTAGTTGCAATTATTCACTTTCTTTAAAAATATTTTAAATGTAATGAGAAACAAACATTCATTTCCCATTTTAAATATTTGAATCATCGTTTCTATATTATCTACAAGATCAGTAAACATTAAAAAAAAGTGACGGCTGCTTACAGTTCAGAGTAATTATCATGACTACAAAGCATAAAAAATAAGGAAGGGTAAAAAAAGGTAGGGTAGCTGAATTTTACACTGCAAACACAATTTAGGTTCTAAATCTACAACTTCCTCTCATAAATCCTTCCACACATGATTAATATCGACATGTATGCATTTTTGTTGCAGTTACAACTTCTTTTTGCAAACAACAAAGTGAACCTGGAGAGGACCACTCGAGCTCAGCCAATCAGAGAGCTGCATTTGGCTTCTGATTAGAACTGAAAATCAATACAGTACACAGTGGTCTTATTTTTCACATAGTGCTACCCAACTTTAATACTAATAATGCCAACAGCAACCATAATTGCAAATTTTGCTTTTTATGCCACAATTTTGACTCCGACAATAATTTACTTTATTAATTCTACGCTGTTCTAGCCATGTAAAATGTATCTCTAACCCTGGTTTTGTGGTATGAAATAAACAATATATACTTATACATTAATCCAGTTGCATATCCTAGAGCTTTAAAACATTCTGCAGTTTGGGTTGCGATACATTACTCCATGACTAAAAAGAAAGTCAAACGTTGAGCCGTAGGTATCTGTCATCGCTGTCACAGATCTCTACGTGACACGGAGAAAGAAAACAAATGAGAATACCACGGTGGAGGAACACATGTTGAAAAGCCTCAGAAGATAGATCCAACTGCGGAGGCCTCGGCACGACTCTGCTCCAGCCTCATCCATCATTAAAGCCGCGATTCAACAGAGTGTGACCGTCAAAACAACTGCACTGAGAGCTCACTGTCATCACAAAAAACAAAATCATCTCTTATATAGTGGGAAATACAAGTGGGCTGATAGTTTGTAATTTTCAATAAACTCTCTAAATGTCTGTAAACAAGCACAGTGCAGAATGATGAACAGATTACAGAATGGAGGCAAAAGTGAAGTAGAACATGAAGTGATTTCAATGTAAACAAATAAAAGATGAAAAGTTACACTATCTCCAGTCCTGATCCATATTTGGCGGCTAATACGGCCAAGGCAAGGGGCCACTAGCGCTGTCACGACCAACACCAGACCACAAACCCATCGGCTCACCGGTAAAACCCCCAGTGTCCCCGTATCCTAGTCCGCCCTTGATAGAGAGAGAATCAGAACAACAGTTTTGTCACTCACTGCTCAACAGCTACAACTGCTAATGTGGACTTAAGGAAATATATTATTGTGTCAAATACATATACAAAGACATGGAGATTAATAAAGTGATCCAACAGTTAAAACATGTAAATGTATCTAACGCGAGCTAAATAAGTGATGCTAGCGCTGCCTGGTGTGTTTTAGCATCTTTTTAAACTTTGTTTGCTTTTCTGACATAACGCAACGTCGTTATCAAATATGGGGTGCTAGAAATACACTTAATTCTCCAGAAAACATCTCTAAAGAGGTAAACAGTTTAGCTTCCCATACTTTAATTTCAGTGAAGCATGAGACGTTTTCCCCTCAGCAGGTCACGCCCCCAAATATGAGGCGTTGCCGACTGTATCTATCTGTTTGTATCTATGGAGATGAATAAATGTATTCCCATTTTGTGGAACATATCATTTCCAGGATTTGAAATGGACTCAAAATCTAAATTGTAGCATTTAGATTATTATTTTGCCACATTTGTTGGTGAATATTAACCTTTTTTTTGACATATTAATTAAAAAGTCAGTTCCAGTTGTGATTTCATAAGCTCAAACTGTGTTGGTTCATTGCTAAACGTCTCAATGTGACCCTAAAAGCTTGGTTTTGAATACCGCTCTCCAGACCCTGTTATTATTAGCGATTTAGTGTGAAATATTTTCCCCAAAAGTCACACAAATACAGCAAAAATATTCAACAAATTAGGATGCAAATGAGCTGCTTTCCATAGCCAGCGTGTAATCACCAACAAAGCATTCCCATCAAATGCTTTGGCGCTTTTGAGTGTAATTGCAGATTATTTTAATTACCTTCCCTCAAGCTCACTGTCGGAAAATAGCACGCTAACTATTTCATCAAGACTCTTCTGTGCACGCTGCCCTATTTTTGGCTTTCATGTGTTTTTAAAGTCTATTTAAGGCAGAAAACTGTGCTGAGTTTGAACTTTTTCATAACTTTTAAGGCCAACCCACACCAAAGCACGCCGCGCGCGGCACGTCACTTCGCGCGCCAGACCAAGCGTCAACATCACCAAATGCCGCGACGCTCGGCGTTATTATTCAACGATCGCTGTGATAATGGGTGATTAAAAAGATAATTTTGTCTTAAATAATGAAAGGCATCCCTCATTCATCATTTACAGTAATTTCAGTAGCCAATAGATTGTTCACCACACACGTTACACTTTTCTCCAAACAGGCGTTCACATTTTCTCTCCTGTTTAAACAAAAACAGCCCAAACATTCGTACACATTGCTCAGTGATGCGCGGATTCAGATGGATCAAGTAGTGGCCAAGTGCGCGACCGCGGGGGTTTCCAGCGGCTGGACCATCCAGGACTGGGAGCACGGACTGTTTTTGGGACACTGTGAGCAGACACGGCTCTGCCAAGACTTTAAGCACGATGGACAGCGTTCGTTTTGTGGATTTATTTCTTCAGAGAAGCCAGGTGCCAACGCGTGACAGTGAGGTAAGTGTCCGTGTGCTTAGCTGCAGCTCGTACGTTGCATGGGTTCGTGCGTTTCGGTAGTTTTGCGTGGTAAATGCGAGGCTGTAGTGTTTTGGACACAGATTGTTAGTGCGTTTGCTTCATGCTCATTCACCGCTGTGTCCGTGCGCTCTTTGCACAGTCCTGGGGTTAGTCCTGGTTTAGTCCGGGTTGAGTTCTCGGTTGGTCCTGGCTGAGGCTGTGTCAGGTCAGCTCCTACTGATCTAAGCCTGCCGTAAGTTTTCTAAAAGAGCTTCTGTGCTGTGTCTGTGAATACTGGTGCCGTGAAAAGGTCCCCAAACTTGTGTTTTAGTGCAAAGACGCGTTTTAACACAGCATAGACCCAGACAAGGACCCGCGCTGTAGCCTACACTGTAAAAAAAAAAGGTGACAGCGAGGGAAGAAAAGTCCGCGAGAGAGAAGCAGGAGCCCGACCCAACCGACCCGAACGTAATAATAACATTTCTAGGCCCGACCCGGCCCGCTCGGCGGACTTAAGATCTTATACCTAGTTGTACAAGAACTACGGTGCCGGCAGGGTCATTTTCCTGGGCGGCGCCGCGACGGAAACAAACAAAACCGAATCACCGCGCGTGCAAAGCGCGCCGCGCGCCGCCGCGAGCCCGGTGTGTGTACATTCATAGAAAATAACGGAGGCGCCCAATTTGCCGCGCGGCAGAGCGTCCCGGTGTGCGCTGGCCTTTAGGAATAGTTGAATCATTACTGGCCAAACTTTTGCTTTCACGTTGCCATGGTTTCTAAAGTCCATAGTAGGTCTAATACAAAAATAATAATTCACAGTCAAGTTGTACTTTAGCGTTATAAGCAAACATATTTTTTTTAAAGTTGGGAGGCAACACTGTCTGGCATCTCCATGTTTCCCTGACAATGGATTACAAAAAATAAAATTCTCATAAAAAGATTCATATTTAATTTTTCTTCACATGTATTGAAAAGAAAACCTTTGTCTTTTCTACCAAAATTATACTGTAACATTAGGACTGAGCGATATGGCAAAAAAAAAGTTCAAGATTTGTCGATTTTCTCGGTAGTATAGTTGAAAGCAGTGTTCTGATTGGTTGTGCTTGGGTGGTCCTGTCCAGTTTCACTTTGTTGTTGTTAAAAAATGTTACTAAGCCACAATTGTATTATTAGTGTTTCAACATCATCCACATTCCTCCACATTTCCACTTTTTTCAAGTAAAAAAAAAAGCCAAAAAGGCCTCAAAGCCGTACAAACTCAAATCAATCCAAATGGGCACACAGACGACTGATTTTGCCCAAATGGGTCACTGCATTTGAGGCGAACGTCCCATTATTTGCGGTGTTTTGTTCTTACTGGTGTGTCATCCGTGTTACTCATCGCTCTATTTCCGGGTCTTTGTGATGTGGCCGGTCTGAAAAGCTTAGCGAGGGGATTTCTGCTGCAGCTTCACAGAGGGGGTTGCCCTAAAGCTGCTTTATGATTTATGGATGTGTAGCATATGGATGGCATTATGTAACAGGGCATTTAGGGCATAAAGTGTCTTAGCTAATGCTGTCAGGTACAGTCATGGTGGACCACAAGATTACACACTGTTTTTCTCTGAACAAAAGTCTTAAAGGACAAAAACAAAACTGACTTTTTTGAGGTTTTATCCATGATATAAACATTGCTTCCTCATCAAAAACACAATTAGAGTTCTGTTTGTGATGCTACCTTTCCTCTCTGATCCTCAGAAAACATGGGTATGAAATTCCTAGATTCCTGATGACATTGCTGCTTGATTTCTCAAAATACTTTCATGAAAAAATGTTTTAATCTTCTAATACATGAGCTGCCATTGTCAAGTTTCTCAGTTGCATGGCAAGACAATGATCGAATTATTACATGCTGCCTTTTAAATAGCGGAGCAATTTTCTACTATTCCTGTTTGCTATATGACACAACACACAACTTGGTACAATCAAAAGATGAATGAGGCACCCAATAGGAAGTCTGCGGGTTCAACTCCAAAGACAGACCAATAGAGTTAGCATGTTTCTCACTGTATCTGCTAAACTACAGTAAACTAAATAAACTCAATATCTAGACTTGCTTAAAGTGACTTGTCAGAATTTATCCTGGATTTGAGTTGTTTTAACTGGATTAGATTTAATTGCGTATGCAGTGTAGAGACTGTTTCACTAGATTCAAGGCATTTCTAACTGTTTATAAGATAAGATATCCTTTATTTGTTCCACAATGGGGAAATTCCAATGTTGCATCGCACATTTTAAGAACAGCAGGGAAAATAGAAGCCTGCAATCAAACAAGAGAATAAATAAGAGAATATGGCTTAAAAGAACAAACAATTGACAATGGGATAAGAACAATTTTCTTAGGCCATTGGCTAATAATTTGGCTTGAAATCAGTTCAAAACAGTTTGAAACAAGAAGAATTATCTACGTTTCCACAATAAATAGATGTTAAATGAGTCAAAATGCTTAAAATTAGGGTTCAAATCCTAGAATCAAACAATTTTAGCTTCTCTTGAAATTCTTTTCTGCAGTGTGGGTCGGTTTCATTTGATCACTCCAGTTTCCCCTCGAAACAGGGGAGTCGACAGTCTTTTGACAGGCTTGAGGCCCAGAATTGTACCCTATGCATATTAATCTATATTGTGAAGGGCCCATGTAAGGAACCGTTGCCCCAGGCCCCCTTAATGCCTTAATTCTACCAACAGGCCGGCCTATAAACATACCCAAAAGGTACAAATCTTCCATATTCGATATTCTAGCAGAAAACATGTTTGTAGGAAAATTTTTTTCCCTGACATTTGAAATGCCCTCAAAATAGTGCCCATTAAATGTAAAAAAAAAAAAAAAGGCGTAAAACAAGCATCATGCAGGATTATGATTATGACTACAATCAAGTAAATAAATATTTACAATTACTACTCCTGAGCAATTAATTAAATCATCATTTATTTGGTTGGTGGTTTGAATCAAAGGACTGATAACTCATTGTTTGTCACTAAAAACTTGTGGTTTGAAGCAAGAGCCAAACTTTGAGTCAGAATATAAATGTATATTATATTTTTAAATGGAACATATTAAAATGTCAGTTTCCTCTATGTTCATACAGTCATTACTGAAAGCTATTTGTGTATTTTTAGAACTTGAAACGAAATTCAAGATTGATCAATGTGAGCAATAGCCCTGCAAGTACCAGACTACAATCTATACAAATAAACACCGTTATCCAAAATAATCTCCTCTTGTCCAGTCACGTGAGTGTGTAATCTGTTTCTTTCACCTCTGGATGCGACATGTATGAAAGGCTTTCCTGGTCCCAATCCATTTTACATTAGTTGTCAGACCGCGGCTCGTAGAATGAACAGAATCCTCTTTCGCTGTCTGCCCTCCCTCACTATCACTCCATCCATCTTTGGGCTAATCCCTGCAGCAGGCGCGTGTCCTCCCTCTCCCCCCTCTCTCTCTCTCTCACATGGGCAGTCAGAGCGGTGCCCAGGCCTGATCTCAGGACGGCGGATTATACGACCAGTGTGTCAACAGCTGTGAGCCGTGTGGGCCAATACTGTAATGGTTCAGCCATCCCGGGCTGTGTTTAGCAGACATGCAGGGGGCTCTTCACTGTAGCGCGTGGGGCATGTGGAGTATGTCCTGAGCCAGGTGGGTGGGGTCCCGGATTAAGGAGCAGCAGGAGCGGTCACTGTTTTGGGAAATACTTTGAGTGTTATTACTAGAAGTATGTGTTTGATAAACTGCGTGCTACACTTGATGTATGGGTTAAGAGTCCTTTGTAGATGGATAGTTCCAATATGAAATCTCTCTCAAGGTCAGAATTCTCACTGATATTGAGATGATGGATCCCCTTGGAAAATAAACACTGCTTTTATTTATATACGATGGACAACAAAAAAACAAGTGACCACAAAGACACTCTTGGACTGCCTTCAGCTTTGATTACAGCAAACAGTCACTGCAACATTGTTTCAGTGAGTTTCTGCAACGCCAAGAGTTTAAATCTCATCCTGAGTCGCAGGGCTGCTGTTAGCTTTTTGTTTGAATCTTTGATTGTGAGCTCTATGTTAAGAATGATTAACCACACAAACTGTACTTAAGTGGGTGACTGCGCCACTCCTGCACTAAAGCCCATTTCTGATTATCACTTAAGCAATATTTAGGCCTATTCACTGTGAGAATTTCAGCCTATTGCTGTTTTAAAGTTGGGATAGCTAACCTTTTTAGTTGTAAATGAGTAAACTTTGTGTTCTCCATTAAAAGGTACATGATAAATGCAACACTTTGTAAAAAAAAAAAAATAAATAAAAAAAAAAAATAATAATAATAATAGGACCACTGAGTACTGTCTGAATTAAAAAATCAAATGCTGCACTCTGAATGGCTGAGCAAAGGATTTATGAGAGGAGATTTAAAACATTTCTTAAGTTTACAGTGTGAAAATCAACCAACCCACCTTTAAGTATGAGCACTCAGGCAGCAGACAGGCTCTGCTCTGCTCGACTGTGGTGCACGCTGCGTTATGTGCATTATATGTGCAATGGGTGCGGCGGCACAGCCGAGTTACATTTCTTTTTCACCTGGATCATGATGGGAGAGTGCTTCTCCAGTACATTTCAAATGTACAGATGGAATAGCTTCTTCAGGTGCTGTAGTGCTGTATTAGGCTCAGATAAGAACCTCGCAGTTATAAATGCATCCTTGGTCTGTGCTGTGAGTTATTCATGTTTGTTTAAAGATTACAGAGTTAGTAAGCTTTAGTGATTCCTATCCTAACAAACTAAAAACTTCTTTGATAAATGTAATAAAACTGGAGCCAGTCTAGACTAAACTGGTGCTTTGTTAACATTTCATTGACAGCTCCTAACCTTTACAGTTGTGTTGGTTAATTGAATTACACTGAGCTCTGCTGCAGAGGCAATGTGAGGACAGAAACACACTAGTGTGTTTACCTTACGAGTCCTTCGATCATATGAGAGCAGAGAACCGGAGCTGTTTCAATTTGGGGTTTACCGGCTGCATTAAAACTTAATAGTCCCTTTTTCTGCAGCGGTGAGATTTTATCAAGGAGAAAGAATGGAGCCATTTTGAAGGAGGGCACAGTCTGTTTGTATCTCTTTAATAGAATAACTAAGAGCTTTTAAATGTTGAAGAATGCATGTCTAATGAGGCTCCAAATACATGTGGTGATAAAGTTTTAGTGCTTTTATGATAAGCAGAGCACTATTAGAAAATTGACATTATATGGGAACTACAAAAATGTACTGCAATAAACATTTGTTTACAAGTTTACAACGGCTCATTATTCATGAGTTTAGCTCAGTTTAGACCTCCTATTCTGAGGACATTAGACTTTAAAAAGATAAAATATTAAGCTATGATGTGTTCATAAACTGAACACGTAGATTATTAGTGTAGTCAGATTTTGCACATTAAAAACAACAAACCTCTTTCATGAATCCTAAATCGAGGGCACTTTTAAGCACAAACAATCTACTGTTTTAGTATATTAGAACTCTTATAATTCCAGCAAAAAACAGTCCTTCATGACTGTAGGTTATGTATGTTTACTACATATTTCATGATAAAATATTCCTCAAAGTTATGATATAGTGTGGGTAAAGTCTCTTTTTATAGTGCATAGTCACTACGATATGTTCTTAGCATATCACGAGTCTATTATACAGAGTCTCTATTTGACATTGTGAAAAACAGACACATTATGTGGTATGCATAAACATTTAAATTTGCCTTGGTATACAGTACATGTGCATTTCAGTGAGACTGAGTTAGTCTTTTTGTCTAATGTCTTTGTGTGGAACCAGGTTATGAGCAATATTAAGCTTGTTTCCATTCACTTCACTTTGCAGCCGTTTGGACCGCTTATGTTAATGATAATTAGCATTTCTACTGGAGGGTCCAGGCCCCCGAGAGTCTGCTATGTGATGTCACTTACACATTACACCTGCTTTCTTAAATTAAAAATAAATAAATAAATGTACCTATAGTATGCTTTTTTTTTCTGGCGTCAATCTGAGTGATTCACAATAATTTGTGGCTGTGACTTGAGGGTCACGCTGCTGGAAACAAGAAACTATTTCTGGTGTCTAGTTTATGCATTCAGATTGGATTATGTTTGGCACATTACAGGATTTACATTTTTTTATTTATTTTTTTTGCCTTGACAAACAAGAAACAGCTGATGCTATTGCACTAGCTTTGCTTTGTTAAGTCTATCGGAGCAACAAAAAAGTTTTCCACACTATAAATGCGGTGGTTTGTCACAGGATGAAGTCGGCGTTTGATGACGAACATTATTTCATGTTTTTGTCTGCTCTTTTTCTCTAGTTTTCGTCTGAGTCTGTGTTTTCTCTTGTCCAATCATCGAACCTAAGGGGGACCGCTGTAAGGTCTGCTGCCCCAGGGCCCAGGGTGAAAGCAGGGCCAAAAGTGTCACTGCGGACTCAGTGAGCGGGGCGGAGCAGTGGAAACAGCATAGGACCGTACCAACCTGATCCGAGCCTATGGAAACAAGACTTCCTCTGTGTCACTAGAATGAATGTGAAATACCGCCATTAACTTTAGACTGCAAACCTTTCACATGACTGCACCAAATTAGACATACAAACTGACTATCTTCTATTTGTCCAAACTTTCCAACTTGTAACTTCTAAAATATCAATAACTCCCGAGTGATGTGTGAACGAATCTCCGCTCTGAACACCTGCCACTGTTTTTCTCCCGAAATCGCACTTCTACTTTTACCGCTCAAGTCATCACAGCTCTATTTGCGGCGAAGGAGATCCAGACTGAAAGTGGTGAAAAAGACGGAGGAGGAGGCACTAGTGAGAGAGAGAGAGATGAGTGTGCGAGAGGAGAAGAGGAGGAGCAGGCCGTGGCAGCTGCACCGACGGAGCATGTGGGTGGAGAGGTTGACATTTTAATGGAATCTATAATACATGTGAAGTGGGTCATTGGATGGGTGTCCTATTTCCGCGCTACCAAGGCAGACCAAGGTCCCCTCACTGTCTCTCTCTCTCGCTCTCGCAAAGTTCAGGGCAAACTGGATGAATTGAGTCTAGTGCTGGTCTGATGCTGTACAACAAAATATCAAAGTGTTATTGAGCTCAAAAGTGTTAGATGATCACATAACTCCTTTTGGATATCGGCTAAAATATTCACTATAAATGAACAGTTTGAACAAATAAATAATACAAGTTTTTAGCCATAACAGTGTTGTCTTATCATTAGATTAGTCCAAGTTGGATTTGGATTGATTCATGTATATTTAACTAATCTTGTATTGTCCTGCAACTTATTTTCCGAAAATATTTTTTTTCACCTACCACCTAACTCCACCCACTTGTCTGTATTTAATCGCAAAAATTCAAATTCCAACCAAGTAATACATGTAGGCTTCAAAACAGGATGTCAATGGACCATTTTAGATCGTTTTGTGTGTGTTTTACAGTGAACAAAATGTGAATTTCTGATCTAGCTTTGTCCACAGAAAACACAACAGTTAGTTGTATTACAAAAATGAATGAGTGGAGTCGCAATTGTGGAAAGTGACTGTTTAGATATTTCATGGCCAGTACAATGTTAAAACTGGCTCTTGCCCACCATCTGGTCCTATGACACCACCACATTCTACATTCTATTGAGATATCAGCCATTTGTCTACCAAAATGTGTTGTTTAGTTATTCTTGGCTATTGACCCTATTTTGTCCCACCCACTTGGCTTGGAAATGCACTTCCTGTTTAGCTCTGTTAAGATAGCTAACGTGTTTGTTTGTTTGTCTGTCTTGTGGGGCAATTTTAATTAACTATAATGACAGTTAAAATAAACCCATCAACTGAAATCTACAGGCTAAATGCAGCTAAACAGGAAGTGCATGTCCTAGAAAAGTAGGAGGGACAAAATAGGGTTAGGGTTAGGGTTATGCAGGTGACATCACAGATTTAAATGTTAGAACTGAGTGGCAAGAAATGAGAGTCAAGGAAGAGGGAGGACATTTTCTCTTGCAAGAGTCAAATTACCGAAAAAAGACACTATACTGAACAAATTCAACCCACAACTCTGCTGAGTACTGGATTTGTAACTGACATGTAAAAAGAGTAAAGTGTGTGTAAACTGTGTTAACAAAGCAGATAAACAACAGGACTTTAGCTTCTCTCACATTTCTCAGACTTTAGGATAGCAAACAAGCAACACGATTTGCCTCGACAACAAAATCTCTGTAGTTTTGCCACTTGTTCTAAATGTTGAGGAGCATTTTTCAGATAAAAGAATGTCCGTGCATAACCAATGTTCTGGTTGATATCTGTATTTGGTTGAGACCCACACATCAAGTCATCTGCATCTTTTTTTTCTAACACCCCTAAATCCTCTTTTACTTCTACACATCTTCCTCTCCACTAATTCATAGCCTTTCAAAATCATACATCATCTGGTCTTTTTTTGTTTTTTTTTTGTTTTACAGGCTGACAAAACACACCAGACCAATGAACTAGTTATTTGTCAATATTTTCCTTGTTCATTTTACACTTCCTGTTAAAAGCTACATTTAGGTTACTGGGCCATAACTTAAATCCCAGTTAAATTGGATGTGTGGTCTTGTCATACTATCTGCTCTAATGACTTACTGACATGTTGACAACAGTTGGTAACCACAAACCTTATGCTGCGTGGATGTGAAGTCATTTTTAGATCCAAGTCAAACAAGCTAAACCAACAAAGACAGAACATGTTAAAGTATAGAATTCATGTGTAAATAAGTGCACAGGCACAGCTTACTTAACTGACAATATAAGGAACAATGTAAGAAACCTGATAATACTCGAGCAAGAGTTTGGAGGGCACAGGATTATTAACTTTAAAACATTATTACTGTCAGACTTGAGCTCTGTTTTTTTTCTGTACGTTCAGGCAGGATAGTTAACTTACTTGTTTTTAGCACATTGTAATCAAATGACAGACAAACAAAATAAATGACAGTCAAATTCCTTTCTCCAGTCTGAGCAACCCAGGTCGCACCGGGCTGACCACGCCTCCAGAAAGTAACATCTAATAAACAACGCGTCACCACGGAGACCGATGATGCTTCTGAAGATGGCTCGCAGCTAGCAGCCGAAACATTTCACCCTGGAGAGACTCAGACAACAAAAGTGTGTTAGAAGATTCTTTATTGAATACATGACTTTGGCGGTCAGACCCCAGCAGAAGACATGGCGATGATTAGCACGGCCAGATTAAGTCGATTAGATCTGGAATATATGTCTTCCCCCAGGGCTGCACACTGGTGGTGGTAGAGGAATAAACTAGGGGCGAAGATGATGATGCAGAGGAGACCAAGGGCGATGAAGGTGGTCCAAAAAGTGGCCAATGAGGATAACATCCCCTGTCCTTAGACCCTCCTTCTCGGCAAGGAAAAACTCCAAACCCAGTAGGGAAAATGAGAAACCTCGAGGAGAACCACAGTGAAGGAGAGATCCACTCCTATGGACGGACAGGCTGTAGATGTGACCCGGACAGGCTGAAGATGTGACTGGACCGACATGCCTCCATAGCTGGTTATTCTTCGAGTGTAGACCCAGAGTCCATCAGCAGAGGAAAAACAACTCATCTGGCAGGATGACAACAGCCTTTACGGGAGGAGACGGGGAGGAGGTGGGGCGCAGCACGGCTGATCGATGAATGAACAAGAATGAATAGTCTGCATGTGGCCTTATATGTTGTAGTCAGGGGCTGATTGGGAGCAGAGCTGCAGCTGGAGGAGGAGGTGTGGCTGCTGATGAGGGATAGGGAACAGGTGAGCTCGTTGGGTGAGGGAGCAGACAGTCTTCCAGGCTGAATTTACGCCAGCTCCATATCAAAAACTCACTACAAAGTTGTCTGAATAGAAGAAATAAGTTACCACTAATACTAGTGAAGAGAGGGTGTTTATTTTTCTGAGATAAAACCACTTCAACAACATCCATTAAGTTTCCGACGAATTTCTATGGATCTTATAAAAAGAAATTCCCCCACGGCAGACCATGCCGCCAAATATGACTGTCTATTCTTTGCATTAAAAAAGACAAGATCCTGGCAAAAGAGCCACCACTTGTCAGCTCTGAACTGAATGAAGTGTGATGACATAGTGATGCTGAATGTAGACATAACAATGACAGACATCTTGAGCATAACAACTTGATACAGGGGTTAAACAAATCATGGATGATCTTCATACTACTTTTTACACTATAGAATCACCAGTGTTGGCTCTATTGTCAATGTCATTTACCATGTTGGTACTCCAACCGTTGACCATTTACTGAAATTAAATGGATTAATTAGAATGAACATACTAAAATAAAAAAGTTATAGTTGTTGTTTTTCGTTTTTGATCGTACAAAATAAATGCTAAAGTGATAAAGCAAAGTTAAGGTTTTGTTTTTCGTTTATGATCGTACCAAATAAATACTAGAACTCTCAAATTCTTTGAGGAGCTACTTGTAAAATGGTGGACAGCTACTGCTAGCTCCCAAGCAACAAGGTGGAGACTCAGGCTTTAAAGTTTAGCTTTTGTATTGCAGAATAAACAATGTGATTGGAGAGCAATTTTTGTCAAAGAGTAGTAGTAATAATTTTGCTCAAATCTGAATGTAAAATTGACCATAGAGTTTGTCAATTTACCTTAAAAACAAGATAAAAACGAATCTAAAAAGAGCTTTATTACCATTAAACTGCCACTAAATAACACTTATAAAAGGCCAAGGTAAACTTTAATGTCCCTGCAGTATAGAGAGTTTTGACCTACATTTGCTTTGCATTGACTCTCACCAGACACAGGGCCAAACCTGCACAGAAAGTCCACACTTCTCTCTGTGAATCCGGAGTGCTAACCTCTCAGCCACAACGTCACTTGCTGATTTCTCTCCTGTCGCGTCTTGTCTGTCCTGATTTGCCTCTGAGTAGCTCGCATGTTGAACACTGTCTATTTCTATTCTTCGCGGGACAGCTCCATTACTTCATGCTATGTTAAAGAGATAGGCCCCCCGCTTTATCTGACCGCCGTCAAGTGCCCGAGACTTCCAGTTTTACAAACACACACAGATCTCAAACACGGGGCTGACTCGGAGCTAAATAACTTGGCCATCGACAGCGGGGAGCAGCTCTGGAGATGGTCGGACGCAGATAAGAGCGCTTTATAATTCCGAGCAGCTGCGGCTAAAGACGATTCACACGTGGGCTTTCATAGATCTGTAACCGATAAGGAAGGGCTTCATTGTCCCGCTGTTCCTGTTTCAAAATGAACAGAGCAATCGCGTTTTAGATCTGAGGACGGCGGCCAAGAACACACACAAGAACTTCTAACACGAGCCAAAGTATTCGCTGAGTTTAATCTGTATTAGGGACAATGGGCTTTAATAGGCCTGCGCTATTGACTATCACTGTGCTGTGTATTGACCGCGTTAGTGTCAGTTGGTAAGTAGGTCGTTTACTGTAGGCTGCTCTCATTAAAAATCAAAAAGAAATGTGGAACGTGTTTTGTCAATACAATAGTGTTTGCTTGCTTTGTTAAAGATAAGTTTTTAGCCATAAATTGAGTACAAGCACTTACTTGGCTGTTTTTGTTGAACTAAAAACATAATAATGTGTGTCTTTTTTGCCAGTCGATTCAATCTACTTCTTGTGCTTCTTTCAATGGAAATGTGGATCCTTTAGCTATAATATTCCACATTATGACATGAAACTAAACTGATAATGCTTTAACTTCTTATTTCAATGGGATTATGCAATAGTTTTTTTACCCCCTAGAAAGTTACTTGGTGTTGCTTTCACCATTTGCAAGGTAATGGTGATACATCGTAGATTTCTGTCTCTCACTGCCTTGTTTTGCAAAAATAATCCTAAGATTCTGAATTCTGTTCTGCACTTCCTGAATCAATTATTGTATACCACTATTAAACTAACTGTATACATTAGCTCATCATCAGTTCAGTGACTTTTTAGTGGTGCTTATGGCTTTGCCTTATTGACCTATTTTGTCCCGCCTACTTTTCTAGGACATGCACTTCCTGTTTAGCTGCATTTAGCCTGTAGATTTCAGTCGATGGTTATTTTAACTGTCTTTATATATAATTAAAATTGCCCACAAGACAGACAAACAAACACATTAGCTACCTTTACAGAGCTAAACAGGAAGTGCATTTCCAAGCCAAGTGGGCGGACAAAATAGGGTCAATACAGATTTTTCCAGACCTAAATTTTCTCACCTATAGAGGAATTATTTGTTTATTGACACAGGGGGATGATTGTGCAACTGGAATGCAGAAAGAGCCACGGCTGATTGACACAAGCTGTAGCAGCAACACTCGCCAATGCTGTTGTCAGCTAACTACAAGAGTTTATCACTGTGCGAAGTTATGTTACTAACTCAACATTTTTGAATGAAATTTATCTTTAAGACCCATACAAGTTACATTCAGGTGAGTGAAAAAAGGCAGAGAAAAACACTGCTTCAGGAGCCAGACGTCTGTTATACCGGTTCAGAACTGATCGAAAATGGTTAGCTCTCATAACATTTTGTTGTTTTTATCAAAGAAGTTTTCCCAGTCAACTGGACGAACAGCATCTCTTTCTGCAGGAAACATGCGGAGTATAGAGCGAAAAGTGACGTTGACTGATAATCAAGATTACTTACATATTTACTTACTTGTTCATTTAATTTAATAAATCACACTGTGTTTATTGTAAAACAAACAAACAAACAAACAAAAGATCTAAAATAGCGAAGAATGAAAAAGAGTCAAATGACTTTCTGTTAATTATGACTTTAAGAAGCATCAGATATTTACTACTTTACTACTACTTTTGTTGCTGGAAAGTGACTGCTTGACAACTTGAAACACTGGTGAAAACTGGAGCTTCAGGACATTACAAGCTTATTCAGACATGCACCAATCAATTCCAAGCCCAACTTTGAGTAAACTAATGACGAGAACAATATAGCAAGGTTTAAAATTGATTTTACATAGTAGGTCTTTTAACATAGTGCACATTTTATTCACATTTGTTCCCTTCGTGAATAATTTATTGATAAAAAACACTGTGGCAACAGTGCTTTAATATGTCCTTGGGAAAGTTATTTTAAAAGCCCAGTTTCCATGTGGTTGTACTCAGAAAGCAAAATATTTTCTTTGGTAGTACTTAGTGTAAAAGGACCGAGAGCCACTGCCTTAACTTGTGGTTTCGTATTTATGCAATAGCTTTTACGAGTATGAGAAAAGCATTTATTATCCTACAAATGTCGACAAATGACTAATAATAAAGCCTTATTTTGACTTAATGATCCAAAATTACTATTTCTTCTTATTTCATTCTAATTTTGATTCAAATGTTGATTCTATTGACTCATGAAGATTCTAGCCAAATCTGTATTTTAGCCCAATCTTTCCTTTGTTTAAGTTTTGTAAGGGTCAGAGTGGCTCATCTAAGGCTTATTCCAGGCCGCGTGCTTGTCTCCTGAGGCTGCTCCGATGTGACCTCTCCTTCCTTTTTCGTCAGTGTGAGGAAAGCAGGATATATTTAGAGATCGCTCTTCCTCCACAGACACACTTCTCGAGGACTGGGAGTGTTTTTGTGGGTGTGTATCTGCGTCTCTCGGACACTGTGTTAATAGAAGACAACATGTGCTAATCTAATCTACAACATAACTTTTTTTTCTGTTCTTCTTTAGTTGTGTCTTTGGACAACTTGCGATACTAACACTGGCAAAGCTTCTGAAGCTTATTTAGGATTAAAGGTTCACTGTGTAAGTTCTCTGGTACAGACTACGCATCCTGCTTGATTCCATTGTGGTGCTCCCTAGTATGATATTAAACTTACATTCAGAATGTATTGCACGCTGGGTGTTTTGTCTTGAAAATCACAGCGCAGCTTCAAAACTGGTCTGTTTTGGAACTATACTGACTAGTCTTTGTGTTAAAAAAAAAAGAATGTAAAGAGATTGAGAGTGTAAAATCTACTAATGTATGAAGTTGAAACATTTAAATAATAAACATCTTCATTTGCCACTATGTTTATTCCAAAGTTTTAGTAAGAGTGACTGACAGATGAATTAGCCTGGGGGGACGCGTAGTGTCTATCACAGTGATTTTCAACCAGTGTGCCAGGGGAGTTTGCTTTTAGATACTGCCAGGTGTACCTGGAAATAACTACCAGTTTTCAAAATTAAATCTATGAAACAAGATTAAACAGATTTACTTGAATTATTTGCCATTTGGCGTGTTTTGAATTATATTTTCTTAAAATTTATTGAATCATTTGTGCACATATAACTTTTCCAACAAAAGACTCTGTCACTACCTTGAGAGGATCATTCCAAGCACAATTTGGGCGACACGGTGGTGCAGCGGTTAGCGCTCTGGCCGCCTCATAGCAGAAGGTCCCGGTTCGACTCCCAGGTCGCCCCGGGCCTTTCTATGTGGAGTTTGCATGTTCTATCTCTGTCTGTGTAGGTTTCCTCCAGGTACTCAAGTTTCCTCCTACAACTAAAAACATGTCCAATGTGCCCCCCTCCCCAGGACTACAGATGGAAATTAGCTGTAAGCTATACAAGCATCTCTGCCATTGTGCTTAATGTAATTGCACATTGTCCTTAATAAACATTACCTTACCTTATAATACAAAAAACATGCAATGGGTTCTCTACCCGAAAAGACCGATTGTGCCCCTTTAAGTGTAGGCTATAATACATTCATTTGTTTGATTTGCTCATATTTGAATAGATCCTCGAAAAAATTTAAATCCAAAAAATGTGCCGTGACTCTAAAAAGGTTGGGAAAAACTGGTCAATCATATCAAAACAAACATGGCTGCTTGCGAGGAAAAAAATAAAAATACATTTTTAAGACAGAAAAACTCTGCCCATTTTTCTCCAAAAATAATAAGCCAAGCAAAAATGTCAAATTATTTGATCACACTGTACATTGACCAAACTCCCTCTTCGTTTGGGATCCAGAGCTCATGCAGAAGTATATAGTACATATCTAAGTATAAAACTCTACGTTCTCGACTCAAATTAACCCGATTGATTGAATGAGCTGCTGGTTCAATTCACTGAGGTGTTTTGATTTGAGCTCAGTTTAGATCTAGTATAGTTCTGTTTCAGTCCTTAAGAAGTGAAAATGTGGTTTACAATTTGTCACAGTGGAGAGCCACAAACCAAACTGATTTTGCTTAAGTTATTTACAAACTAGAGTGGACCAGCACTCCTAAAACTTCTTCATATTTTGTGCCCCTGTCCTGTGGAGGAAGGTGATAAGTTTGCAAATGCCAGGCCAAACGGGGCCACGTGCTTCTTCACACTTCTTGGACATTACGAGCGTTTAAAAAGGCCACTTTCGCCTCAGGTTCCCGTGTGCTTCAGTGGCAGCTAAAGTGTTGGCCTGCTGGGAGATGAGTTTGTTGTCCCGCTGTGAAAGGGTCAGAGCTGCCCCCCTCCTGCTGTTTAAATCTGCTCATCCACTTCCTGTTTTCATTTCACCGGGTCATGACCAATCATCTCGTCTCGCTGAACCTTTGTACACTACAGCGCCGGGCCAAGACATCTGCCGTAAACAGAGTAACAATGTGGACTTCCTAAAGCTGCACCAACTGGATGTGGTCAGGACAGTGCTGGCAATAGATCACATGTGCTCAAATTACATTATTAAGCAACACTATTTAAATACTGTTTGTATAACTGTCAGTGTTGGGTTTCTTTTGAAAGTTATTATTATTAGTGGCCTGGAAAATAACTCATAACTTTACTGTTCTACTTTCATGTAAAACTAACGTCTTCTTGTGTGTTATTAATACAGTTATCAGCTATATTGAACACACACAAGTATGGTAAAAAGCTTGCCTGACCAGCCTGTCCCTACACGCTTTGACAGACACTTTACAAAGACGTGAGGGTCTGGGATCAGAACGCCGGAGTTCAATTTTGAAGGCGGGCTTTCCGAGCGCGAAGTCAACTAATCACAGAAAACCCGAAAATTCGACTGAAACAGCGATGCGCTAAACCGGATGTTATTGTAAATATGTTTTGATTGTGTTTGTGATTGGATCGTCCTAACTTTGGACAACAAAATCGTTGTCTCTGTCTTCGGTTTCACACCCTCCTGCATTCACACAGAATGTAGGCGGGGCTGGCTGGTCAGGCAAGTAAAAAGCAGGGTTATGGTCTTACCAGAAGAAGACAGTCTGTGCACTAATGCACATAAGCACCTGCGCCAAGAGCCAAACTATGGCTTCCTTTTGTAACTCACCTGCAAATTTCCTGTAAATTATTTATTGTTTTATTTTGAATCAGAACCATAATTTATTGTTGAGTAACTATTTTGGCATCTCACGTTTAAGAAGAATGTATCAGCAGACTTAAGCATAGTCAGGCTATTCTCACAACAAGAAATGAGTTTAAATTGTTTAGTATTAATAAACAAATCAGCCCAATCTCACAAGAAAGCGTATATTTACCACGACATTACAGGACATGTAAATTACGTATGATTAGCACAATTTCACGGCTGTTTTGTGTTTTCTTATTAATGAAATCCTGATTCTAATCTTAACCTGCCCCAATCTCCAGACCTAAACTTACCCATTAACTTGATGCCTAAACTTACCCGTTTCACCTGAAGAAAACGTCCTCACGTGGTTGCAACCAAAACTCGTGTTTTTTTACGCTGTGACATCTTGTGACATTTTTACGCTTTTTCATATCGTGCTAAATGCACGGCGTAACATAAGTACTAAAAACAGCTGTGAACTCGTGCTCAAACTACATTGTTTTATGTCGTGGTAAAAGTACGCCATCTAGTGAGACTGTGTTGAACAAATGCATCTTTACTTGGATGTACAAATTTTTTCTGTGAGACAGTCCTTAAAAGCAATGACTCTCTAATTAGAAAAGAAACAAGTTACACGTTTAAAAGTGGACAGAAAATTTGGCACCAAATGTTTTTTTAACCTCATGGAAAGAGGGCTAAGTAAATAGGAATCCTTAAAAAAGAGCAGATGGAGCTACTTACAACTCCATGTATTTTTCTAAAAGGCTATAACATGGCTAAAAACTCTAGATTTATTAGACCGAACATCATGAAAGCATGTCTGTCAACATCCCCAACAGTAGAATTTCAGTTTTATCCTTTTTCTTTTTATAATTGCTCTAATTTTTCTCTCTTTACACTTTCTCGTATGACTCTTTCTATGTGTGCTAAAGTGTATTGGGTTGTCTTTTTTGTAATTTTTGGAAGTATCGTGAGAACAGAAATAGTCATGTTTTAAAACTCTTGTTATAAGCAAAATTCCTTCAGCCTGTGTGCTGTTCTGGACTCCGGGCCATAATATTTTAGACCGTGGAAGTCTTTGGCCTGAATCGGCGTACTGTCAGAGCATTCAACACTTAGTACAAATGGATTTTAGGCCCCAGGGGTGAATGAATTAAGCTCTCCCCTGTCTCTCTCTCTCTCTCTCTTTCTCTCTCTCTCTCATTGGCAGCAGACTAAGATCGATATCCTGATCTGTAAGTTCCTGACCCCGGACACATCGCGGGGCTAAAGCGGCCCTCACTTTCACCGTAAATTACTCCTCTGCTCTGACTATATCCACAAGATGAATGGCTCCCAGAACAAAGACCTCTCATTACTCTCTTTAGCACAATTACAACCCATCGACCAGATAAATATACGGAGACAGAGGTTCAAAAAGTATCTTCACCTCCAGTTTAATTTGATTAGAGCTAAGGCATTTGAATCATTATACTTTTATTAACATTGCCCAAGCTAATTACTTTCAGCTCAGACAACACAGATTGATTAAGTAATTGAATGGCACACTATTTATTTCGTCAGCACAAATCAGTGGACGACGTTGACTAAGGTCAGCTCTGTGCACAGAATGTCAGTTGGCTTGTTTATATTTGAAATAGCTAACATGCATATGAGTACTTCCTGTTAGCATAGATACAGTTGGCAACACGTCCTATTTGGGGGTGTGACCTGCTGCGGGGAAAGACCCAGAAAATCTATTGTTAAAGCCAAAGGTAAGCTAAACTTTTTGTCTCTTTAAAGACATTTTCTGGCGAATTAAGTGTATTTTTAGCACAACTAATTCAAGTCAAGTCACAACCACTGTTAAATGAAGATTGTTGATGTGGCATTGTGTCCGAAAAGTAAACAGAAAGTTAAAGAAACACATCTAGCATCATGTTAGCATTTAGCTATGTTGAATATATTTACATAGCTGGACCACTGTCTTTTTCTGATTAATTATTCATTTAAGGCTGCAAGAAATATACCTCAAAAAATTACCAGAAGAGGAAATGCCCAGAAGAGCTCCTCTCCATCTGCTTAAGCTGGAGAAACTTCTTTGAATAAAACAACAAAACGGGATGAGAGCAGCTGTTTTATTCAGGTATGAACTGGTGTTAGCTTGACACAGCGTTTTTCTCGCCATTTTTCACCTGAATGTAACTTTTAAGGGTCGTAGGGTTGAATTTCATTCACAAATGTTGATTTAGCAGCATAACATTTTTTTGTTGCACAGTAATAAACTCTTGTAGTTAGCTAACAATGATGCTTTTTTGACTTGTCTCCACTGTGTCTATGAGCGGCGGCTCTTTCTGCAGGTTGGGTGCACATGCATCGCCCTTGTTGATAAAAAAACAATCCCTTTATAAGTTGGCTATTTTTACTATAAACAGGCCAACTTTTTTTGGTTCAATTAATATTATTTTTCTGTCAAAGTTAAACAAGTACATTCAGATCTACAAGTATCACGATGATTCAAAAGTTAATTTGCTTTGAGCAGTGTTTTTTCCAAATGTGATATGCAGTGTTGTAAGTGGGTCGGTCCTGATAAAATCCAAGGGAGAACGCACTGAACTCAGTGCCGGTACTCAAATGGGGGTTTTAAGAAGTGGTGGAACTTCTGGTTGTACTTGGACACCTCTTTAGTCCTACTGTTATTTTATTCCAGTGTATATTTTATTATCTAGAGTCATAAGAGTCCTTCCATATATAAAATTGCTACGACAAAACCTGTTTCAGCCCAAATTCAGACCTAGACTTGGCATTGTACATTTACGATTTAGATGGTGCTTGGAATACCAAATCTTTTCTTTGGTGGTACTTTGTGCAGAAAATTAAAAAAAAGATAACTATTGCCTTAAAAAACATTGCTCTATTATTTTCTAAACCTAATTAAAATAGAAATAATTACAGTGCTGTATCAGAACCACACAAATGCATAGCTCAAAATAGTGTTGTTGTTTTTTTACCTAGAATCTTCAGCTGGGTTACGGCTCCATGCAGTCCGAAGAACATCCACAGAGGTCTGGAGTTGTCCACGCAGACCTGCATGCCCACACTGGTCCCATTATGACTCAGAATCACCTCTCCTTCCTGGTTCACCAAAAACCCCAGGATGTCCCCGCTCTGCAGAGGCGTGGGGACCCTGCACACCGCCCAAAACTCCTTCCTGTCCACCAGCGCTTCCGGATTGTACGGCAAGTCGCTCGGACGCAGCACGGCAGGATCGCACGAGGTCACGCCGTAAGACAAAGACCCAGATCTGGCCGGGCTTGACTTGGTAACTTTGATGAAAACCGTTTCTCCGATTCGTAGCGGGCGATTTGTGAAAACTAGCGTGCGTTCTTCTCTGGCGTGCTCCGATCTGGCCACAGTCTGTTCGTCTAGAGTCTTAATGTGCGCTCCTCTGAGTTGGTGGAAATGCAGGTCGCTTTCAAGTGACGAAGGTAGCAGAGACGATTGCTGGGAGTTCAGGGAGTTCTGCGGGATAGGGCAGGCGGAGGAGGAGGAGGTGGAGGCCAGGTGGAGGGTGTGGCGGTGCGAGTGGGCGTGACTGGAGTTGGATTCGTCCTGTTGGCGGTTGAGGTCGCAGAGGGACACGGAGAGGCGCGAGTCGTCAGCTTCTCGCCGCAGAGACGAAGAGCGAACTGTGGTGAAAGAGCGTGGACGCAGGCAGTCGGGAGGGACGATCTCACTCTCTGGAAACACACAAGAAATAAGAAGAATGTTAACAACAGATAATGTACAAGGAAATTTGCAAATCTTTAAAAAAAAATTTAGAATAGCCTTCATATCGTCAATACAAAGATTATTTCCTAAGACTGCAATACACAGACATTATACTATGTTTAATTTTGCAGCTTGTGCATAAGTGTCAGTTTTTAGAAGTCTTGGTTCCTGTGTCCGATTCTTAGAAATAAAAAGACCGAGGATTTCTTCGGGATTGTGCAGCTTTTTATTCTTCTTTGCAGTGGCTCGCTTTAGCACTGAAGTACACACGAGGAAAGGGATGGAAACAGACAGATAATGAACAAAAATATATTGTAAAGTCCTGCCCTAAAGAGTAACATTATCAAATCAAATCATCAAATTAAATTAAATTAAACTTCATTTATATGTAAAACAAAGTGCTTTACAGTGCATTAAAAACAATACAGTGGGCTGGGTACAGATGGACCGAAGAAAGCATCATCCGAGGAGCTGTCTGCACCAGGAGCAGAGTCACCTGCAGCCACAGGACACCAGCTCAGGGCCCAGAGAAGAGATGAAGTCAAAACTAAACCTCCAGGGTCCATGAGCCAGAGCCCAGCAGCCACAGCCGACAACAGCTCCTGGTGCAGAGGCTGCTCAGAGGAAACACTGGAGATCCTAAAAGTGATAAAGAAATTAAGATAAGGCCATTAGGCATGTATCACTGCTCTGTAGCCTCTTACGCATGTGCATAAGGGTGTATCCCAGCAGATGCCAGCAGGCTGCAGTAAACTGTAAGGCTATTTACACAATGACATGCGAGTTGACAGAAGAGGCTTTACAATGAACAAAATACTGCATTTCTTTGAGTTTACATGGTAATCTATAAAGAGCAAATGGATCCTTGAATGAATATTAAGCATGAAGATTCTCTGTGTCTTGTAAAAAGGAAACAATTGCAAATACATTTGAGTAAATGCCTCAAACATACTGGATGAACTGTGATAGACTTTTGAAAAATCGAAAGACAATCATTACAGAAACATGCTTATATTTGCGTCACAATACATTACGATAGATTGCATTGAAATCACAGTATTCTCCTCTGATTAGCGCTTTGCCTCTAGATCCACAAACTGTTGAATCCTCACTGTGAGCTCATACAAAGCTCTGAAAGTGTCTGAATGCTGCTGCTATGACAACATCATCCTGATAAGAACAAGAACGCACTTTCCCTTCAGCTGAGCGCCGCTTACCTCTAATTACTCACAAGTGACGGAAAATGTGCTCCGAGAAACAGAAATTAAAAGAAATCAGTGGGTCGCCGCCTTATCGTTTTTCAGCTGAATCAACTGCTTTTATACAAAACGCCGTGATGTGAGGAAATTAAGCGCCTCGGTGCATTTGTTACACCAGCTGAATGATGGCACAGTGAATGGTATTTACAGCAGAACTTTCAGAAAACAAACAAAAAATATGCAAAGAAAAGTCTATATAGGCTCTTACAGAAGCGACTATAAGAAATATAAGTTTAATCAGCTTATTTTTTGAGTCACTGAGGCTTTGAAAAATTGTAATAAAAGGTGTCGAACAGAGCTATTCAAGATCATTTTTATTTTTGTGAGGGTAGCTGCACAACAACAATATTGCAAACATATAGAGTTGTTTAACATAACTACTGCCTCTGTGAGATTGCAATATTTTAGAAGATAGGTTCGGATCAGATCTTCAGAGGGCATATTTGACTTCCCAGCCTCTAAGTGGCAAAAATACGGGTGAAGTCAGTGCATTTTTCTCCTATAAGAACTCAAAACACCATTAAATAGAAATAGAAATAAAGAAGCTACAGTATGATTAACATACCAACCACCACTCTGCTGAATGTTGAGCTTAGGGCTGCACGCTATAGCAATATTGAATACATACCGAGATATTGACAACTGCGATTTTTTATTGTTATTGGACACAGAGCACTACGAAAGTGAACACAGAGCAACACAACAGTGACAGGCCTTTGAACTGTGCACAACACGACTGAACAAAAGTTTCTATAAACACTGCTTTCATTACGTTCTGGTGCGTATTCAATTGAACCACTCATAAATAAGGAGTCACGTTTTAAAGTTCCTGCTAGCGTTAGCTGCTTACTTTAGCTTAGCTTGAATTGATAGTTTCCCAGGCAAAAGCTAAGTCCTGTCTGTTTTCTTCACAAACATCTAATCCAACTGAATAGAAGCATACATGACTGATATTAGTCCATAATCACTGCAGTGTCATTGGTTTGCTTGAGATAAACGTTTTTGGAGATTTAGCGATCTTTTTTTTTCACTGTGAGACGCCAGAGCTGTGCAGGGGCAGTTGGTGCCATCTGCTGGTGTAATAGTGTTTTTGTGTCATAAACCTGGCAAAAAGCTTACACTAAGGTAAACAATTAGTCACTGTTACTTTTTATGCACACCAACTGAATTGTCAAGGCGCACAACAGTATGCTAAATATTGCATATCGAATTGAAATAGCAAAATCAAACAGAAAAATCACAATTAGATTTTTAGTCAATATTGTGCAGCCCTAGTTGAGTTTGTATCTGATGTGTAAATAGTGCCAGATGAACAATTGGAACATTGAAGCTTCTCTCCCATTTCTGATTCAGACTGATACAATAGAACTCATAATCTTTCTCTAGTTCAATAAAATGTTTAGTCTGTAAATCAGCAGTTGAGGTGTCCCAAATCTCCATTTGTTGTTAGCAAACAAGCTAGCTAAGTTCTGAAAAGTCAAGCCACAGCAGAAAAACTACTTTCAGATTCTGTATTACAGCATGAAGTTAATTTTAGCAAAACCAAAACAAAATGGACAAAGTAAACCAAAATGTGCACAAGTGCAAACGCTTGCTTCACAAATAAATAAATAAATACATAAATAAATACATAAATATGCAATAAATAACAATGTTTTCAAAAGCCAAATGTAATTTTTTGCAAATAAAACATTTCAACCCAAGTTAATAAAATCCACTCAACATTAGTCATTGAAAAGTAGTGGTTCAAATTAATTTAAAAAAAAAAAAAAAAAATTTAAATTTTCAAAGAGGAAAGATCTGTTTTTACAATTTAACACTTTTTTTTAGTTGAACACATTCTTGGCACATAATACACAGTTTTCCCCACATCCTTCACAAAATAGAATCATTTTGTATTCAGCTCAAAATAAATACCGACAAAACATTCTCATGCACTCATTTTGTCTGTCCAAATCTATCAGATCCTAATGAGCAGCGACACTTCCCCTCACGTCCTAAAATACTCAGGCACCAGCGCAGACTAAAGCCTCCAGCAGAACCTCTGATAACGCTCCCTCCGCTTTCTTCCATCCTACGCCTTTCTGAAAATAACACCTCGACATGCAGCCTGCTTCTCCGGCTCTGCTCTTGGAAAATTAACCCTGCGAGAGACACTGCTTCTTATACGAGGCTACAGCGCAGAGTCCAGTATGTGTGCACTTTAAGCAGACAATAGCACTCAGACCAGGGCATCAGGGGTAATTTAGACACAAAAGAAGTGTGAAGGAGGCGAAGATAACACACAGAGACCACCAGCTGACTGACTAGTCTGTCTAAAGAGGCACAGATTGAACTGGACAGATAAAGCTCCTATACTTCAATCAGGAGAGCAGTGGCACCAGAATAAAGCTACAGCAAGCAACTCATTTAGTCAGTGGTTATTTCTATTGCACTTTACCATTGTTTAAAGTGGACCAGTGTTTCCTCTAGGTCTAGGTTTATTGTTTTAGCAGGGCTGGTCTGACCATGTACTCGCTCTATGAAGGATAAAGGCCTGTATATTACATATTGCTGTAGATACAGCACAGCTTAATGTGTTTGATCCAAAATCCTTTTGTGAGCTACTGGACAGGTGGTGGAGAGCTACTGGTAGCTCCTGAGCAACAGACTGGAGACCGCTGTGACAGCATTTAATATTTTAATGTTTGTCAACCTTACAATTTAGTTTAATTATTGAACTATGTTGAGCCTTGTTTTCAACTTCTTGAAAACTTTAATGCTATACTACCAGATATAATAATTTGTAATCTGTTAAACATTATTAGATTTGGTTGAGTCAGCAAATCAACAAAAGCAAGATGAGTTTTTGTCTGAGAAGTGTTGCACATTAACTGCTTTGAACCAATATCAGACTGGTTTAAGTAACGCTTAACCCAGTCTGCAGAGCTGCACAATTAGGAAATATTGGAATCACCATTTTTCAATGCAAATTGCACTGGCTTCAGTTTTTGAAATGCATAAAAACTGTTCATCTTGAAGATTTCATTTGTTTTTATTTGTCAGTTCATTGTTCGATTTCATTATTAAAGCCTACATTGCAAATTGAATCAAAATCACATTACACACATCTGTTTGCTTTTGTCGAATGATAATAATATACCCTCACTTTGGGAGATGGGACCCATTGAAGAGTTGAGTTATATTTGCATATAAGTAGTTTTTTGATCAACTGGGTTCAATACACCATCAAAATAAATCCAATTCAAAGGGTTTTATAACAAATTTATTACAATTGTATGACATTTTTACTGTGGGGGTCTCGACTTGGTTGCACGACTTTTATGAGGTCCCAAGCTGAAAAAATTGGAAATCCCTGATGTACGGTACTTTCAAGTAAATTTTTTGACTCTAAGCCAACAGAGAATAAAAAAAAAATTCTCTCCATATTTTCCGAAGGTTTCTGAGTTTTGTTTTATGCAATTAAACCTAAAAGTCATTTATGAATCAAATCAAGTTATATTTTTCTTCCTCTTTAAACTAACTTTCCAGACTCTTGACAAAAACAACAGAATCTTCAAATCCAGCCTGACTAAAGTGTTTGTGTCACACGTCAGTCGGAGTGAACCCCACACAGGCCTCATATTATCTGATCTCTTTTAAAATGGTGTTAGCTGTCAGCTACTCTTCTCGTCTTCTCACACATCACAACGCGAACTCATTAAACTTTAATACTACTAAGCCTCCATAATGGGGCTAATTGACTTTTCATAAATCAAAGACGCGAGTTCCTCAGTGAACAAGAGCAGCCTGCAGAATACAGATCAAGCTTTGACAACTCAACTGAGAAGTGTCTGAAGTGTTATTAGAAATCATCTCAAGTACTTTATTTCCCATTTGTGAGTTTACATCTTATGAACATCTTTAAATAAAATAAACTATGTGGAGTGAAATAGGCTCTGAGGGGAAGGATGGAGCGTGAGATGGACAGGTGGATTTGTGCAGTTTTTTCTAGTGATGCTGTTGCTCTATTGGACTTTGTTGTGGCGAAGGAGGCGCTTGATTTACCGGTCAGCCTACGTTCAAACCCTCACCTAGGTCTTGAGTTTACTCCTCAGGGTGGCTGAGCACGCCCTTATTTAGAGATATTTAGAGGAGCTCATAGACACAAGAGGAACGAGAGCTCCTCCAGGTCGAGAGGTGAACTGAGGTTTCTGGGGCATCTTTTCTGGATGTCTCCGGGACGTCTCGAGGTGTTCAGGGCATGTCCAACTTGAAGGAGACCTCGGGAAAGACCCAGGACATAGTGGAGGGATTATGTCCATTGACTGGCCTGTGAACACCATGACATTTTCCCAGAAAAGCTGGTGAAGGTCAAGCAATCAATCAATACTTTATTGCCTGGTGAGGAAATTTGTCTTGGACTGAGCAGTGTAGGTGGAAGGGAGTGTGGGCTTCCCTGCTCAGACTGTTACCTCCACAACCTAACTCTGGATACAGCAGGAGAAAATAGATATATGGATGTACCCATAAGAGTTACATTTAGGAAAAGAAAAGCCAAGGTGCATAGTAAGAAGGAGGTGTTTTGAGAAGGTGTTTTGAGATGTGGAGCATGGGCTTAATTTCCTTGGTTCAAATGGCTTTGATTGACACGCAGTTTGGCCAATTCTGGAAAACATTGTCTGTTTCAAAACAAACATGGGTGCTTATGAGTAAAAAAAAGTGAGCAAGCCTAGGTGGTAAGTGAAAACAGTAATTTTCTGAGTACTTGAAAGTCAGCGGCACCACAACAATGCATGAATCAATCAATCCAAATACAACTTATAGTGATACAACAATAACGAGAGGACATTTTTATAATGTCTGCCTAAAAGTTTCTGATGTTGCAATGGTAAACAAGTCTCACAAGAATGTACATGTACCACAACACATAAACAACCTATGATGAGCACAATTTTATACATTTTACAGTATGAAAAAAACAAAAATATTTTGTATTACAAGCACCATAGAAATGAACTGGAGTTGCAACGCGTGTCATATTTACACAAAAGAGGAATCAAATTGTGGACAGAGTTGTTTTTGACAGCAATAATTCCCCTAAAATGTGTCAGATGATATCACTTTCTGACTGGTGCCACGAGACACAACTGGTGTGAACAGGAAAATGATTTCTTACAAAATAAACAAATTAAAAAATATATATTTTATTAGCTATTTTCATATACCAGAGACTTGTGGTCTCACTTAAACTGTTTTTGTCTTGTCTGACGCTTCACCAAACTAGACGATTCAAGTTTAAACCAGTCTGGCTTGTGTGACACTTCTTTTCACATCAAAATTTGGGACAAACTTTTTTTATTTTCTCTGGTAAAAGTGTGTGTTGTGAGTTTAAATAAAGCTGTTCTGTTTGAGGCCGTGGCAGCTGCTCATCGCGGAGCACCTGCGTGTTTTTATGACCGTAATCCTTTGATCTCATTGGTCGGTTTCAAACTAAATCAAATCCCTGGCTCTGATTGGTGGAGGCCTGAGCTTGGCACTTGTAAAAGGGACTGTAAACAATGTGTGTGAGTAGGACAGATGCAGCTGGCCTGTTTGGAGGAGAATTAAGACTGTTTTGAACTATTTGAATTACTACAGGCTGCATTACAAACATTCCAAGGCTTTGGGCTGGACAGTTTAGTTTACAATTCTATTATTTTAATGTGAGGTTGTAAATGTAAAAACTACTAACGTACTACTGTAGTTTGGATCTGCTTGTTCCAGAAGAAGCATTTGATTTGATTTTTTTTTTTTTTTTTTAGTTTATGTTTAGTTTATTCGAGCTCATATAATATCAACATGCAATGTTTATCAGAATTGAACAATTGAGTTCAACTGACAACAATACATCAACAATCCATAACAAATACATATACAATTATCAAGCTCGAAAGGGAGTGAGAAGAAGTAAAACTTATTTACTCTCACTCCAACATATAATCTTTTACAATGCAGTTGCGTTCCCTTGAACAATTACGACTAGTATTACAGAACTAGATGTGTTGCTATGTGTACATTGATTGATTATTGATTACTCATTATGGCTACGAGAAGACTACTAATAGAACAAGAAATTCAATCTGAAATTTTGAGTCTTTGTTCATTGCTTTCAAAGCTATTAAAGTTGTTATAGAAGTTACTACAGTATTAGCAGTAGGTGGCAAAAATTAGAAGTTTTGAGTTAGGATTTACACCTGTAAGAGCTAAAATCACAACTAAAATAAGAAACAGCAGCTACAATCTGAGAACAAACAACTCTGCTAAATGCTGAACTTGTAGCTGACATGTAACAAGAGAAATTAGCCAAAACCAGATAAACAAAAGAAGCATTTAGACTTGTCTCTTTTCTACTTGTACTGACTTTTACACTGACACACACAGTTGAACTCATTTGATAAAGAAATGATGTGTGTGACAGATCAAATGTCCTGAGTCTCCCACTGCTGTTAGTGAACAAGTTAGCTAAGCTCAGCACAACAGAAAAGCTACTTTCCTTGGACCGAATACATTCTTCTCTGTACTGAACCTGTGTAAATAACAACAATCCATGCTTCTGTAAGCGTCATTTTTGGTTTTCCACACAATTTTCTAGTGCTCTGATTGGCTGGTTCTCCTGTTGCCACGGGTCAATCAAACAGCTGCTTATGTAGCAACTGGTGACCGCTGGCGACGCAGATTCTTCAAGATTCTTCTTCCAAACACACATGTAGGTTGCCTGACCGGTTCAGATGTGCGACCCTCGGCTTGGTGTGAAAGACCCAAAGGTTTGGATGGCACATATTGATGCCATCCAAACCTTTCACATACATTTAATTGGCCCACTGACCCAGGATGACACGATGCCAACACAACAGCAGTCCTCCAAAAAACACACCTCTTTTCTAATCCAAATAATTAAGCGCCTGTTGAGCTAATCCACTTTAGCACATGGTCAGCGCTGGCACACACAAGCTTTGGCACGCGCCTAAATGTTTTCCTGATAGGGCGTATGGCTATAGGAATGAGGCTATAGCTACAGTCTGGAGGATGGAGCGAGGGACTGGCTTTAGCAGCTTTGCGAGCCTGAGCACAGTGGACGTTCTGGGGGTAAGAGCCAGCGTGAGCCCCGGGTGGATTTACTGGTACTCTGATCACGCACCAGACCCATCGCTTTGGGCTTATCTTGATCCCTGGTCTCTGGATGTCTCCGTGAAGGTGGAGAGGAAAGTAGGACTAGCGGAGAGATAAAATGAGGTGAGGCGTTAAGGGCAGGGACAGGCTGAGGAGGAATATGTGGAGAGATGGATATCCAGGGAATGGAGAAGTGGAGGGATAAAACGAGAGAGAGAGAAGAGAAGAGAGGGAATGATGAGGTGTTTTATAGTGCAGCGAAAGTTCTAAGCTCACAACCACAATTGAAACAGAGCTGGTAATTTGGGCAGTGCTGGAAAAATAAAGGACAGGGAGAAAAGATGAAAAATAAAACAAAAAAGTGAGAGCCCACGGAAAATGGACATGCAAAGATTGATGAACAAGTATCAAAAAATCTCAAACTAGTCAAAAATCCAAAGTCATATCTAACCTTAAACATTTCCTGTTGGCTTGGGTGCTCTAATGGTTAATAAGCTTTATTCAACTACTAGTTTCTGAGTTGGAGTATCTGAGTTGTCTCTTGACACATGAATGAAACTTGTGTAGTCAGGTCCATGTATGTGACGGCAGAGTGTAGGTGCAATACTCGCGAGTCCTTTTGTTGCATCATGGACTTGAAATAAAAAAAAAAACAAAAAAGCATCCTACAGCATCAAATGGAAAAACCCTAATATCGCAAAAAAGAGGTGAGACTATGTGTCATCAGCTAAAAACTCATTCTTTGGATTGGACAAAAAGGCTCTGTGCACAGAATGTCAGTTGGATTTTTATATTCAAAATAGCTAGCTTATGTACTTATGCACATTTCCTGTTGGCGCTAGCAATGAGATACAACATGCCACTTTATAAACACTTATAAACACTTTGGACTTTTGATGAAGTTGTCTGCTGTTTGTAAAGTCTTTGACCTGTTTTTTAAGACATGTTCACTGCCTTATTTCTGAAAATGTATTTTTTAGACTGATCTAGTGAAAACCTATTAGAAATGAACTAAGCAGGAAAGCTTGTCAGTCTCTGATTCTGTCAGAACTCAGAAGCTAAGCAAATAGGCCTGGGCAGTACTTGGACGAGAGACCACTGGAAGCTCGCAATGGTTACAGTGGGACAGCTGGAGGAGAAAACGTCGTGTCCACTGTCTGTTTGGAAAAGTCAGATGTGAATTGTGCCGCTAGTTTGTGCAGGCTGTCCTAAGGTTACTCTGTTTGTTTGGGAGAACGTAAGAAGTGAATTGCCTTGACATTGTAGAGTGAGCATTTGGAAGTTAGGTTATGTGTTTTTTTGCAGTTTGTGGAGCTAGTTTGTGTCGTTGTAGGGAGCGTGCGTGTGGCATGTTTGTTGTTTTGTTGCCTGTTTATGACGCTGAGATTTAAATCCAAGGAACCGAAAAATGGCACCGAAAGTGTGTCATGTTTTCGATGCAGTATTTCCCGAACGTTTGCAGGAAATGTGTTTTTGCAATGTGAAAATCAGCTACTAAAGTAGACAAACACTCCAGAATTAGAAACTGACCGGGCTTGTAAGTAGCGGTAATAATAGTTTCTCTTCTTCGGCAAAGTTGATGATTCAGGCATTGGTTAAACATGGAGAACCTGACAACTAACTAACTTGAAACAAATGTTATAAACACAACCATTTAAGAACCATTTTTAGTCTAAATTCTCTTTAAAAGAACAAATGAAACAATACGTCTCTTTACAACAATGAGCCTGTTCTTGATGCACCAGATAAAAAGTAAAAAAAAAAAATTACCATTTCTAGGAGGGAGGAGTGGAAACTGAGCCAATAAACAAGACATTACACAAACTATGATTCAATCTGCAAACTCGCACATGACTTTAATCAGACATTCTGCTGGTAAAAACCTCTCATTCATAAACATGTTGTCATTTTATCACTATCAGTAAACTATAACGTCTGCTTCCCCTGTGGCTTCCCAGCAGACGTCAACATTTGTGGATTAACCAGACGTAAACTCACAGATTAGACCGAACGCCAAATATTTTAAATGTTCCAGTCTGTTTTTATATAACTTCTGCTTAATTTTAATCAGTGGAAAAGTCTTTGACCCTAAACAGGATGTGAAAAGGCCACAAAATACAATTTTAGTTCCTCGTTTAAATTCTGTAGTCAATAAAGAATCAATGCCAAGAATCACATTTCTGCAATACATGACTTTCAAAGTCTTAACAACTCTTAAATCTTCTAATAAAAGTAGATTTCCCCCTTTAAATGTTGCCTCCTTTGTTTAAAATGTTGTCTTTGTTCTGCCGAGTCAAACAGCAAACCTCGTCGAGAAAATCAAAATATTTCAGCGGATGTAGATTTTCTCAAAGTGGGACAGTTGGCTTGAACGAGAAAAATGCCTTTCTCATGTGACCCCATACTCACGGGTTTATTTCAAATTTAATTCACATAAATACAATAATTCCTTTGAGTTAATTCTGATTAGGAAGCCATGCTTTTGGAAGTGGAACAGAAATGACCCAGATTTGTAAATATTGCAGCGTTGTCACGGTTACTGAGCAACATTAGTGATATAATGTGGCTTACATGTGGGTAAAGTGTGATCTACATTTGGAAGATTGTAATATAAAAGCTGTTTTTCCTCTCAGATTTGAAGGAGACAGACAGATAATGAACAGTTGCAATTGCTGTCTGACAAAACAAGTGAGCCTGCACACAGACTTTGAAGGCTCTGCAGAGGTTAAACACTACTTATGAAACTCTAACTCATTGGTGTCAAACTGGATACCTGGAAGCAATTTTTTATTCTAGTGGTTCACCAACAAAAGCACAAAAACAACTACAGGAACTACAGGTCCCACAATGCACTGCAAGATAGCACCGACAAGAGAAGAAATATACGGCAGAAGAGTAACAAACTTATGATAATACAAAGGTTTATCTTGCTGAGAGGTGACAATAAAACCTCTAAAATACAAAGGAATGCTTTGTCCAAAAACTTCTTGGAATACAGTGTCTGTACTGTATATTAAGCTTTGTTTGAATGAGAATATAACAGAATCAGGACAATATTTCAAAATGTGTTTTTTGACCAACTCTGACTTTGATCATCCCAGCTCCATTTGAGTTTAACACCCTTTTTCTAGTTTACAAGGCTGAGAAACAAAAGCCTTAAATGACTTAAAGGTATATCTTTAAAGGGGTCCTATTGTGTTTTTTCAAGCTATTTAGTATGAATCTAGAACATGTGCAGATCAGTAATTGACCTTTTGTTCATTGTAAAACACAAAGTTGATCTAAAACAGCTTAAAATAGGATCAGCTCTACTGACTTCCTGTTCAAAACTGCAGAACTGATAAGCCCCGCCTCCTCATTTTTAAATGTAACTGTAAAAAGCAACAGATTTTAAATAACAAAATATTATTGTTGGAAAGTGGCTCTGGGACAGTTTTGAACCATTTATGCTTCACTTTGAGAATTAATCTTTTGAAATATATCAAATAAATACAGAAAAGTGGGAGGGGATAGGTGGTAGGTGAGAACGGGGATTTCTGAGCACTTGAGCTCCAGCTGAAGAACAATACAAGATTACTCCAACATGCATGAATCAATTCAAATATAACTTTGAGTAAACTAATGATGAAGAGAGACCATTATGACAAGCTAAAAACTTAGAAAAGTGAATTTGACATAATAGGTCTCCTTTAAATGTCCATGGGTCAAGTTTTTTGGTGTATTGAATATTATTTACCTACAGGTGACTCTTTTATGAGCCTCCTCCTGCTTGTTTCCATGGAAATGCCGTTTAGCCTTAAGTATGGCATAAATATAACACATTCCAAAAAGAATGTCCAAAATTATTGCTTTAATATTTTTACCTCCAGGTGCTGTGTTGCTTTAACTATCATTATTGCAGTTGTTCCCTTATATATTGGGTCAAAAATTGTGACACAGAAAATCAGGCAAAATTGTCCCATAGTTACAAAACTCAACCTTTTAATTTTCAGGTAAAATTTCAAATGTTCTTTTTAAGCTAAGATTTTTGGTGATAGAGATCGATCGATAGAGTTTTTAGAGATTGAGAGTTTGACATTCAGTCAAGTCAAATTGTCAATTATTTAGTCTAGTTGGTAACACTTTAAAGTACCGCCCGCTAGTTAATAGGTAACTACGGGGGTACTTACTGGTACTTACTGGTACTTCTGGTGTTAGTACCAGTGGTAGTTACTGGTAACTACAGTGGTACTTGTAGTGGTACTTAGAGTCACAAGTACTGGTAACTAAAGTGACAGTTACCAGTATATTTAGTATTAACTACAGTGGTAGTTACTAGTACTTAATTGACAGTTACTAAAATAGCGCCCACTAGTTAATAGGTAACTACGGGGGTACTTACTGGTACTTCTGGTGTTAGTACCAGTGGTACTTACTAGTAACTACAGTGGTACTTGTAGTGGTACTTACAGTCACAAGTACTGGTCACTAAAGTGACAGTTACCGGCTAGTTAAGTATTAATTATAGTGATAGTTACTGGTACTTTTGTGGAATAATAATTAGGGATTATGGTGGCATCATTTGTACTAATTAGTGGTACTTATACGGGTACCTCTAGTGATACTTAATTGTGTACTTGGTGGTTCTATTTGTGATGCTACACAAACAAGGTAAAGACTGTTATGAAACAAGTTTATTACTGCAAACATTGTGTATAATACAGATTATGATAAAATCAAACACTGGGCAATCTAATACAAAGAGACACCTCTTTATTATGCTCACAGCCACAACAGATATGAAAGACATTAACAATTTACAAAATGTTTATCAATAAACCCCAAAAAATATTTGCATACTACAGCTGGTTGAGCTTTAAACAATAGTTACTAGTAAATAATGTATTGAGCACTAGCTAAATTACAGTAAAAGTTGGTAGTAGTTCCAAAAAAAAAAAAAAAAAAAACCACTGACAGCTGGTCTTCTTGTACAGTTTAATACAGTGGTACTTCACTGGTAGTTACTGCATTAATTAACTGTTAATTAACACTGACAGCGGGTCGTACTTTAAAGTGGACAAGGTGGTACTTCACTGTCAGTTACTATATTAATTGATAGCTAACTATCACTGACAGCGGGTCGTATTTTAAAGTGGACAAGGTGGTACTTCACTGTCAGTTACTATAGTAATTGATAGCTAACTAACACTGACAGCGGGTCGTACTTTAAAGTGGACAAGGTGTTACTTCACTGTCAGTTACTACAGTAATTGATAGTGTAACGGGTATGGTCTTACACATGTCCTGAGCGGGAGTCGAACCCGGTCACGCGCCGGTCAACCTGACACGCGCCGGTCAACCTGACAAACGCATTGAGCTAAAGGGAACGCTTCCCTTGGCCCAGTTTGTTTGTGGGTTCCTATACCTGAGGGAGTGAGTTTACTATAGTAACTGACAGTGAAGTACCACCTTGTCCACTTTAAAATACGACCCGCTGTCAGTGTTAGTTAGCTATCAATTACTATAGTAACTGACAGTGAACTACCACTGTAGTTATTACTAAATATACTGGTAACTGTCACTTTAGTTACCAGTACTTGTGACTCTAAGTACCACTACAAGTACCACTGTAGTTACCAGTAACTACCACTGGTACTAACACCAGAAGTACCAGTAAGTACCAGTAAGTACCCCCGTAGTTACCTATTAACTAGCGGGCGGTACTTTAAAGTGTTACCGTCTAGTTTTTTTAAATTGCCATTTGCGCTCTCCACAGACAATTCTTTGTAAAAAAAATAGCATGTATTGAAAGTTGTTGTAGACTGTGTTAAAAATAATACCTAAATGCCATGCTCATTCTTATTTTTTTCTTCAAAGTGCCAAGCTTTAGCAAAAGTCATATTAAAAAAAAAAAGTTTATTCAGTAGCAATGTTGCTCAAAGAAGTATCTGCTTTCAATACGATTATGATTTTTAATATTTCTGGCAACTTTAGAGCTCGGTACTAAATATAATGTTGTAAAAATGAAAGCTACATACCTATATGTGAATGAACTTGCATAACTTTCAATCAAACCAATGCATGTAACAACATATTTCAGGGGCAATCATTTTGAAATTAATCTCCAGGAATTTCTTAATACATTTATTCTTTTCATTAAATCTAACTTTTCTCGCTTATAGCTTTCGCCTCGAGCAAGTTCTTTCTTCAAACGCTGTCACAAGAGTTTGACGACTTGACGAAACACGCTTGATCACTGTGTTTTTTCTGAAGCCAACCAAGCATGGACAGTGTAAACCATGTGGAAAGAGGCAGGACCTACAGAGGAATGTCTCCAAAATGTCCTCGGTGGGTTGAGATGAGATGAGCCGGTGTGCAGAGGATGAGCTGTCACTGATAAGATACTGACAAACACAGAATCAGACCGGCCATCCATCAGAGTGTGAAGTATTGTTTTACACCGGCCGGAGTATGTGGCAGAACAAGGTCTGTCAGCGCTCAGAAAGTTCGGTGTAAACACTGAGAGCCCTTTTTAAACACCACCCTGAAATATGTATTAGTTAGTGTGTGTTTTTTCTTCTAATGAATCAAACTATTGTTTTTGATTACTGTACATGTAATATAATAGGCTAGTTTTAAAAAAATTATTTACATTTATCTAGTCAAATTACTAGATTGGTTGCACACAAACAGTACAAACTGATTCATCTCAAAACTGTTGATTTGACTGTAAATAATTATAATTCCTTGTCTTTATGAATATTCCAAGGAGCTTGACCGTTTAGTTGAATTGGTGAACAAAATGTATAAGAAATCTAAGATGGCCTTGGTGCTCTATCCTGATCAGCTGGTTTCAGTTGGTTTCATTTCATTTCGTGGAAACGGTATGACATCACTTCAGTGGGGCTCATTCACTTCACAGTAAACTATATCAGACTGGGTTGGTGGTGGTCAGAGGGGCCGATGGCGCAAAATGGCAGCCTTGTTTCTGTAAGTCTGCCCGAGGGCAGCTGTGGCTACAATAGTAGCTTGCCGCTACCCAGTGTGGAATGAATGAATAATGCAAAATGTGAAGCGTCTTTGGGTGTCATGAAAAGAGCTATATAATTCCAATGCATTATTACAGTAGGACTTTTCTAATTTAACCACTGCTTGATGGTTTTGTTGTCCAGGAAGTAGTAAAATCAACAAATTAAAAAGTACAATATCATATTCTAAGTTAATATTTGAAACAAGGTCAAAAGAGGACAACGCATACAGTCTGCTATTTCAACACTCTACTTCTCTCCTGCTCGCTGATTGAACGACCGTACTTCCTGCTTTTTAGTAATCGTCTGCAGTCCTGCTATACCTGAGCTAGAAGCTGGAGTGAAATGAAATGGATTATGTTTGCCCATTAATGCAATTTCTTTTTATGAAGGCAGCAGTAGGTTTGTTTATACACTGATTCAATAAACGTGAGACAGTAGTTTTCAGTTAGCTGGTGGAATTAGTAACATCTATGAATCATTATAAATACTAACGTGTTTTCTTCTGTTATTCATTAATAGCATTTCATAATAATTGTTAGACAGAAGTGTCAGTGATAACATTTTTAATCAGACTTCCCACAGTATTTGGAAAAGAGCTGAGGCAATATATGCACACCATGTTAATACATTGTTCTCTCATTATTAGTTTACTCAAAGTTATATTTGGATTGATTATTGCATGTTTGAGTTATCTTGTATTCCACTTTCCCACGCCTTTTTCTGTATTTACTTGCAATGGCTCAAAAGAAAATCAGATTCCGGCAAAACATGTAAGGTTTACAGTCATTTTCCAGCTAAAAAAAAGTTTCTATTAAATCAGTTCTGCAGTTTTAAACAAGAATTTAATAGACCTGTTTACATTTCCAAGCCGTTTTTTGATCAAATCTGTGTTTTGCAAGGATCAAAATGTAAATTATAATTTAATACTAAATACCAGAGGTGGGACCAAGTCACTGTTTGCAAGTCCAAGTCAAGTCCCAAGTCAGAGCCCTACAAGTCCAAGTTGAGTCCAAGTCTTCTGCTTTTAGTCAAATTCAAATCAAACTACCAATACATCTTCATTTCTACAATTGTATCGCTTTTTATAAATAATCCCAATAAAACAAATGTCTGGTCACAAAAATGAAATGAGAAGGGACATGTTTTGATTTGTAAATGTAAAATTACACGTTTTATTTTTAAAAGAAGCATCCAGTCTTCTCGAGTCACTGACCTTTGAGTCCAAGTCGATTTCCAAGTCTAAGTTAAGTCTCAAAGTCATCATATAGTGTCACACTATAGGTCTGGTGTAAAGAAAGCACAGCCAAAACGTTGGAAAAACCCAACTCAAAACTCAGCACATTTTGTTGTTATGACTCAAACACAAATACAAATACAAACATTGATCTATTACATAACACAAGGATATTATTGAGCAAAAATGACCAATCTTCCTGCTGCAGCTGTCAATCATTCAGACTGACAGTGCGTTTTAGTAGCTCCCTGTGCCCCGGGACCAGAGCTTCCAGTGAGGAGCTACTGTGTAACTCAATCTGTGACCCGAGGACAAGCTGCGGACAGGACGCGTCAGAAACTATTGGATGTTATTTTTACAACTACTGACTGGGGATGCAATTTCCACTGCAGCCTCTCCACCGGGGCCTTTGTTTTGGGTGGAATTAAACGCTTTGGAGTTCGGCGCTGACAGCTAGATTCCTTCGGAGCTTGTGAGGTGTGAGGAGGCTCGGGGCGTTGCAATCAGACCCTATTCTGTTGGCCTTCGCTGAGTCCCGCTGAGGGGCCCCACTTGATTAGACTGACTCACACAATCTGCCACTTCACAACAGCTGGAATTACTCACTCTGTCCTCCAGCACCGAGACCAGCCGAGAGCCGAGGAGGGCACGTATACGCAAGTAAAGTATTGGTAAAAACTCAATTACTTGCCTGACGGATCGATGTTATGTTCCAAGTATTTGTGACAGGTTTCATTTTGCATTTGTTTAATTTAGGAGAAAAACACTAGCAGCAAATATAAATGATGTTTACATGAATCAAGAACAAGCTTTTGAAGAAAAGTTTGAAAATATGTTGAGAATAACAGGAAGTAGAGCAGAGTTCTAACTTTCTCACAATAAACAGATTTTGGTGACTCTATAACATCATTTAACAAATTTTTATTTGTAGTGTATTTATAATCTTAAAAAGTAAAAGTTTAGACAAGAGAAAGTTTTGACATAGCAATCTAGTGTCATGTCAAATCTATGAACGGAATACATTTTTAATTATAAAAATGCTAAACTGGGATGAACTTGTGCAATGTTTATGAAATGTTAAATCTTATGACTTATCTTTGCTTTAGTGATAAGTAGTTCACTTAAGCAAATCAGTCACCTTTTCTCTTTGCCTTTTTAAATTAGTACTTGATTTTCAAGCCAACATTAGATGTAAGCATTTAAATATGTCTAACTACTTCAGCTCTCATAAATTATTATTATTCGGTACATGATCAACATACATTCATTTTGGCTGCTATTATGACACTTTACAGACAGCAAAGTATAAACTGGAGATGATCACCTAAGCACAGCTTCATCCATTCATTCATTCAACAAGGACTGACTTCCCTCTCCCGGGACACTTCCTCCAGCTCAACCCCCAAGACATAAAGTCAACTGAGAGATGTCACCCCCCAGTGTGTCCTGGGTCTTTCTTTTGGGACATTCCCAGAACACTGGGGAGACATTCCATTTTAAATGCATTATTATTTGATTCTGGTACTGCTGATTATTGACAATATGAAATGTAGACTTTTTAAAATGCTACGTTTGCAATTGGAATTGGAACATACAATAAACAAATAATACATTTGAATTGAAGTACAGATGTAGGAGATTTGAATAAGAAACTACAATAGCTACAAAAAAAACAAAATCTGACAAATTCTTCTGGTAATTGCTTTATAAAAGAAAACAAACAAACAAAGAAAAACTCATAACAACATACTCAGGTACGCAAATGTCACAATACTAAACTGTCAAACTTGATTGGAATATTGTAATATTCTGATCTGATTACACTAGAAAAAAGTGCTTTTATGTAAATATTCAGTATTTTGGCAATTCTAAAAAAAGCTCATGATCATTCTAATAGTGTCAAACTTTAAATTTGTCTAATTTGTCTATTTTTAACAGTGCCAACCTCAAATACAACTAAAAATACACTTCCAGATATTAATTTGTCATCCCCACAACTGTAAACTTCCAAATAATTATCCTGTCTCGCCTAGAACCTTTTAAAGCAGGTGTAAATGTTTTATGTAACTATAAACAAACAATGTAATCTACCCAAGCTGTTCCTCATACAAAAATCCACCTGGTCCCAGTGATTTGCAGTAGACTCTGGACCGGAGACACAGTCAGACCTCAGGGACCGGCTCTAGTCTGTATTAAACAACACTCTGTCCTGTTGGTTGGTGTTTTTTTTTTGGAGGGAAACACCGGCAGTGCCCCCCTCAGCAGCTCAGCCAGACTCTGCTCCATTTTACCTGTCCATTTGTGACCTGCATGTCGTCAATCACCTGCTTCCTCCGGGCCACAGACACACGTATCAGGACTGCACTTTCTCCATCCATTAGTCGCCAAACAGACACGTTCACAAGGTCACCGCTGGACATGTGACTTTGGCGGATAAAGGTGAGAAAAACACACCGTTATTGACTAAAGTAGTAAAAGTAGTGACAGAAATTGGTATAGTATGGGAATCAATGTTTTTAACGGGGACCTCAAATAAAAGTGGTCTGTTTTGAATAATATTTGAGAGTCTATCGCATAAATATCATTAAAAGAAAACAAAAAAGCAACAACAAAATTTGTGATATGTCATCAGAAATATGGATGAGCAAATGATTCAAATCAGAACGGCCATTTTTACTCAACGCATTCAGGCTCCATTGTTTTCATTACAAACTACAAAACATTCTGTGATATTCAGAATAATAAAACAATTGGCTAATCGCTAAGATCTCTTCAGACAAGCTCTGAAACATGAGATTCTTAATACTTTGTCAGTTTGAAGATATTTTATATACAGTATATATAGTTTTGTCAATTCTCCTGAAAATGTAAAAAAATGTAAACAGAATTAGTTTATATACCAAATCTGGAAAATCTAGAAAAATGGCATATAAAGTTTTTAGATGAAGTGTAAAGGGTACTTGGGACAAAAAAGGTTGGGAACTACTGATGCAGATAGAATCATAGCATCAAATGTCAGCAGTCAGTGGCAAAACTACATTAAAGTCAGGATCGAGAAAGGACAACTTCTTTCATAACAATTTAAAATACTAAAAAGCAACTAAAGTTTGATAACAAATGTAAAAAACAACAACAACACAACTCTGATGAATTTGGAGTTTCTGTGTGACATGTACAAAGAGAAAATGAGGTAAATAGCAGTAGAAAACCAGATAAACAACAGGATACGGGTCTTTTAACACATTTCTCACTGACGTAAATCAACCTTTTCTCCTTCAATACAGCTGTTTGCTGTGTGTCTGCTAAAATGCAGCTTAGAATGAAACAGCATGGCATTATTAGAATCTGCTTTCTGAACAATTTATTATTTTTTAGATACAGTCAAGTGAAAAGCCATTTTTTTCTTTCCCAATTACAGTATGTACAAATCATGTCTGTGTGCGTGTTTTTCAAATTTAAAATGGTCCAAATTTTTGCAAATATAGGTGCCGCTATGTTTGTTTTGCTTTGATTAATCCGCTGCTGAGCTGTGATTGGTCCAGCACATATTTAACCTCTAGATCAGGGGTGGGCAATTGTTTTTACCCAAGAGCCACATTCAAACCCAGACACACAAAAAAGTCTAAATTTTACAAGAAATCTTTATACTGTATGTTATCTAAGAATAAAGTCTAAACAAAAAAGTTGTAATTTTTCCAAGATTAAACTTCTTGAAAATCTTGAAAAATTGCAGCGTTTTATGACTGAAACTTTTTTCTCAGAAAAATGCAACAGTTTACTAATATTTTCATGAGTTTATTCCTGCTAAAATATTACTTTTTTCTCCTATGATTTAAAGTTTTAAAGTCTTCTCCATAGTTTGTGAAGTTCATAAATATCACGAGAGTCCATCTTGTAGAGCAAGGTTAAGCTAAATAATGAAATCTGGGTCTGTCATTAGCAAACAAGCTATTTAAGCTCTGTACAGTCACAGCAGCAACATAAAAGCTACTTTCAATAGCTGCATAAAGTTAATGTTTCTTAATTTGTAGTAATAGTTCTTTTTTCTTGTTTGCACTTTATCGATTTAAGAATGTCATAATGAAGTTTCAAACATTCCACTGCATCACGACTATTAACACGAGACATTTCTGCGCTGATGTATGACTGGGACCAGCTGTCTAGTATGACACGTTAAGCAGATCCAGTGACATAGTGTCCCACCAATCTGCATGTGGGCGAATCACTCCAAAACAGCCCTTATGATCCTGTCACACATGATGCATCCTCATGTTTTCCTTCAGGGCCCTCCATCACATGATACTCAGACTCCATCCTTCATCAAAGACACTGAAAACGTCTCCTCAGGACATCCAGCGTCACGTACGCCCGCGCTGACCCCAGAACAGCCCCCGAACCCGGCTCCGATGATACGCAGCTAGTCCAGGACACATGGGAAACATCACTGACAATGTAAACGATATCTAAGCAATGGGAACGCGATTGGCAACCTGAATGTAATGTAAGTAAACAACATTCGGTCTATTGTATATTTCAATAGGCTGTGCAAGGCCAAATCCAACTCTATTGATTTTAATTGATGATAAAATCTAACATATGCCTGGGCTAAACTTACAACTGAGTCAATAGTGGGGTTTTGAAGGGATAAAACTAGGTCTCTGTTTTCAGCTTAAATTATCTGTCCAAAAGCATTGTATTTATCACAATGTGGTGACAGAATCTCAACATTAGCCACCAAAATCAGTTTTCTGATACAACGACATTGTTTATATTTAAGATTTGGATTAATACAGGGGGGAACAAACTCCACCCAGAGAGATCGCGAGATGTTGATATGGTCCGACCCGGGAGTCGAACCCACAACCTTCTTAATGGGAAGCCAGAGCTCTAACCGCTCTGCTACCGTGCACCCCTACTCCGGTTTCTTCCTACAGCTAAAAACATGTCCAATGTGCCTCCCCTCCCCAGGACTACAGATGGAAATAGCTGTAAAAGCAAGAATCTGGTACAAGCATTTCTGTCACTGTGCTTAATGTAATTGTACATTGTCCTTAATAAACATACTGTGGAGTTGCTGCAGCTACATACTGCAAATTTTTTTTGGTTGTGGAGTTGGCATGTTTACATGGTTGGCCAAGATTTAAAGATTAATAAAGGACAACATTGTGTTTTTGATGATACATTTACTGTGTATAAATAATGAATAGAATATATTAGCTACCTCGACTTGACACAAATGTGTATTAGCTCCAAGTAACTCAAACTAATGTAACTCAGGTTCATTTTAGAGACAGTAATCTTGTAATACAAACATTTTGCAAACCAAACATGCACCATATCCTCTAGCAACACATGGCCAAGCCTCGCAGAAGATCTGGAGATAGGTCCCAGAGCCTAGTATAATAGAGGCTTCTGCTCTTGACAAATGACCCCAGTAACATTAAAGCATGGGTCAAACTGAATGGATTTTCCTCATAAGAGTAATAAAGTATACACACAGTCATAATAATACACCATAAAACTAAATGTACATACATATATGACTGATAAAAACAAAATAGATGGATAACCTCTTCTCAGCAGAACAAGCAATACTTTAACACTGTTGTAAAGTGACTGTAACCTAAATCAAAGCATGCAAAGAACACATACAACTGAAAATATAAATCTAGAGTGAACTCAGAGGGTGAACTCAGGGTAAGACCTCGGCTCTAAAAACCCCGAGGGCTTCTCACAGGACCAGAAATCTTCACGGCGCGCTGCACACAGAAACGTGATGCACTGCTCTGACACAATTGGCCATTGAGCGTCACAAAGGGCCGTGTCTGGTCTCCATGATGTATGTCGTGTGACTCTGAACAGGTCTCTGCATGTGGGGCCACTTCTCTTATCCAGCAGGGGAACAGGAGCCTCCAGCAGCGTGCAGCGGAGGTGAGTGAAGTGAGGCTGTGGGAGGGGAAGCCCGGTGTGACTGGAACACAGCCCAGGGTCAATGGTATATAAAACAGGGAAAGCAAGAGGCAGTGAGTTCAGCCGTGGGCCATCGCCACTGGATATCAGGGCTTTGATGAGAATTCCCCTTTATTTTACATCAAAACTGAAAAATCCATGAGCTATATTGTACACTAAGACCAGCAAAAAGCTATGTGCATTTGAAAGCGCTTGAAAGAGAGTCTGGAGATTAATGCCTTTTAGAGTTAATATTATCAAGAGGTTTGATTCTTCTTTTGTGTCATAAATATCAATTTCTTTCAAAAATGAACACTTGCTGATCTTGATTTCAGTAACTTTAATCTGCAGATAGAAACTTTTCACTCAACCCTTAATAAAAAGTATTTGCAAATATTTATATACAAAATTGATAAATGATTAACATAATAATTTAGATAAAAACCTGAATCATGGTTTACACCTATGTTAAGGAAAACGAAAACACTATTTAACTACTAGCAGTGTTTTCTTAAAAAAGAAAAGTTGTCAATATTGTGCTGCGTAGAAGAGTTTCTGTGGCATCTGCTAGCTTGATTCTAAAGTTGATAAAATCCTTAATTTAGCGCAAATGTGGGATTAGCTAGATTAGCTCAAAGTTGTGTTAAGATAATATATCACATTGTTTAATTTTGCAAGACATGTGGACTTGCAAGTCAGACTCGAGCCATTTGGACTAGAGATGATTGTTAATCTAGACTTGGACTTGACTTGGAATTGTTTTTCTTTGACTTGGACTTGACTTGGACTTTCTCTCTTTGACTTGGACTTGACTTGGACTTTTCTCTCTTTGACTTGGGACTTGACTTGGACTTGTCTCTCTTTGACTTGGACTTGACTGGACTTTCTCTCTTTGACTTGGACTTGACTGGACTTTCTCTCTTTGACTTGGGACTTGACTTGGACTTGCCTGCTTTTGACTCGGACTTGTCTCTTTGACTTGGGACTTGACTTGGACTTGTCTCTCTTTGACTGGACTTGACTGGACTTTCTCTCTTTGACTAGGACTTGACTGGACTTTTCTCTCTTTGACTTAGGACTTGACATGGACTTTTCTCTCTTTGACTTGGACTTGACATGGACTTTTCTCTCTTTGACTTGGACTTGACTTGGATTTTCTCTCTTTGACTCGGTACTTGTTGGACTTTTCTTGACTTGAGTTTTAACTTGGTTTACCTCTACTTGACTTGGACTTGTTTCTCTTGACTTATACTTGACTTGGACTTGTTTCTTTGACTTGGATTGACATGGACTTTCTCTCTTTGACTTGGGACTTGACTAGGACTTGTGTCTTTTTGACTCAGGGCTTGACTGGGCTTTTCTCTCTTTTACTCGCGACTTGACATGGACTTGTCTTTCTTTACCTCAGGGCTTGACTTGGACTTGTCTCTCTTTGACTTGGGACTTGACTTGGATTTTTGAAAGCTTCTTAAATTAAGATCACATTTCTTATCAAGTCAGTTTAACATCTATAGAATTGTCTTCTTCTCATGTCTTAATAATTTCCAAATAGCAACAACTGCTAAATTCTAGAAAATGCTTGTTATTTTTTTTGTGAGAATCAGACACAGACTCCTGCTCCACTCAGGCTTGTCCACGTCCGCCCACACCCGCCTGGAGATACCGCTGTCAATCAACAACATAGAGCTACAATCAAGTGTGCTATCTCCAGGACATGTGACCCCGGCCTATTTTTACTGCAGCCGAGGGGATGACAGCAGCGCAGCTCTGGGGACAAGAAATATGTGTATACATTCTCTTCACATCAAAAGCCTCAGCCACGCGCGACCCAGCGGTGGACCTTTGCTGGTATGCATGCTGAACTACCTAGCATAGCTTGATAATGCACTTCAGACGGGCCGACTTATCCTTGATCGACTGCAAACAGGAGGTCGCAAAGTCACTTAACAGACATTCAGTATACTGTATAAACACAATTTACTGTTTGTATCATATTACAGTTTTTCTCAATCGTTTTGACACACTTGTCCATTCTAAAAGTTAAAACTACATTTTGGCTCAAGCTAAATTAAGTTTTACATTCAAAACAATTACATTTTCTCAGCAAAAGCAAGTTTTACCATCAAAACTCACACTCCTCTTTTGTGTTTTCTCATTCATTCGACTTATTTACAGTTTGACAAATGTTCTGCCCATCTCAGCATTTGTTCAGATAAATGGCAGAATCAAGTGATCAAACTAAAACAAGTTTAAAGAAAAACTGTAAGTTGTATTCAACTTTATCATACAACAAGAAAAAAAAACTTTACACAGTTGACATTGTCTCAAGCAGACACTAAAATAGTACAGATTGTTTTTGTGAAAGATGTTATAGATGCGCCTCTCAATAGTAATTTGAGTTTTTACTTTGCACCACATTTTCACACCTGGCTTGATAACTGATACCCAGTAAGTATTATATATTTCTACAACTTTAAAAGCAGCAATATGATTTAGGACGTCTGTAAACTTAAATTACTCCACGACCTCTGAGTGTTTTACAGGCATTCGCACGGACATATTCGATGTCTGTAACTTGTCTATACAGACTTTACGGAAACGGCGACAGATGATTTAAGGCAACAACGATTTACTTCATTCATGAAATTAGCGTTTGTAGTTTTTTCGGGTTGTTTTAACGTGAATCAGCTAAACTTATCTGAGCAGCAAATGTAGCTCCTCGTCACGTTGTTGTGATCGTCGTTCAAAATCACATCCACAACACCAGATTTCTTACGAAACAGCTAAAGACTCTCTCTTTAATCCATTTACGGTGATAAAATCCAGTCATCCAAACTTTGCGGCGTTCTGTCTACTGTTCTGTCTAAACTTTTCCTCAAACATCCATCTTCTCGAGGATTGTTGTTGTACTTACGGTTCACGGGACTTTCAATCGTAGTTTGATTAATCTTTAGCTTTTTAATCGTAGAAAATACGACAATCTCATTTGAAAATGATCCGTAAAGAATAGTAACAATAATTTTGTTCAAATCTGAAGGTAAAATAAGCCGCAGATTCATTATTAATTTATTTATAAACGGTTCACGGATTAAAACACAGACATACACATTCGCACGGCTTTAGAATTACATGAGGACGTCTGGTCGTTTGGGTTACAGGAGGTAAAATTCGGGGAGAAACTTTACAGACATAGACGATTCGCAAGGGAGTAGAAACTCAGACGACGTACGTAATTATTACATCTACATGAGGTCCCTAGGTAATTATTAGGCAGTGCGAATAGGACTTTAGTTCCAGAAAGTAAGTACATCTTCTTGTAAAGCTTTTGTATCTGGTTAATGCCTCATTTACTTAATCATTTTGTTTGATTCACATGCTGATCTAATCGTGTATGAAAATGAAATCAAAATTTTACAAAGTGTCACGAGAGTCACTTTAATAAGCACGTAAACTTTTAAGCATGTTGAAATCCAAACTATTCCTTTGTTCTTTGTTAATCTGTGGGGTGTCTAAGGTATTAGTACATGGGATGGGTTTGTTTACAGCGAGTAAATAGTCAAAACTACATCTTTGTCATTCCAAAAGTGAAACAAAATACAAAAACTAAGTGGAAAAGTACCTGACTAGCACCTCAAATTGAAAGTAAGAGCTCAGATAACTCGCTTGTCTAGTTTAAAATGGAAGTAAAAGTAGGATTGTGGATGTAAATTGGCTCTTGGTAAAATGTAAATGTTGTTCTCAGAGTTGCTCTTGGGACATGGCTGTGTTTATCTGGGCCTGATAAGGTGCTTTCCAAAGCTCACTCATAGTTGTAACTGCAGACATCTCAAACAGACCGAAGACAAGCAATTTTAAGTCTGCGAGGAATGTTAATATTGATTTGTGAAGTTGTAGTATTTGGATTACATTCAAGACTTTGTTATTAATATAGAAATGTGTGGATTCCTCACAAATTAAGTCTAAACAAAATCAATCACGTGTTTTAGAGGAAGACATTTGTTTTCATTGTAAATCTCCGCGTTTGCCAAGGTTTATTAAATTAATTATCTCAAGATCATTAACAAACAGGTTACTGGACTAATCAGGTGACACATCTGACTAGTTTTCGTTTTTGTTTTGAAATAGACAGACAAAATGCATCCATGACAGCCTAAACCACCTGACAAACTGAATAAAATTTAAGTTTTTAACACATTTCTATCAGTTTGGAATTTTAACTAATAACTGTGACAATTGACTTTGGAATACTTTAATATATAACATTTTTCAATTGACAAACTCAAGCTGCTTTAAGTTCTAGACAGCATTTATCCATGTCTTATTCTTGATTTGCTCTATGGGAGATTTACTATTTTTGTTAAAATGTTAAACTTATTTAGTAAGATTTTGGTTTAAAACAATGAATCTTATCATATGGCTTTGCCTCTTTTCATTTGACACGCTTAAGTCTTTGAAGTTGATAAAACATTCGTTTCTGGTGCAACTGTGAACACTTTTGTTTCTTTATACTGACAAGATTTCAAACTTTTGCTAGTTTTGTTTCATGTGAATAGACCCTTTAATCACAGAACTATGAACTACTGTATAAACTACAATCAACAAATCTGAAATCTAACTGGCTGTGCATGTACTTCAACTGCAGAATATTAAATTGTTTATCTTTAGTCTGAGCATTGAGACACAAACAGATCCTTTTATCAATCACTTTGGTCCTTTGGTGATTATCTCCTGATTTGTCTGTCACATCCAACACAATTCACTGCCTGATTACTAGTATTTATAATTAATAGTAAAAAGGCAGGCTAGGCTGAAAATAGTGAAAACTCAACAAATTAACTGACAGGAAGTATCCAGATACCTTGAATCTTTCACGTTTGACATTTAGATTCCCACTGGAAAAAAACTCAAATTCCACTCGGACATTTCTAGTCTGAGGTGAAGTCAAACATGACAGCGCCCTGTGTTTGTGAAAGATAAACATCCAACAGTTTAATTCGTGATAGTACTTTTTCTCTTTAGTTTGTCTCTGTGAACCTGCTCCACCGCTTATGCACTTCTTTCATTACAAACATGCTGCTACTTAGCACAGTGCTAACGTTGCTAACAGCTAACACAGCTAATGTACACAAAAAACACAAATTTGCTCTTTTGCAATGTTTTGCAAATTGTAAATGTAAGAACAATGTTTTGAGTTGATAAATTGACATAAAAAATCTGTCTTTTGGATAATTCGAGTATTTTCATAGCTATTTACTACTTGATTGGCTCATTACTGTAAAATTATTTTGACTTGACCACTGGAACAATGAAAGCATCACTCTGAAGTCCTAGTTCTGACCTCGAGGACAACTGGAACGCAGCATCGGTTAAACCTAACATACAATTTTGACATGACCACCAGCTCCAAGTTGAAGTCAGATTACTCACATCAAATGACATTCCAGTAATCCAATAATACCTGAAGTAATCACATTAATCGCTTCACACTTCACAGTTTTTGGTCCTTACCCAGCAGCTGCACTCCTCGCGTTAGTCCGTACACATCGATGAGCGCCCATAAAGACTCAGACGTCCTCACTCCACTGAAGAACAACATGGGGCTGGACTCGTTGATCCGGTAGAAAACGCGACCCTTCTTGTCGACCCAAAAGGCGATGACGTTCCCCTCGTTGGCGAACTCCTCGGGCAGCGCCTTGGCCCAGAAGCCACTCTGGGACACCAGGTCAGGGCAGGCGTATTTGGGCAGGTTGTCCGGGTTTATCCTGGATGGATCTTTGGAGGTGAAGCCCAGACGCAGAGCACCACTCCACAGCACTGCTTCTTAGTAATCTGCACAGAAGATGCACATACAATTTGATCAAATTTAAAGGTTTAGATGGAGTAGTGTCTCGAGATCACTTTTTTAAGGTTAAGGCTTGAGTCTTGTTATGAACTTGGGTGACACATTAGACTACATTCATTACCACTATGGTCTCTGTAGTAAAAGTGCAGGGCTTCTGCCAGCAGCCTGTGCACTTGTTTTAAGCCAGAGGATGATGCGCAACACCCTGACTTCATACAGGCCCCAGTTCTGATGAAAGTTATCTTAAAACAGGGCTTTCAAACTCCAGAAAAGATAAACATATCTATTTTTTAGTTTGTTTTGCCTAATTTGGCCTCCTCTAGATTAACTTGATAATATCTCTGCCACAGTAAAAGTAAGACACTAATAAATGTAATAGAAAGGCTTCCAAGTTGTCATCTGGACAGAGTTTTCAAAGATTCCGTTCTCTCAGATTGAAATCTTCAAAAGCGCTGTCCAGATGGCAACTTTGAAGCCTTTCTACTATAGATCACTCTTGGATGAATGAGTGATTACACAACTAACAAATGTAAAAAATTACAATGATGGTCTTGATAGATTACGGTCTTGGTCTAGACTTGCACTTGACCTTTAAAAGCCTCAGTCTTGTCTTGGTCTTCAGAGGTCTACTTTTGATATTGCCTTGGTCTTGAGACTCTGAGGTCTTGGTCTCGATTAGTGTAATTTTGACTACTGTAAGTTTAGTTTGTACTATTAGCTAAAATTAGTTTAGTGTGAAAGTTCTTGTGGTGAGTATTATCATAGCACGAATAGCAAAGAAAAAGGTGGATTTAGTTAGCGATAGAGAGAGACCAGCTTTTATATATATACTGTATATATAAAAAAATAATAATAATTCAGTCTTGCCCCAGCACAGATCTATAGTTAGTTAAACCTGCTTATCAATGATCTTGTCTGATTCCAGAAGCTAAGCAAAACAGAGCCTGGTTAATACTTGAATGGAAGATCACTGGAACAAAGAGTGCCACATTGGCATGATTAGACGAACTGTTGTTATGTCTGTAGGCAAGACACTTGTCCCATTTAGCCTCAGTGTCTGCGTACACTGATGATTGGCTCACTGATTTAAAGTGTTTTGAAAGGTGAACAAGCTGTCAATGTCTTTAATCTGATTAAAGCTTGCCGTGTCCTGTGATCCTACAATATATTGGTCAGAAAAAAAGTATATGTTAATCTATAGTTACCACTTATGATTCTAAATAAATACAAATAAAAGACAGAAATATGCAAGATCAACAAAGATTTTAAGAAAGCAATTTCAGAAGTTACACAGTAGTCGTCCCAATCTTCAAGTTTACTTTACCGTACAGTAAAACTATCCGACAGTTTCATTTGTTGTGAATCTATTTTTGTTTCTACAAATCAAACCCCCGTTGTGACAATTCGATTATGCTTATTTAAGAATTCTCATTTCTCCAACTTGAGTAATGACTTTATGCCATGTTTGTGCTTGAGACGTTAAATTGATGATTCATCCAACCACATAATGGGCTGTGTGCCGGAATTTCAGTTGGCTTGCGATTGTTCAAAATGCTAACTTCTGTACATACAAACTATTTCCTGTTAGCGTTAGCATTTAGACATAATTATGTCTCTTTTTAAACACAGAAGTGTTCTCTGATGAAATATTCCTCTGATATGTAAAGTCTTTAACATGTTTTCTGTAACATTCACCACAACTGTCTGATCTAAAGAGGATTTATTTGTTTTAAACTGATGTAGTGAAACCTAATTGAAAAGTATTGAACAGGAAGTGGCTGTGTGTACAGGATGTAGTATTTTAAACCAAAACAAGACAACTGCACTCAGCCAAATGCAAAGTAAGAACTAATTTTAAAACACATTGGAGAAATTGTTATAAGTGATTTGATGCTGGCCTATAAAACAGAAATGAACATAAAGCAATATAGTTTATTATTAGCACAAATGAATATAAAACAACTAGATTAAAAAAAAAATCCATATTAAGACAATATTGTTTGTAATAAGTCTATAAGAAATACTTTAACCGCATCATTGTATAGGCATTGACTCTGTACATCATTTTGCAAAGTTGATATGCTGTTAGATGTTCTTCATATCAGACTAGACCCATGACCCTGTGTTCCTCAACAAAAACACACCTTTTGTAGTTCCCCCCTTTTTTTTCTTTTTAACTTTGCCTCTTTGGAGTGTCTGTGTTATTTGATTGATCATCTAACATATTTGAAGGACTGTCTTTATTGCACAAACTCTTTTCATTTCTAGGCAGTAAAGCGAGGCACTGTCTTACTGGTGTAAAGGTCCATACATTGGAAACTAATGATGATATGATCTGATTAATAGTCATAACAGAACTGCAGTGACTCTAAAATGTAATGAGACTAAATAATCTCTGACGAAAACTTTTTATTAGCCTCTTTGAACTCATGGGGAGGAAAATCAAGCTTAAAACCAGACCAAACTGATTCAGCTTCAGCATTTTTACCCATTTTCTGATCCGTTTAATTACAAATTAAAGCAAGATTTTATTTGAAAAGAATTGATGGAGTAAAAATCTTGAGCGACAATGGGTGAAACTAAAATATTTGTACAAGTTACATTACCAAAAACTTAACTTACAAAGTTTTACTTTTGTTTCACACAAGTAAATTGTCTCCTTTGATTATCTCGCAACATTTGTGAATTTACAAACTCCAGAGAAAATCCATGTGAGACCCACCAGCCGATTGGTCTGAGATCCAAACCAGTGGTTTAGCGGCCCAATCATACTGCAGCAGGGCGAGTTGTGGAAGGTTTTTTAGCAAATTCACAGCACGTAGCACCTGAATCAAGCAAACAAAGATGGCGACTCCTGTGGATGTACGTGTTTCTGCTGCTATTGATTCTATTTTACTTGAAATACAGAGTATTTCCTTTTTGAAATGTGGCACTTGTTCTATGTCACGCGCTCATTGGACACATCATTAGGATTTGTCGCTGTGACTAGTCAAGCACTAATGTAGATACTCGTTCAGAAGTCACCCAATCACCTCACCACCAAGTCTTTCATTAATTGTCCCACCTTTCTCAATTCAAATTGGAGGATAGAACAATCCATATTTTCTCAAAAACTTCACCATAGAAAGAGTACTTTTACTTGCTTATGTCTATTCAAAATTATTGCCAAAACTATATCTTTGAACATCCTTTTAAATTGCTTTAAGTTCACACTCACAATTTTAAATTTCTCTTTACTCATTCCACATTTTTTTTTTTTTAGCAATCTTTGATCTGATCTGTTGATGTTCAGGTAATATAATCAGCTGCTTCAACCTGTTATACAACATGTAAATACTACTAGTCACTTCACTTAACCACACAGCGCATCACTGAGCACTTGTGTATATAAGAACGTGCTACATTTCTGATCAGTGTGTTGTAAATCAGTCATCATCATAAATCATTCTCCAATCCAACATGTCTGCTTTCCATTCCAGCGCTCTGGCATTCGTCTCCATTATATCTTTCACCACAGCTCCTCTCGATGATGGACGACTGTGATTGTTTTGACACATTAAAGCTCCCAGACTCTGGAGCGGGCCGCTGTGCCAGAAACAGGGATACCTTCAGCCGCACTTGTTCGTAGAGAGCGATGGGCCTGTTGCTGAAGGTGATGGCGTTGCAGAAGCTGCCTGCCTCTTCACGGTCTTCTGGGACAGGTCCATGACGATTGGGATCCCTTGGCGCTGGGATGGAACAGCAGGGGGCTGATTGGAAAGGGCCCCCCACACCTCCACAGTGCATGGGCAGGCAGCGCTTGGGTTTGTGGGACATCGGTGGACGTGGAAGGGAACGGCCGCCCAAGGAATCTGGAACAAAGATGAAAGCAAAAATAAGTAACGTTTATTTCACAGGTTAAGGTAACAAAGTGTTTCACGAGGGCAGAACATTTATAGTGCATACAACAACAGAGTTGTGGCAGGTTGAATTTGCTCTCAGACTAGTGTCCTTTCCATGTTTTAGCTGTGTTTTGAGCTCGTAGAGGAGAAAATTTCCTTTCTTTTCATTGTCCTCACATTTATGCTGTTTCCAATGTAACTGGGATATTTTCCAGTTCAAAATACCAGTTCCCAGTTCAAAATGACTGAATCAACTCGTATGAAAACATTATGGCTAACATTATGCTAACCTTTAGGCTAAACAAAAGTTATGTAAGCTGTAACCAAGGTTTACATTGTTTTTGTGGCAGTTAAGCTCCTCAGATTCCTCAGATTTGTGATCGCTGTTTATCTTGTAAGTGAAGTGGGACTACCTCGACAATGTCCCAGTTCACAAGTGGTATTTACCAGTTCCCACTTTTTTTTTACAAAAGTGGGAAGAGGGAAATATATCAGTTCCCTGGAACGCACCATTAGACTGCTGTGATTTCATCTGCATAACCTCTATTAAGAACAAAAATATTGTGAAACATTGCTTTACTTAGAAATACACAGGGATATTAAAAGAACATATTGAGCATAACTCTTCTGAGTTTAGTTTACTCAACGTTTTATCTTTTTTTTTAAGTAGTTTTTATTTTGTAGATTATGCATGTTTAAATAATCTTGTAATGTCCTGGTTGATGCTCGAGTGCTAAGAACAATACCTGTTTTCACCTACCACCTGTCCCTACCCACCTGACTGTATTTACTTAGAATGACTTCAAAAACATGCAGGGTCAAAAAATGTCACATAGTCGCAAATGATTTGATACAGCTGCATTTTACACTGAAGAGGCGGAGCTTATCAGTCCTGCTGGTTTGAGAATAGGTCAAAAGACCTGTTTTCATTTGTAAGTTGATTCAGAAGAATTTTGTGTTTAACAATGAACGAACTGGATCACTTCTGCCAACCCACATAGTACAGGGCAATTGAGGTCATGTTTATTTGATTGGCTAGTTTCAAAAGTAGATCTACTGGTTCTGCAAGACAGTTTTTGCCAAGTGACAAGGGCAAAGATCATGACTTATTGTTCTCTTATTCTGCATTGAACCATAAGATGATATAGATTTGAAGCGTCCAAAGAGGAATAAATAGGTAGTTCTATAACAGGACTCAACGGTTCAATGCTGAAAATGGTCGCGAATGGGTGATATAGTGAAAGCCGAAAGCCCCATCATGCCTCTCTCTATCTGAATACGAGTTTGTTCATTTCAATCTGGCAGTTCTGTCTCTCGGCGGGGCTTCTGTGGAAATGTTTGGGCTCACGTTGTTTCTAGTTGCTCAAGTACCACTCTGAGGCAAAAGCAGTTTAAATGTATTCACTGAAATCAAGTCAAGTATTCTGCGAGACATCGTTCAGGCTCGGCACGCAGCCACATTACCTCTGGCACTCACGATTACACTGTAAAAACTGAGCGCATGAGTGAAAATGACTTCATTTCAAACAATATGTATTTATTTTACCTAAAGTGAGTATGGCACATTTTACAATGTCTCATTTGAGTTAATTTGGTAATGTCATCGTATGTATCGTATATATTGTATATATTGTGATATAAACATGAATACAATGATTTTTCCTTACAGTTTAGATACAGTTTGAACAGTCCAAAGCATTGTGGACCTTAACACAGACTGTAAAGACTCAAACACTATAAATGACAGAAGTAATACATCAGAAGTGTAAACAGAATTTATAACTAAATATGTAAAATTTGTGACCACTTGTGTTAAAGGGGCACTGTGTAAGAAAAACAAAAAACAAAGTGATTTCCACTTTTGAACACCAGAGGGAGCCTTTCACATGCATTTTGCCTATTAAGCATGATGCCATCTAGCGTCAATAATCCACATTCCGGCCCGTAATAAAACATTTCAAATACGTATAATGTATCACAATTGATGTGGATTGGTTAACAGTGCTCTCTTAAGTATTCATGTTGTTAAAGAATAAATATGATTTAAATGTTTGTGGACTATATGTGATAATTAAAATTCCTCTCAATCTTACACAGTGCCCTTATACAGTATCATCAAATATATCATTATCGCAAATGGTCTCTTTTTACTGAAAAAAATAAAAAATACATTTAAAAAATGTTTACATGCATCAAGAACAAGTTTGTGAAGAAATTACTGAAATATGTTGAAATAACAAGAAGTAGAGTTCTAAACTGATGATATCACACTATGGACACAGGGACATTTTCAATGTTCTCATGAGAATCACTTTTTATGTCCCTGTAAATATAAGTTTAACAAAATGACTGAGTTCAAGTGTATTTTTATTTCTCAGTTTTTCAAGCCTGTTACATTCCAGGATTTTTGCCCAAATTATAACATCAGCAGTTCTCATCTCGGGATCAGGACCCCCACGGGGTTGAACAAATGATTCCCGGGTCCTCTGATGAGTGAGAGGCTGAACAGTGATATAAACAAAGTGGACAACTTTCAAAAAAAAAAATGTAGATTTATATTTATTTCTTATATTAAATAGACTAACGACTACTTTATCACTTTGGGTAGCCTACACTTTGTGTTGGGGGTTGCAAATGCTTACAATAGGCTCTATCAGTTGGCGTGTTAATATTCAGAATAGCTTACTTCTGTACTTGAGTATGGGTATTTCCTGTTCTGTTTATTGGAGTTTTTATTACATCAATCTAAAATGAATAACTATTCACAAAATCAGGCAGTTGTGGTGGTTACTTCACTAAAAGACTACAGTACATGTTTGTATCTCAACACTAATGCTAACAGGAAATCCAGGAAGTTCACTATTTGTATAAACAAGCCACCTGACGTTCCGTGTACAGAACAAATTGGTGTTTTTGGTGGTCACGACTGAACCAGGTTGAGCACACCTTACATGGTTGCTGGCTACTTCCTAGAGTGATATCATAATTTATGGACAAGAAGCACAATTTTGTTTCTAATAAATTCCTAAGCTTTGTAAAATTTAAAAATATTTATTAAATCCTAAATATATTGATCTTAACTTTTTCTTAGTAAAATAAATAAACTTGTCAGAGGTACTGTCCTAAATTACAACTTTTGTTTTACTAATCAGTGTCACTGGTATGTGCACTGAATTGTTTATTTAATATCTTACCAACAAGCTAGTTTTCTTTCTATTTCATTCTCTGAGGTTTTCCTTACTCATTTACCCCAGTCTAAAATGAAATACTCTAAAAACAGGCAGTACTTCACCAAAGGACCAAAGTGTGTTATAAAAGGATGTGTTTGTCTGTCAATGCTAATACTTAAGTTTTACAATCTGAAAATATTCAGCTGCAACACAACATAATTCAAGTATGACAAGTATACAAGCCGTCAACTGTTAAAGGTGAAACACAGTCAGGCTGGTTTATCTTGAGTTCTAGACATTCCCTTTGTGCCGTGTACACAGAAATGTTTGGCGTAATGACACTTGCTTTCTAGGAAATAGAAACACAAACATGCTTTCAGTTTAAATGCTCTTGTACAATAAGACAGTCTTGATCCACAGGTGTGAGTTAGACGCAGAGTTCATGCCAGTCTATGCAAATGTATGTAAAAAATAACTTCCTGGCAGGATTTGAAATACACTGGCAGACATTGGGATTATATTGATCCCTCTGCTGTGTTTATAAAGACTGTTTTCTCACAAACTGGACAAATGCCTTTTCCTCATACAACAGAAAAAACTGTACTAATGACGATACCACATACACATGCAAGTTGTAGTTTTTAATCACTGAGAAATGTGAACAGCCCTAAACTTTCACACATTACACTGATAAGAAATGTAAATAATGAAATGTAAACTAATCTTGAAAATTATAACCATCTCTTTTGTTCTTTTTAGAACATATACAGACAAAGCTAAACTTACTAGGATTTTTGACGAAAGTTATTATGACTTGTTACCATGAAAATATGAAATAATGTGACATATTTCTACTTTACTTGATGGGCAGTCAGTATTGTACAACTTTGGACAAAAGCATCTGGGTGCAGACACTGCCCACCTCCTTCGTAGACCGGAGCCCATTTATAGTCACCTGTTACACGTGGCTATACTAGCAAATGTATAGGCTATATTTTTAAACATTTATACCCAAAAGACAAGTAAGGTTAGGGTCAGAATTAGGGCTGGGGTTCTGTTCTCACAGATACACGCATTTTTAAACAGCGTGTCAAATGAACGCAATTTCTTTTTATTACCTCATTTCTCTGATTGATGTAACGATGTGTTATTATTCATGAACATTAACAAAATTATAATCCCAATCTTAACCAACTCCAAGCAGAGCTAAACCAAATGAAATCTCATGTGTGCTCTGAACCAAAACGATACGATGGCAAGAAAAATGGGCATGTAGTGGACACACAAGATAGGAAGAAACTTTGTCATTACATGTTTTTTTTACATAGTTTGGTACAGACACACAATCCATGAGAACACCCTGTTGAATAGATATTTTGGTATAAGTGTACGGCTTTGTTAAAAGTCAAGAGTTGCCAATATGGACGTTCTGTCTGTACCGACCGTTTCTTCCCACCTGTAGCGAGTGGTGAAAGTCTGTAGTCAGAGAAATACATTTTCCAATTAGCTGAAAGTATTAAATAAAATAACTTAAGATTTTTAAAAACATTAAAATTATTGATGTAAATTGTTGTATATATATTTTGCTATTTTGTACAGTTGTCCTGCTGTATCTTATTGTACATGATGACAATGCATAGAGTCTTAAATGTTTTATTTCTATTGTGAACCCCAAGAAGACGACCAACTACCTTGGTGGCAGATACTGATGTTTCCAGTAATAATAATTAAAAAAAAGTGATTGCATTTTGATGCGCGTGTTGAGTAACAGTGTTGTTTGCATACTACTGTTCGTATATGTCTTTGTATGGTTTGTCTTAAGCATGCGCACATCTATTCCTTTATGCATGTATGCAGTCACGGCTCCGCCGTCGCCACCACCACCACCACCACAACAACAGCCAGGAGGCGCATACCACACACATCACCGCTTCCAAGGCACCTAATAGATGAGCGTTTACTTTCTAAAGTCACGTTATGTTTTTTTTTTTTTTTTTTTTTTTTTTTTTTTCTTTGAGTCCACATGGTTTTTATTCACTTATTTGTTTTCTTCTTTTCTTGTAGTGGCCTCCGTGGATGCTTCAGGTCAGTCACATTGACTGACTGTGGACATCAACCGCGTTCTCTTCATCCGAATCCTGACCTTCTTGACTGTGGTCAGCTGACTCAGATCTTTTACTTTTAGCTCGATGTCTGACTCCTTGTCGCCTTTGCCAATAGCATCTTCAGCCTCGGCAGCTTCCTTGACGTTTGAAGGTTTCTTAAACACTGCCCTCAAATAGGCTCACGGGCCTTGTTTTTGAAGTCATTACGCCTTGCGAGATTTAATCCCCTAAATACTATTATTAATATTTTTTTGTTTTGTTGTTTGTTTGGTTGTTGTTGTTGTTGTGTTGTCGTCGTCCTTCTCTGTGATGGCTTTCCAGGGACAGATTTGAGGTGTCTAGGAGGCCCGGCTTTTGAGTCAGCCTTGTGTTGGAATGTAGCTAACCTCATCCTCCAGGCCACATATATAGTGTTTTGCTAAAAGGGGCGGGGTTTCAATTCAGTAAAACCCAACCAGTTACTTATGTTTTTTTTTTTTTTTTTTTTTTTTTTTTTAAATCTATTGATTTATTATTATCAATTAATTAATTGTATTTATATAATGTTTTATTTTATTTATTTATTTAAAAAAAAAAAAAAAAAAACACAGACTCAAACTTCGGTTTTCGTTCGTTTTGTAGGGCGCGTAAGATTCAAAGAGTTTGCTGCCTCGTGCGACGAGTTTTCCTCCTCGACAGCGTCCTCAGCGTTGCCCTCTCCTTGCGCACCGAGGGGATAACTCGTATAACGGTTTTCCACCTGCTCCCCGACGTCGATATCTTTTTTTTCCAATGCCAGAAGAAGCGCCTTGAAGTCTTTCTCGTTCAGACACGAGCCCATGAGCTTGACGCGACCAAGATTTACCCTGGGCTTTAGCTGTGACACGTTTCTGATGATATTTTCCGCAATCTCTTTCACGATAAAGTCGTGACCTTCTTTTGTAGTCAGTCAAAAAAGCGCATCCGTTCTGAACACTGTACCGCCTCGTGTCGACTCGCATGTTGCTATAAACCCCGACATAATAACACGCCCCGTATCTAGATAGTTTCAGAGACCCGTGACACTGGCTGTTGTTCACGAAAATCCTCATGTTCGAGGTAACCAGAAAGGGTGCCATTACCATACATTCCTCATGAGCGTAAGAAGTCGCGAACTTCAAAGGCATACCGTTGCACACGAACCAAACCCTGGTGTAGGAGACGTTCTCTTCTCGCATTATCTTCGCGACCTCGGTTTTCGTGTCCCCTATGATCTGCAACGAGGCGCGCACGTTTTCCGGCAGGCGGGCGTCGTTCGCACGCAGCCACTCCATCTCGTCCAGATCAGAGAAGTTCGGTCCGCAGAGACCCGCCTTGACGAAGGCTTTTCCTGAGATTTTTATCAAGTTACCGAATGCTAACCTAAATGTGTTTTCGCTCTCTTCCTCATTGTGGTGCCTAAAAGAACAGGCCATCGACAGCGAGGTCACGTTATGCACTACAGCCTCGCTCTGCCTGGAAGAGTACACCAATCGGGCGACGTGAGCCACGAAGAAGCCCGTGACCATCATTGCGGTCTGCCTCATCGTCATGGCCAAAGTGAGGGGGCACATCGGCAGAGCCGCGTGCATCAAGGTGATGTAGTACTTCGCGTCGCTAGTCAGCGAGCTCCTGTGTATCATCTGATTGTAGGCCCTGTCATCTTGAGATTTTACACAGGCGACTTCCGTGTACTCGCCCCGATTGAACCTAGGTTGGAAGAGGCCGTAAAAGTCGAAATTGGAGGCGATGTGGTCCGACTGGCGAGGCTCGTATGCGGACGACAGCCGATACTTCATGTCATCGGTGCTACAATGAGATAAGGACACTGTCAGCAAGGCGCTCACCGTGGTATCGCGTCGTGCCATCCCAGAGTGACGCAAACGAAAGAACCGGGTATATTCTTGTCCGGCGGGGGGCATTTCTCCGGGGCCCCGTGAACACTTTGCCGAACATGAGCGATCTGCCGGAATCTTGAGTGGAAAAACCGACCCCGGCGACGCCCAGGCAAGTTTTGCCCCTGCTCAGCTCTTCCATGCGGTTGCAGCTGTCGCGGCGGAGCTCCTTCGAGAACAACGCCAAGGACCCTTTGATCGTTTTTGAAGGTTTCGTAGTTAAAGTCGCTGTGTGCGTCGCACGGGAGCATATTCGCTATGGTGCCGAACAGGGCGCCCTGCAGGTAAGCGAAAAAGTTATCGCAAGCGAGGTAAGCCTTGATTCTATCCGCACGCTCCCCGGAGGAGACGAGATCCGCGTCACCGGCACTCGCCATCATCCGCAGTCTGTCGCCAAACTGTGGGGCCACAAACCACAGCGGTTCGCCACTGCTCTCCTCCGAGACGCGGAAGCCGTACACGTTTCGGCTGATGCTGTGGTCCGTCCAGGTGATGCCCTCGTCCATGCAGCTGGACACGTCGGGCCCTGATTGTCCAGTTGGTACCCGGAGAACAGCTTGTAATACTTGACCTCGCTCTCGGCGGCGGACGCGCGGCCCCCGGTTCCTCTGGCGTGCGGCCCCGGTGCTCGCAGTAAGGCACGAAAAGGGGCTTGAGCAGAGACGCGGCGCACAGCGGGTCGCAAAAATTACTCTCCAGAAAGGGCGCGGAGGCTACAGCCAGCACTGTGGCGATCCTCTCGTCTAAGGAGTTGCTGACAAAAAGAGCGAGCAGCTGAATCAAGAAGAGGAACAGCATGTGTTGAGGCGTCTCCCCGGGCTTGTGCGCGATTGGGGCATCGCGCAGCGCGCTCAGGTCGAACATCGCGAGCAACCCGCGCAGCAGACGCACGACCCGCACCGCGTCGTTTCTGTAAAAATCGTCCAAAGCCTTGCAGTACTTCCTGCCAAACGCGCAGGTCGACGACGCAGCCCCGATAAAGACTTTGGGGTAGGCGGCCACTTTGCAGTCATCTCCGCGGCTCCTCGCCAGATCGGGGATGGGCCTGCTGCGCTCCTGAACGACGAGCTTGGTGAGCGACAGCTCGTACACATCGAGGACCCGCTTTTGAGTAAAAAGCTTACACAGGCCCAAAAACAAAGTGGCCTCCGTGACCTCGTCCATAGGGGGCAGATTGTGCAGAGCCATGAAGTGACCCAAGTGTTCTGCGTGAATTTTCAACACGTGTTCTCCGAAAAGCCGCGAACAGTGGAGATGCAACACGACCGGGGAGTCGAGGAGTGTGGGAGCGAAAGCGCTGCAGGGGCAGGGGTATTTGATCCCGGAATCTCCGGGACCCGTAACGATGCAAAGTCGCCATCTACCACGCGTACTTCGAGTGTCTTAGCGCGTTGTGCCATGACAAAACTCAGAGAGTTCAAGTGACGAGCAGAAGAGTCTGGATATAAGATGCTGACTGGAAAACGAACTCGATTTTGACGCGAGCAAATAGCGCAAGCTGTCTGGCTTAAGGGTGTGGTGGTATGGTAGCTCGGTGTGCCGGTTTGGTTCTTCTTGCTGGGGTGTTGGCCGATNTGAAAGCAAAAATAAGTAACGTTTATTCACAGGTTAAGGTAACAAAGTGTTTCACGAGGACAGAACATTTTACAGTGCATACAACAACAAAGAGCCAGGCAGCCATATTGTGATCACTGATGTAAGCTAACAAATATCTCATTATTGCAGCATACTAATACATCTATTACCTTGTCCATTATTGTGATCTTTAACTACACAAGTGCAGGCACATAATCCACAAATTAAGTCAATCAAAACTAGAAATATAAAGAGTAACCTTATCCTCAGCCTTAGGGGCTGAGGACTCCTGACCCCCAAAGTCCGACATATGGCCTCTTTATCATTTATCATATTCTCCCACAAAACTAAAATGCATCATCTCAATTTTTGCATTTGTAGTAGTCTGTCTGAGATAAACATGCCAGTAGTGTAAGGTGTTTGCTCCCCTCAACCTACGTATTTTGCACTTGAGCAATTGCTTGATAATAATACGACTTTCTGAGCACTAAAGACAGTTGCCAAACAAGACAAGATTGCTGGACTATGCAGGTATAAAATCAAATATACACATGAGGATACACTGTTGTGACTCTGCTAAAGCTCATTAAACGTGGCTTTGCATTAAGTGCCCTTTAGATATTATGCATGGACATTTGAAAAATGTGCCTCGACATTTAGAGTTGCAAACTACAGTCAAAATAATGTGATTCTTTTTTGTCGTGGCAGTGGCTTGTCTGCTACAAGCTTGTTTGCTAACAGCTGTTGACGATTTAGGACATTTTAACTGCAACAAAAAGACTCAAAAACATTTTTTTTTTCTCATGATAAATGTGAGAGAAGCTAAAGTCTTGTTGTTTACCTGTTTTGCCATCACCGTTTACCTAATTTTCTCTTTTTACATGTCAGCTACAAACCCAGTACTCAACAGGATTGTGGCAGGTTGAATTTGCTCTCAGACTAGTGTCCTTTCCCTGTTTTAGCTGTATTTGAGCTCGTAGAGTAGAAAATGTCATTTCTTTCCATTGACTCTCATTTCTTGCCACTCAGTCCTCACATTTATGCTGTTTCCAGTGTAACTGGGATATTTTCCAGTTCAAAATACCAGTTCCCAGTTCAAAACAACTGAATCAACTCGTATGAAAACATTATAGTTAATGCTAACCTTTAGGCTAAACAAAAGTTATGTAAGCTGTAACCAAGGTTTACGTTGTTTATGTGGCAGTTAAGCTCCTCAAATTCTCTTTTTGTGGTAGCTGTTTATCTTGTAAGTGAAGTGGGACTACCTGACAATGTCCCAGTTCACAAGTGGTATTTACCAGTTCCTGCGTTTTTTTTTACACAAGTGGGAAGAGAAAAATATATCAGTTCCCTGGAACGCACCATTAGACTGCTGTGATTTCATCTGCATAACCTCTATTCAGAACAAAATATAGTGAAACATTGCTTTACTTAGAAATACACAGGGATATTAAAAGAACATATTGAGTTTAGTTTACTCAACGTTTTAACTTTTTTTTTTTTTATTTGTTTTGATATTTTTGTAGATTTATGCATGTTTAAATAATCTTGTATTAACCTAGCTGATGCTCGAGTGCTAAGAAAATACCTGTTTTCACCTACCACCTGTCCCTATTTACTTGCAATGACTCAAAAACATGCAGGGTCAAAAAATGTCACATAGTCGCAAATGATTTGATACAGCTGCATTTTACACTGAAGAGACGGAGCTTATCAGTCCTGCTGGTTTGAACAAGAAGTCAAAAGACCTGTTTCCATTTGTAAGTTGATTCAGAAGAATTTTGTGTTTAACAATGAAACAACTGGATCACTTCTGCCAACCCACATAGTACAGGGCAATTGAGGTCATGTTTATTTGATTGGCTAGTTTCAAAAGTAGATCTACTGGTTCTGCAAGACAGTTTTTGCCAAGTGACAAGGGCAAAGATCATGACTTATTGTTCTCTTATTCTGCATTGAACCATAAGATGATATAGATTTGAAGCGTCCAAAGAGGAATAAATAGGTAGTTTTATAACAGGACTCAACGGTTCAATGCTGAAAATGGTCGCGAATGGGTGATATACTGAAAGCCGAAAGCCCCATCATGCCTCTCTCTATCTGAATACGAGTTTGTTCATTTCAATCTGGCAGTTCTGTCTCTCGGCGGGGCTTCTGTGGAAATGTTTGGGCTCACGTTGTTTCTAGTTGCTCAAGTACCACTCTGAGGCAAAAGCAGTTTAAATGTATTCACTGAAATCAAGTCAAGTATTCTGCGAGACATCGTTCAGGCTCGGCACGCAGCCACATTACCTCTGGCACTCACGATTACACTGTAAAAACTGAGCGCATGAGTGAAAATGACTTCATTTCAAACAATATGTATTTATTTTACTTAAAGTGAGTATGGCACATTTTTACAATGTCTGATTTGAGTTAATTTGGTAATGTCATATCGTATATATCATTTATATTGTGTTATAAACATGAATACAATGATTTTCTCATACGGTTTGATAAAGTTTGAACAGTCCAAAGCATTGTGGACCTTAACACAGACTGTAAAGACTCTGCAGAGGCCAAACACTATAAATGACAGAAATAACACATCAGGAGTATAAACAGAATTTATAACCTAAATATGTAAAATTTTGTGAGCACTTGTGTTAAAACAGGCGACTCCTAAAACCTCTTGGTTATACAGTATCATCAAATATATCACAATCACAAATGGTCCCTTTTTTACTGAAAAAAAAAATTAAAAATGTATTTAAAAAATGGGCGTATCACTCTGCCTAAGTAAAATTAGGCTATAGTTTTACATGAATCAATAACAATTTTGTGAAGAAGTGATTGAAAATATGTTGAAATAACAAGAAATAGAGTTCTAAACTGATGATATCACACTATGGACACAGGGACATTTTCAATGTTCTCATGAGAATCACTTTTTTATGTCCCTGTAAAGATAAGTTGAACAAAATGACTGAGTTCTAGTGTATTTTTATTTCTCTGTTTTTCAAGCCTGTTACATTCCAGGAGTTTTTGCCCAAATTATAACATCAGTGGTTCTCATCTCGGGAGTCAGGACCCCCACTATGTTTGGGGGTTGCAAATGCTTACAATAGGCTCTGTCAGTTGTCTTGTTTATATTCAGAATCACTAACTTCTGTACTTATGAGTATTTCCTGTTATTTCTATGGAGTTTTTATTACATCAATCTAAAATGAATAACTATTCACAAAATCAGGCAGTTGTGGTGGTTACTTCACTAAAAGACTACAGTAACATGTTTGTATCTCAACACTAATGCTAACAGGAAATCCAGAAGTTCACTATTTTGTATAAACAAGCCACCTGACGTTCCGTGTACAGAACAAATTGGTTTTTTTGGTGGTCACGACTGAACCAGGTTGAGCACACCTTACATGGTTGCTAGGCTACTTCCTAGAGTGATTTCATAATTTATGGACAAGAAGCAAAATTTTGTTTCTAATAAATTCCTAAGCTTTGTAAAATTTTAAAAATATTTATTAAAATCCTAAATATATTGATCTTAACTTTTTCTTAGTAAAATAAATGAACTTGTCAGAGGTACTGTCTAAATTACAACTTTTGTTTTACAAATCAGTGTGACTGTATGTGCACTGAATGTCAGTTGGTTTATTTAATATATTACCAACAAGCTAGTTTCCTTTCTATTTCATTTCTCTGAGGTTTTCCTTACCTCATTTACCCCAGTCTAAAATGAAATACTCTAAAAAACAGGCAGTACTTCACCAAAGGACCAAAGTGTGTTTATAAAAGGATGTGTTTGTCTGTCAATGCTAATACTTAAGTTTTACAATCTGAAAATATTCAGCTGCACACACAACATAATTCAAGTATGACAAGTACTACAAGCCGTCAACTGTTAAAGGTGAAACACAGTCAGGCTGGTTTATCTTGATTTCTAGACATTCCTTTGTGCCGTGTACACAGAAATGTTTGGCGTAATGACACTTGCTTTCTAGGAAATAGAAACACAAACATGCTTTAGTTTAAATGCTCTTGTACAATAACACAGTCTTGATCCACAGTTGTGAGTTAGACGCAGAGTTCATGCCAGTCTATGCAAATGTATGTAAAAAATAACTTCCTGGCAGGATTTGAAATACACTGGCAGACATTGGGATTATATTGAATCCCTCTGCTGTGTTTATAAAGACTGTTTTTCTCACAAACTGGACAAATGCCTTTTTTCCTCATACAACAGAAAAAACTGTACTAATGACGATACCACATACACATGCAAGTTGTAGTTTTTTTATCACTGAGAAAATGTGAACAGCCCTAAACTTTCACACATTACACTGATAAGAAATGTAAATAATGAAATGTAAACTAATCTTGAAAATTATAACCATCTCTTTTGTTCTTTTTAGAACATATACAGACAAAGCTAAACTTACTAGGATTTTTGACGAAAGTTATTATGACTTGTTACCATGAAAATATGAAATAATGTGACATATTTCTACTTTACTTGATGGGCAGTCAGTATTGTACAACTTTGGACAAAAGCATCTGGGTGCAGACACTGCCCACCTCCCTTCGTAGACCGGGAGCCCATTTATAGTCACCTGTTACACGTGGCTATACTAGCAAATGTATAGGCTATATTTTTAAACATTTATACCCAAAAGACAAGTAAGGTTAGGGTCAGAATTAGGGCTGGGGTTCTGTTCTCACAGATACCACGCATTTTTAAACAGCGTGTCAAATGAACGCAATTTCTTTTTATTACCTCATTTCTCTGATTGATGTAACGATGTGTTATTATTCATGAACATTAACAAAATTATAATCCCAATCTTAACCAACTCCAAGCAGAGCTAAACCCAAATGAAATCTCATGTGTGCTCTGAACCAAAACGATACGATGGCAAGAAAATGGGCATGTAGTGGACACACAAGAATAGGAAGAAACTTTGTCATTACATGTTTTTTTTACATAGTTTGGTACAGACACACAATCCATGAGAACACCCTGTTTGAATAGATATTTTGGTATAAGTGTACGGCTTTGTTAAAAGTCAAGAGTTGCCAAATATGGACGTTCTGTCTGTACCGACCGTTTCTTCCCACCTGTAGCGAGTGGTGAAAGTCTGTAGTCAGAGAAATACATTTTCCAATTAGCTGAAAGTATTAAATAAAATAACTTAAGATTTTTAAAAACATTAAAATTATTGATGTAAATTGTTGTATATATATTTTGCTATTTTGTACAGTTGTCCTGCTGTATCTTATTGTACATGATGACAATGCATAGAGTCTTAAATGTTTTATTTCTATTGTGAACCCCAAGAAGACGACCAACTACCTTGGTGGCAGATACTGATGTTTCCAGTAATAATAATTAAAAAAAAGTAAATAAACAATTGATTCATGCATGTTTGAGTAACAGTGTTGTTCTGCATACTACTATTCGTATATGTCTTTTAATGTTTTGTCTTGTGTATCTAAGAAAAACCTACTTTACAGAGAAAGGTATTTTACTTTCACTTTTCTGTTTCTATCTTGTGTGGTGAGCAGAAGGAGAGTTCAGTGTCAGGTCATGTGACTGCTGTGATCTACAACATAAACATGAGCTTTACTGCTGAATCAGACTCAAATGTTATTGGGCCTTTTTAACGCTCTGCTGCTGACTCTTTCCTTTGACTTCTCTTTGTTGTGAGCCTCTTAAAATCGCTTGTTTCAGCATCTTTGTTGCCAGAGAAAGCACACAGGAGTGAGATGATCATCACAACTGAGATGAAAATTCAGAAGAAATGTTCTCATTATCTCTATAAAGATTTATGGCAGAACTCAGCAACTACAGCTCTCTTGTACTTTTGGTTTGGTGGTAAGTACACTATCAAATCAAAAATAAAAACTTGACCCCCTTCCCTCCCCCCTTTATTTAGTTTGGTTTGAAATTCCTTGTGGTAAATATTTGACACAACTTATTTGGCCAAGAAAAGGGTTCCTTTAGCCATATTTTTTCACATTATGGCATACAAGGTATTTATCCCAATTCCGAAAATCCCGGAGTATGATTTTGCTTTCTATTTCAACTGAATTGTGTACTTCACTTTTTACCCCCAGAAAGTTACACAGTGCACCTTTAACAGAAGTTAAAGGTACTATACCCAATATCTGCTTCTTTGAAATGTAAGCAATGATAAATAATCAATTTTAAGCTTTTTACATCAGTCCACATGCTTTGCTCACTTACCTAATGCATTCTAAACCTGCATGATGTGCTTTAACCTTTTTTCACAGCTGTTATCACAGTGGAGTGTTGGAAACGCTAACAGTAGTTAGCCGCAACAACAACACATGAACATCGTGAATTTCCGTGGACAAATGCGACCTTGCTAGACAAAGACGGGACAGATTGTGGATGTGGAAAGATTTTCACTTGAAAATATACATTAAGAAGATATCTGTGCAAAGGGGAAATTGATTTTAGGTTATTTATTTAAAAAAAAAGACATACTGTAGAACTAGCGTTAATGATTTTGAAGTAATTTAAATAGTATTTGATCATTAATAAAAAACTTAAAGCATGAAAATATGCGAGAAGTGTATTTTTCTGTCATTGGTGGGTATGTTTTATTGAGTCAAACCTTGAAAAATGACTCCAATCATGTGTCCTTCTGAACCAAAGGTGTTTCCTGTAGCAAAATCCATTCGTTTTTGAAAAGTCTCACCAGTGTTTTGAAGGTATACTTAGGGGGAAAAAAAGCCTTATCTTGCTTTACAGTGGCCGTCTTTGTTTGAGAAAATAACCCAATACATGATTGGTATGACTTACTTATGACTTAATGTTGGCTGTAATGTTGACCGATGAGCTCATTGTGCTGGGTTGTAAGCTAACACGGCTAGCAGCAGGTGTCTTGCGCGGCCCAGATAAGAGCACACAGTCTCAGAAGTGCTTTGTGTCCTTGCTGGGTGTATTGTGTCTCTGTTTATCTAAATGAGAGAGAGTGTGTGTGTGTGCTGATGACTGTGGCTCAGGCCTAAGAGCAGTGCCTGGGCTCTTTTGTTTTTGGTGCTGGATCTGCAGGAGAGCCGTGTTTTGAATGGTCCGGGGCAGATTGAGCTGAATGCATTAGCTTTGCTCTGAAGAGGCGCAGCTGCTGGAGAGGCCAACAGTAAAGTGTGAATTATGTTTCTTAGCAACCTCTTTGCATCGACAGGTCCAGACAGCCGCGTCAGAGCGGTCTGTGGGCGTATCTATGGCAACCGGACTGATATTTTTGTGAATGAGTGACTTGTCTGATTACAACGCACTAACGGACAAGCATCCAATGTCTAAATAAAACAGTATAACAGTGATATAATGCTTCAAACGGCAGGTCCAGATGTCAGTGATATGAATATGACAGATTTGAACCATTGTAGAAACTGTGTTACACTTAGAAATTTGTAATTGCGTAAATTAAAATGGCAATTTCCAATAACACATTGAGTTAGAACCATACAATGTATTAAAGCTATAAAAGAATATTTTATAATCCTAGGCTCCAAATTGCATGGCTTTTGTGAACAGATGATTATTTCATTGCAAAAGACAATGAAATTCACAAGATGTCCTCCTAATTAACCTTTGAAAAATTGTCATTTATCTTGGTGTAAATCAGAGTGTAAACATAGTTTGTTAACAAATAAATAAGCTTCTTTTGTATAAACCAGTGGTGCCTTTGGATGGAAAATCCAGACGATAAATAAAAAAATATATATTGTCTTGTCCATGTCCCTCTTTCAAATTCCTGTAGCCTAGATTGACAGATTAACTAGCCAATCAGAGACACTCATCTTCTGCCGTGTGAAAACCAACATGGCCTCTTCCGACAAAAAAAATACATGAAAAAAAATATCACGTTGAACTGAAAAACATTGCAGATTTGTACAGAATCAACGAGCGAAGCAAAAAACAATTTGAGTGAAATTAGATTTTGGTCTAAATGACAGACGACCAATCAGCTTCTTTGTTTTCACACTAATAACCTGATTGCCCGGCACGATGAAGATTTGATCTGAAACACAGGCGGAGGGCGTGGTGACGAGAGGGCCAAACTTGGTCCGCCAGGTGGTCTAATTTGGCCCGTAAAGGGATGCTCATGGTTGTAATAATCTTTTTTTTTTTTTTTTTCAATTTTTTTTCAAACTGTCAAATAACTCCAAATCAGGTGGGATTTTCTAAACATATTAATAAAAGACAATTTAAAATGTTTTTCCCAAAAAATGTTTTAAATGTAAAACAAAATTATGTTGGCCCTCGGCATGCTTCAACGTAACACATTTTGGCCCATCAAATAAAAAACTGATAAAAAATAAGATATGATAAAAGTGTGGCCATTGCTTTAGATGTGAAGCAACCCAATAGTAGCACAGTGTTCTAGCGGTTCTCGACACTCAGGTGGCACTAGGCCTTTCTATATGGAGTTTGCATGTTCTCCTTTTGTCTGTGTGATTTTCTCCTGACTTACATTTTCCCCTAAAACATTATAGGCTCCTCCCTTCTTCATCCCATGTAAAAATAAAGACTAAACAAAGGTCAACAATCATATTGTTTTCCAACCTAAAACAACGTCATAATTGCTGTGCACTGAAACAGATGGATGGCCACATATGAATGTGTTTAATGGCCTGTGCACAAGTCAAATGTAAGAACAAATTGTATGCAAACACATTCAGTGTTTTAATTCTAAACACTGGAGCTGTTACATGTGCAGCTGACTGGAGCATTGCCTCATGGGACCATCTTGACTTGTGTGATAACAGCTTGCCAATACTCGACAGACAAGTGACTGCTTACACACAACACTCCAGCCAAGATCCGTCATGTTTTTACAAGAATGGATACTAAGGGTTTGCTGGTTTTCTTATAAGACTGATTATCCTGATTTAGAAGAACAAATTATACCTGTATATACAAATTTTTACAATAAACAAGATCTATAAAACGTCTTCTTGAATGTGGTATCAATAACATGTCCTCAACTCCCTGTATTTCATTAATGTGTTGAGTTTGACAGACCAAAGTGACAGGAGCCTGGAGCATGAAGTCTGATCCCTACAATTATCAAATCCAAGAGTAGCTTCACTTCAGCCTGACATCTGCCTCATATAGGATGTGTTTAGTACACACACATATCTGCAGGTCTTATCTGGAGGTTTTCGTTTTTACAGCCTCACAGGAACCATGTTGTCAAGGTTAAGGATGACTAGGAAGCAATTGTTGATTTTTTTTTGGCAGTTTGAATGAATATTTATTTAACAAACTGCACACCATACAATACAATACAAAGCACAGAATAAACAATTACACACAAATACAGTACAAATGCATGGCTTGAAAAGGAGGTGACTGAAGCAAAACTTCACACCATCATTCAACACAATACAATACAAACATGACACGACCATACAATATGTAAACATGTTTCGATTGTTCTCTTAAAACTCACGTAAAGACACTTTTGTTTAGAAAAGCTTTTGTTATTTTTTAAAAGCACTTTTCAAAGCACTTGTTGATGTGATTTTTATCTGTGAAAAATGCTCTATAAAACAAAAATAGTGTCCCTAGTGTAGTAGTCAAGATCACACTACAGAGTCCCAAAACCGAGACAAGATCAAGACCACTGAGGGTCAAAGAGACTTTTATAGTTCGAAACCAAGACCGCAGTTTATTGAGACAAAATCAAGACCACCTTTGAAATGTTATACATTTATCAATGTTTACATGTACTGTATTGTGCAGTGTTTATGGTAAACTGTACCTGAGAATGGTCATCTCACTTCTGGTGCAAGTTTAGCTGAGCATGGTGGTAATTAAATTCTGTCCAAGACAAGACCGAGTCCAAATGTGCTCGAGTCCGTAACAAGTCTAAGACCTTAAAAAAGCGGTCTTAAGACCGAGACCGTTCTTGTGTATTACTCTAGTGTAGTGCATATGTGTCAAACACAAGGGCCGGGTGCCAGATGCGGCCCTTCACATCATTTTATGTGGCCCTCAAGGTCTTATATGGTTTGCTTAAATCTTATTTTTGGGCCAGAAGTAATCTGGGTGTCTTACTCTTTAAGTTTCAGACAAATCAGTTCATTAGATTAACTCATTGGTCAGACTAATGTGGATTAAGTAACTGTCACTTCAATAAATATACAAAAATCAAATACAGACCATTATTTGTAGTTTGTCAAAGATTAAAAAGATTAATTTTAGTTACAACCAGCCACTCGAGGGCAACCACAAAGCCAATGTGGACCTTTGTCAAAATGAGTCCGACACCCCAGGTCTAGTATGTGGCTTTTTAAGTACTGGGTTTTATTTAAGCTATATTATGTTGGTCCTTAACAAACATCTACTGGCCTACATATTACAAAATGTATAGTTTTGAATAGCTTGGACTAATTGCCTTTGGTAAGTTCAATTAATGATTTGGATATGAGGACATTGTTTGGTTGTGTAACTGGTCTTCATTCATCTGTCTGAAGCCGTGTGGAGCAAACAGGTGTGTGTGCTTTTAGTGTCATTACTCTCCAACCGACAAGCTGAGAGGTTTACACTGCAAACAGCTTTTTATCAGGTAGAAAGACTCCTATTTACTCTTTGCTAATAAGCTGTGATACTTCCTGGTTCAGACATGACATTTCTTGGAGCTTTTTGGAATAATAGCTTAAAAGCATCTTTTTATATGAGCAAAGTGAAATTAGAGTGGTTCACCCAAGCACAGCCAGTCAGAATGCTTCTTTGGCTGTCTATGCAATAAAATGCTTTATCGTTTCATTCAGACAGTGCACAGCTGACTGATTCATTCACAAAGTGCTGCATTAACACATTTTGGTGACATCTTAAACAAACCCAGAAGGTCAGAACATATTCAAAAGAAGAATATTTTGACGCACCAACATTTCCAAATCCAATCTCCGGATATAGCCTTTCTTTTTTTAAGTCCAGTGCATTTGCATATAGATTACTACTCGCCCTGAACTTCCCCATAAGCAAATAAGTGTGGTCTAATTTAAGCTCTGCGGTGTGGCATGAGAAGTGTAAGCGTTGGCTCACAAACACTTTTATCAATACTTGTAAAGCACAGGTAGCCCACATACCAGCCCACTCCCTCGGCCTGCTGCTATAAAAAGTCCATCCTGAGAGACAATTGTGAAATCGAACAAACTGCATCAGCGCTAAAGCTCTCTGGAAATCTGTGTAAATCTTTCAAGGGATGTATATTGAAAGATGCTATTAGACTTTTAATTTGAGATGGGCCATATGACAGAAAATATAATTTGTGTTCTGACTCTTGTGATGAGCCACTTTATAAGAGCCATTGTTGTCTAAGTCAGAGAAGTTAAGAAATGTTTTTAGGAAAGCAGGCAGAAGCAAAAGAGTGGGGAAGAGGTGCAACCATCAGAAGCAGCGTTAGACGAGGGTAGCGTAATGTTAGTCTCATTCGCTCTCCTTCCAAAGCACAATTTTGAATCTGCAGAAACTAAGCAGTTTTTAAAGTAGATTTTTTTAACAACCCTATGAGTGACTATCAATACATTTTTGCCTCAGTATGATGTGTTGTCAAAGTATCATTTTGGTGAAAATGAGTTCAGTGTCCTGTCTATTTGGCTGTGTAAAATCCAGGAAGTGTGCTTGTTTATGTTTTAACATGTGAGAAAGTGTTGAAAAGCTGTGAAAAGCAAAATCCCTAGAGTTAGCTGAGCTCAACTGTATGGTTTATGCATTACTGAAAGTCTTAGTTATAATTCGTGTGCCTCAGTCTCTGTCCAACGGTTCCCTGTCCTCATGTCGTCCAGTCCATTGTGCTGTTCTCAGCTCTCTACAGCAGTCTCCATGTCGTCCTGTGGTCTGTTTCTACAAAGTCGTTCTCCTCAGTCTCCCACAGCACAGCATTATACCCCAAGAGTAGGGCTCAGCCTCCTACTCACACAAGGGATGAAAACAGCAGGGTCTCAACCCAGATGAAAATCTAACAACAGACAGATGGTACTCTCAAAAGACAAAACAACATAGTATAGCATTTTAACATTTAAAGATGCCATAACAAAGCTTTGTCTTGACAATGACAACATTGTTGAGATAAAATATCATGCTTAGACTAGAGTTCATTACGTCTAGAAATAGAATATTTTGTTGTCTAAAATCCAGGAAGTGTGCTTGTTTATGTTTTGAACGTGCACTAGCCTCTATAGTAAGGTTTAATTGAAAAAGCCACAAAGCGCTTCAGAGTGACAGCAGCAGCTCTGGAGCTGCTCAGTAGAGGCGCTTCGCCTAACCACCTGGCGCCTCAACCTCAAACCCTCACCAACTGTTCCCTAACCTCCATGTGATTGTTTGGTGAGGAAACCGAAGTGTCCAGAGAAAACCACACAGACATGGGGAGACACATACAAACTCCACACAGAAAGGCCCAGACCGAGCGGGAGTCGAACTTGCTACCTTTTGTCGTGAGGCCAGAGCACATCCGCTCTGCCACCATGCTCTGTTAGCATGCAGCATGCATAGTTATGGTCACACTGACTTCTGATAGTTGTGAAGAGCACTTGTAGGATCAGAGTGCTTTAAGGTGACAAAAGGTACAGAAACCCACTTAGTAAACACAGACAATGAAGTTTGAGCTGTGCATCCTGAACTTAATAAGCCTCTTTGTGAGTAAATCCAGTCTGTTTATAAAATGATAGTGTATCTCAAACATCAAATTCTATGTACATAATTGCTCCTGGGCAAACATAACTTTGTGCTGTCAAAACAACTATAATCACTACTGAAGCAACAAATAGGAAAACACGCACTTAATCTTTGCACAACATTTATTTGCATGAAATGATAAAGTTTGGGGTCTGATTTTTCTCCCTAAACACGTTGACGGTGTCATTTACATTGCCGCCAACAAGCCTGCAGGGCACTGACAAACAGCACTTTAATGATGTTTACATAGCAGTGTCGCGATGATATATTCTATCCCACTCACTCATGACAAAATGCATCTCGGCCTCATGTAACAGCCCCGGAAAAATGAATCATGCAATAGCAGAGATGATTAATAACATACATTATCATTAACAGACTAAACGCTCGGGAAAGCAACCTGAAGGATTTATGAGCTGAGATGAAGTGGTTACCAAACAGTGGAATTATGGGAAGAAAGGTGGTACAGTACAGAGTTTATACTTTCAATGGTACGTTACATTTTCTTATGTAGTTATTTGTAGTGGGATTGTAATTGTCAAACGAATACTTGGTAAACTAAGGACGTGTGTATCAATCGCTCGCTCTAAACTGAGAGAACAGCAGGCCAGATCTCAAAAATGGAATAATGCTTGCATAGCTGATATTAAGACCTATGTATTGACAGGAGAGTCACAGCTTCTCCCTGTACCCGTTGATGAAGAGTGACACCAATCATTCACAACACAGACCGAAAATCAAAGACTCCGTTGCCAGAGTTTGCCAAAAAAACATGTTCTACCACTCATAAGCTTTTACATCAGGATCACACTGCCTCCAGTCCAGATTCTTATCCGGATCCGTCTGGGTCCTGTGGCCGCTCACTCTGAGACCACAATATGTCCAAACACTGCCGACATCGCGAGACTACGAGTTCACGAAGGTTCACGCTCAACTTGGGACTTCACGCGATCACTGACACATGTTTATGTAAACAAAGAACGCTTGCGCCGAGTTTTGGGCCTATTTCACATCAGTTTGTTTTGTGTTTGATTTTTCACCACACAAAGATAAGCACAGGACTTTTATTTACAACTTCTATGCAATATAGTCGTGTATATGTCGAGCATTTTAGTAATTAGTTTTAATAGTAGTAGCGTAATTTTATCTTGAAAACCACCAAATGTGCTTTATTTGTGCTCGCTTAGCTTTCTGTTTGTAATGTCTTGTTTTTAAAACTTCACCAAAAAGGGCACCAGAGCACTCTGGCAGTCAAGAAAAAGTTTCTTCCAAGAAATCCGGACGACCGGAGCACATCCGGATGGATTGCTGTGTGGGAGTCTCTCATTGCTTTTCAAGAAATGTAAAGCAACAAGACACTGGACCGGACGGCCTGGTGGCAGTGTGAGCCCGGTGTGCCAGTCTTTATTTCATGTTGATAAGATATGTATTAGTTACAATAGTTACAATGACAAACAGCTTTTAAAGTAATGCATGGAGCATATTTAATCACAAAAAATATTGGAGCATTAGGGCCCTTATTGGAAACTGACACACTGGCTCATTGAAAAAATTAAATTGTAGAACATTGAAATTGGAAATGCAGGAGAAAATTACACGTAATAGAATTATTGTGAAAAAAAATAAAATAAAAAAAAAAATAATAATAATAAATTTGTTGAAGAGTTCTGACTCCCCACTAAAAAAAGCGCTAATCAAAGTAGTACAAGCATCATTGTTGGAGATGGCAGTGCTGGGGGTGGACACCATTCTGATATTTTAAGGCTAAATCAATTATTTCTTCCTGGTCTTGGTATCACAGTAGGTGAATTTGATACGACCTACCTCATTCATAAATACCACACAATTATTTTCATCTTGACATAAATACTGAACGTCATATAGGCTACAGTCTCTTGTACGTGTGACTTTATACGAGTCAAGCAGACAACACACAGTGGGACACACAGTAAAACGTCTCACAGGTCCTGCACAGAGTAAGTGTAACTAATAATACGTATGTAGATACAAGCCTATTAGGACAATGACTCTTCATGTGAGAGCTGAATGAAACGAGCTGCTGCTTGGAGACGATGTGCAGGATTAGTCAAGGCTCTGTTTGAGCGCTGCCATGGCAACAAGGTGTCATGTGACCAGGAAACTCAAGAAGACATAACAGTGCAGAACGTCTAATGATCTTTAATGGCTTCATGATTGGGCTCAAGGCTCTCAAAAGTATGGTCTCCAATGACTGCATTTAAAGTAAATACATTTTAATTATATGCTTTCTTTTTTCTTTACAATATAGGTAATAATCACAACTTTTTATGTCTAATTTTGATTTCAAATGGCAAAAAAAACCCCAAAACAAGTGTGTTCATATCAAGTAAACTTGGACTAATCTAAAGTGTTGTCAAACAAAATTTTGATTTTTGCATAGAATAAAAATAAATTTTATTGAAATAAATGTGATAATAAATAGTTAAGAATGTTGCATTTATGTTGATTTATTGTGTTAATCGGTCAGTAGTGCATTCGTCGACTAAAATTTGTCTTGGAAGATTTACTTTAAAAACAAAACAACAAAACAGAGTGGCTTAGCTAAAAAAATGATGTATTAATTTTATTTATTGAAGGACAACGTGCAGGTACATTATAAGATGGCTGCACCAGTTGCATTTGTTGTCAATATGTAAGTTGAAAAAAGATTTAAAATTATAAATGTCCAAAACATTGCCTATAAAGTATTGGCCATTGGTTTCTCAAATATTGATGCAACTGGGTTAGGGATGTTCATCATGTTGTTGATGCAACTGGTATTGGCCATAAAATATAAATATTTGTCCATTTCTGTCTACAATATGGAAAATAAATAAATAAATACATTAAATAATCAAATAAATAAATCTCAAGATGGTGGCAACATTTTCATTCCAGTTTGACGTGGAGTCTGTAAAAAGACGTTCTTAAGCTGTAGCTGCGGCCAAAAACGGATACGGCTGATCACCGTGTGCTGAAGGATTTGTGAGCGCTAAGAAGTCGTCAGACACATTTAAATAACTCCTGTAACTCCTGCGACGTGAAAACCAGGTCCTCCAGCCTTCAAAAACCAGATACTAATCAATTATAAAACAAATATCTAAACTAAATACTCATTGGAGCAAGCATCGATGCAAAAACTGCTGTAACTGAACATAATGTTGTCTTTACTGAACATTAAAAGAATTACCACAGATATGAGAACTAATACAAGACTACAATGCAGGGCTGGACGATGTTGCAAAAAAATTAAAATCATGATTTTCTTGGAGCCAAATTACAATTTTGTTTTGATCTTGATTCTTGTAGACCAGGGGTGCCATAAGACAATCAAACAAATATACACTGCAAAAAATGTAATTCTAGAAATCTGGATTTTAATAAAAAAAATAAATAAATAAATAAATAGTTTTTTTTAATTTAGGGGTGCACGGTAGCAGAGTGGTTAGAGCTCTGGCTTCCCAATAAGAAGTCGTGGATTCGACTCCCGGGTCGGACTATATCAACATCTCACGATCTCCCTGGGTGGAGTTTGCATGTTCTCTCCGTGTCATCGTGGGTTTTCTCCGGGTACTCCGGTTTCCTCCCACCTCCAAAAACATGCATGTTTAGGTTAATTGGGCATCACTGTAAATTTCCCTCAGTGAGTGAATGAGAGAGTGAATGGTTGTCTGTCTAACCCTGCGGCACGTTGGCCACTGTCCAGGGTGTTTCCCCCGCCTAAGGCCCAAAGTCACTGGGATAGGCTCCAGTCACCCGCGACCCCTAACGGGATTAAGCTGTAGAAAAAAAAAATGAATGAATGAATGTTTTGGGGGGTTTCTGTCTTCTTTTAAATAGATTTGCAAATTTGATTCAAGCTTATAAACAGCCAAGAATGTCTTGTGTAAAATTGCTGCCAAATAATAGCAATTTTATTTTAATTTGGCTAAAATAACTAAAATTAGGATGAACTTTTTGAAAGGGCCACATCTGACCCCCAGGCCGCAGTTTGCCCATGTCTTTTAGCGGATTTTATTTTTGTCTTTGAGCAAACAAATTCCAGCTGTCACTCATTCAGGGCAAGACAAAGGCTGGTCAGGGTTGCCACATTTTCAGAAAAAATCTAGTAAACAAGTCTACAAAGAAAAGAAGAAAAAAAATCCCCAAACAATCAGTCTTTTAATGAAAAGATTTTAAAGTAAATGATTAATTAATACATTGTCTGCTGCCGCAAAGCAAGTTTAAGTTCTATTTTTTACACTGAAAACAACTTTTAGACACAAAAATAGACAAATAAAAATATTTTTTCAGTCATAAGTGGATGTATTTTTGTTAATCAAACGTTAAAAATTACTGAAATTCACCTCTTTCATGACTTAAAAGGGCCGTAAAAAAACAACAACACCCAAAACAAAAAACATATAAAATGAATAATAAACTATTAAAAAAATAAGCCCAAAGTCGCTATATAAAAAGAGTGGACTCAGAGGCTAAGAGAGTCTGTATTTGAAGAAATGCATTTGAAATAGGAAATTACTTTACAACTACTTTACGCAAAAAGCACATTTTATTTCTTTAACAATATAGTAGGATTATTGAGTGTTGGAGAGTGGAAATTAACTGATATTTTGATGAGACTTTGACCTGAAGAAAGACATTTTTTAAACCTGTTTCGGTATCATAATTGGCATCGCAAGTTAAGAACGTTTTTAGCACCGTGACAACACTCTGACACCCAGATTAAACGGATCATAAACCATTCAGGACCTTTACTTTCAATCCTTCTTTGTATTGTACCCACCTAAACATTGACCTGCCTGAAAATGCTTACGATGCAAAAAAAGCTCCAAACCTTAATACTGCTGTACACTGGCGTGGCTTTCGGTACGCTAAATTTACAGCTCGCTATCAATAATTCACAACTGCACTGTAACACGAGAAGCTTGCATTACCTCACCGAATACTATTACTGTCTTCTAAACGCATTGTCTGGCTAGCAGCATTACGCAACAGCAATCAATAAGTAATAATATGAGCGGGTCGCGGTTGAGGACAATGTAATTCACTTCTCAGTCCAGGCGTGATAAAGGGGGTAGTTTATTGACGAGGAGCGCTCAAGATGCTGTTCGGTTGTATCTGGGAGGCATTATTTGGAGCTGCCTTGAAGGTGACCCGGCGGAGAGGGATGGGGATAGGAAAGAAGGGAGAGAATGGGAAGGAAGTGGGGTGCAAATGTATTGACGAGATGTCCCATTGACAGATAGAAGTCAGGGTTTGCATGAGGAGATGAGGCAGTTAGCATCTTTATAGTGTTGTGGGGCTATGTACAGTTAAAACATTTTCTTTGATTTGCACTAATTGATGTGTACAAGAGATTATTAACATTAACACTTCAGCATTTAGTGAACCTTGAGTGGAGAAGTAGTTCATAAATGGTCTCAACGTACCTTTCAATTAACGGTGTTTATTTCTGTAAAATGCATGACTTATTTTTGAGGCCTATTTATCGTCACAATTTTAATAGACACGCTTTTTGACGAGACTCTCTTGTTAAAAAAAAGGATAACAAACAATGAACAAATTGAGCTATTTTAATCTCATATGTTTTGTCACTATAATTAAAATGGAATTTAAAATATATTCTCTAAGCATTCTTCCAAATGCTGATTGCCACTGTGGTCTCAAGTTTTCAGCAAAAAGCTTAACTAAAGTTGGACTTTTTCCACTGAGTTTGATACAGAGTGACAGGGCAATTTATGAATATCATCAAAATTAGAATTTTTAAATATAAAGTTGAACTATTTCGCTAAGCTCTGCTCTGTTTTCCAAAATGTATCAATAGTTTAAGGCCTATTTCATGGACTACCAGCTAGTACATTATGTAACCTGGCCAGCCAGATGGATTATCTTGTGATATTTATGAAATTCCAAATTAGAGACAATCGATCTGGCCTTCCAGCAGCCTGGTTTGGAGTCCGACACAGCGGTGTGTCAACCCAATCACAGCAGAAGGGGGTGTAGGGGGATTGGTTGTAATGACGACTGGAAGTACCGCTTGAATCAAACAAAACAAAGATGCAGCTCTTGTGCATGTACGTGTTCCTGCTGTGTTTGATTTTGTTTAGCAGAAATACAGAGTATTTTCTATTTGAAAGAAGAGCAGAGGTGTGTGTGTGGCACTTTTATCCCAAATGGCACTATGGATAGAAATTACCATTTGTTGCTGTGATTGGTTAAGGAAAAATAAGTTTGGCCGTACACCCAATCAGCTCGATGTACGTATTTCATTAAACGTCCCACCTTTAGCCAAACACTTTTACCAAGCGAGTAAAGTTCCAGATGGAAGAACTCAAATCGGAGTTCAACACAGATCCATCCGACGTGAGCCAGGTTAGTTTCTATTCAAAATGTGATTGAGCCAAACATAAAGTTATGGCTGCAAAAGCAACTTGGGCCAAATGCTATAAGTTTTTACTTGTTTGCAAAAGGAAAGGCTACTGCAGCTTTTAAGAATATTTACAGATTGAACTATAGCCACAATTACATTATTGTGTGGTTTTAAGAAGATACATTTGATTGAAATATTATAAGGAGAAATGTGCAAATCTACATTCATGTTGTAATATTTATATTAAAAAAAAGTTATGTGAAGTTCCAGAGGTTGGCCCAAGTCACTGTTTTCCAAGTCTCAAGTCCAAGTCAAGTCCCAAGTAAAAAAAGATACAAGTCCAAGTCAATCCTCTGATTTTAGTTTTTATGAAAAACACATTTTTTTTTAAATGTCATTGATTTTCACAAACTGTCCAATTTAAACAAAATTTCTTGGTACAAAAATGAAGTAAGAGGGACAAGTATCAGACTAGAAGCATCAAGTCATCTCAAGTCACAGAGCTCCAAGTCCTCGTCAAGTTCCGAGTCACTGAACTTCAAATGCAAGTCAAGTCCCAAATTATATCAAGTCAAGTCTCAAATAATCAAAATAGTGACTTAAGTCTGACTCGGGTTCAAGTTAGGTCCAAGTCACGACTTGCGAGTTCAAAACTTTGCTGTGAACACATTTCTTACATAAGCATCTCATTCAGGACTGACACCAAAACTACAACACGCTATAAATCACGTCAGCCAACTATTTGAGCGTACATCTGTAAGTGTGAAGCGAACATACTGTTATCTTGTGCTTGTAAATACTTGAAACCGTCGCTGCTCCCCTGCTTGTAACACATTTCATCTTCACTCGTGTGACATATGTTTGTGTCACCTCAGGCAACTGCCAAAGCCCTGATTAACGCCTTGTCTGCGACGCCCCAACGCTCCAGAAAATGAACAAAACCAAGCGCTATTATTTTTGCGGTGAAGGACAGTAGCTCCTTTATCAAGCGTCACAATCAAAGGCTTTCAACATCCACTAACCCAAGGCGCATCCCATGACAGTAAATTTAATCTTTCGGAGAATTTGAAGGAACATTTATTAACATTTCACTTTGGGTTCATGTGTTTGACTTTCAGATTTGTTATGAGTTAAAGCCAGACAAATGCGTCCCAGTGTCTGAGTCTGTGTTCAGTCAATCAGAGATGCACGACTCCCACACAAGCTGGATTATGCAATGGGCTCTTTCGGCTCCTCTTTTGGGGGACAACGGCCTACAGTGGACAGCTCTCCAAATGATGGCAAAAGACGTAAGAGACATTACAACGTTGTTTTTCAGAAGACTCTACATTTGTTTAATTCAGATGCTGCAAATACCAGTTTTAAATGTTCGTTAGCAAGGACCACGCTAGACAGGGAGAGCAAAAGGGTTGTGGAGATCTGCACTGGTAAAAAAAAAAATCACTTTCTCTAGAGCTTGGGATTGTGACATCACACATCAGTAGTATTTTCAGGTGGCCTAATGTTAAATCCAAAGAGAATTTAAAATGATGAATGCCAAAATTTGTATAAAATGCAGGATTTTCTGATACCAATAATGACAAGGCAGTTTATTCGGTTTTTCCATAGCTGTTTACTTCTTTATGTTTTGGGCATTTTAAGGTTTGCAAATTTGCAGCAAACTTGGCGGATTTGTCATTATTTCCATTCGTCTGTTCTTCTGAGCTCTACGGAAAGGATCCAGAGCATCAGAACACTGCGCCATGTGTCATCTGAGCTCCTCTCGCACTTATAACGATACAGAAAGTCCAATCGACTTAAGAACACTGCAAAAAAGGCCTTCCAAAAAGAAGATTTTGCTTATTTTGAATAAAAAATGTCTTATTTCAAGTTAAATAATCTGCCAGTGCAGTAAGAAAGTTTGACTAACCTAGTTGCTTTGAGCAGGAAATGCTAGTTTCAAGTACTCTCGACAGGATTTTTAATCAAATCTATTCTCAATTCAATCAATTATGGCTAAAACTAAGTTTTTATATCTAGATAAGGTAAATCAGGATAGAATATCTTAAAACAAGTCAAATAATCTTAGTAAGATTTGGTCTTATTATGTGAAAAAATCTTCAAATTTGCCTTTTAAGATTAATATGCTTAATTTAGGTCATAAGTTAGATTTTCCTTTTTTTTTTTTTGCAGTGTATTAAGTGGCTGCTCAACAAAAAAAGTGATATCACAGATCTATTAATAAAAGCAATGTTGTCATATTGCCAAGCAAATGATTGATGGAGCATTAGGGCTCAAAGAGGAAGTCTGTGTTACTATGATATTGAGCTACTTTGTCAATTGAAATATTTTAATAGTGTTGTTTTATCATTAGCCTTGTGATGAATTACTCCAGGCTGTTCCTCCGCCTAAGGCTCAAAGTCACTGGGACAGGCTTGTTAGGCCTACCTGCCACACTTAACAGGAACAAGCAGTAGAAAATAAAATAATGTTCTGCAACTACTGCAAATGCAACACACTTCCACATACTTTCTAATTTAATACAAAAGAACATTGCTTCACAACATAAAACTACTGTTTTGATCCTCATCCATAGTTTAAGAACAACACAATGGTTTTCTATCAATGGCTGTGGGTTGCTATAGCAACCACAGTGCTTCAAATTTAACACTTCCTTTTTGGCCATTTGGACAAACAGCCCACAGTTTTATGTAACAGAGGACACTGAATTCAGACTGAGACAACAACATGTTTTATCATCATCCATTTGTACACTTTGTTTCAGCATTGACTAGACGGGCATTGAGCTCAAACTAAAAGGTTATTTTGTAAATGTGTGAGCAGCTAAAAGGGCTGGTGAACTGATCTTCAAAGTAACATAAGCTTATTTGGGATGCCATGTTGCAAGTGTCTTGCATATTTTAATCTTTTTTTCACATATCACAGAATTGACTGTTTCTCAGCTGAAGATGTTGACAATGATAACACCTGTGTCACTTTTGTTCTAGTAATGAAAGATTACACAAATAAATGTCACTAATAATGTTTACTTTCTCCATTTGTGTTTGGATGATTAGAAGGAGGTTTGTTAAAAGTAGACTAATCAAGTATAAAACGTAAACAATAATCAGACACAAATTGTATATTTGAACAGTTTGAGAATAATCTGGAGGATTTTTTTTTTTCAGAGAATTTGCTACTTCACTTTGATTGCCTAAATTCAGCTGTCAATCATTCAGAGCAGAACAAAACATGTGTAATGTTGTCAGATTTTTAGAGAGAAACAAGGGACCAAGGCTTTCAAAAATCAAAAACTAAAGAGAAAACAAGCACCCACAACCTTTCAGTAAAATGTCTTAAAAATAATCAATTACTTAAAACTTACCTGAAACAAGTGTTAATAATAAATTCTTGGTATTTTTGAACATTAAAGATGACTTTTTAGACATGAAAATATGCTTCATCATGAACGGAAATATTTTTGGGAATCAAACTTGAAAATTTGCCAAAAATAAGTTCTTATTTTGCAAAAGTGCAGCCTTAGACATCCCCAACAAATTCAACTCGCAACCTTCAAAATTCAAATTCGACTTTCCATAAAAACAAGCACAAAGTCGCTATAAAGATGTGATTTTGGCAACTATGAGGTTGAGAAATTTCTGAAAAATAGTATTTGAACAGACATATGCATCAAATAGAGAAATGCAAAATCACTATAAGACGATTTCATCAACAAAGAAGAATGTCACAGAGATTAGCTCATTAGATTTTTATCCTGCCCAACCCTAACCACCATCAACACATTCATGCTAGCCCAAAATATGCACTGTTTAAGAATAAAGCTACAGATTTTAGCCGCCATGCTGTCTCTAAGTCCCTTTGAGCCTCTAAAACAGAGCGGAGCAAGGTTTGATGCCTCATCTGCCACGGCCATCTGGCTCCTACCACAACACAAACACACCATAATGAACAATTACAGAGTTAAACCAGAACAGGCCCATGTTACAATAAACTTGGCAGAGTCTGGCTTTGGCCGCCTGTGTCCTGGGGAAGCCTCCTCATTACTCAGTGTTTACAAGCTCAATCAAATCCGCACTGCGAGGAAGCGGCCCGCGTCCAACTTTGTTTCCTGCCAGTCTCAGATATTAGTTACACGCATGTACATTATAAACATATTACAGCAGGTTTATTCAGGGCGTACGTGGAAGTTTGATTGAAGAAATGATGGAGAATTAATGCTGAGCGCTTTGGTATCCGATATTTATCATAAACAAGGAAATGCCTTTTGCTATGACTAAAGCAAGAGAAACAATGCAGTTCAGACTATTTGTTTAGCGTTCGATGGTGTCCCAGGCACTTTTCCGGCACTGCTATTCTGCTATTTCAGCTATGTGCTCAAATACACCGCAGCAGCAGAACCGTCAGCCTCCAACCCACTCCATCTATTCTCTTATTCTCCAATTCAGAAAAAAGTTCCCATATTGTTTTTTTTTTAATTTAAATAATAAAAGCGTACAACTTGGGCTGGACAAGTGATCACATTTTAATAGAGGTTATGCACTATTGTCTTCCGATCTCAGATTGACATAGATCGCTACATTCTATGGCGTAGTTGCCATAGTGATACAGTTGTTTACTCCTGAAATCAGACAAGGGATTTAGGGCTAGTCTTGAGGCAATCTTCTTAAAAAAAAGTTCTCTTTTGTCGTCTGTTGTAGACACAACAACGGCTGTAACAGTAGGAAAAGTGCAGCTTCTGAACCGTGTTTTTATAAGAAAAGATGTAAAAGTCCGTCTGCGTTTGGTGACCACTCACACTAAGACCAAATTATGCATGCGTATGAACGGACTCTGACGACGTTGCGAAAACGGAGGATCACGCTCAATTTCACGTGATCACTGAGCATGTGTATAAGCAAAGAACGCATGCGCCAAGTTTTGGACTTATTTCAGTTCATTTTCTGTTTGACTTTTTATCGCAAAATGGATAAGCACAGGACGTTTATTTATATCTTATGTGTTATAGTCCTGTGTATGTCCAACAGAGTCTCTGAAGAAAACGTAGATATACAATGTAAGGTCAAAAACGTATGATGAGCATGTTTTCGTGCCTTTTTACGTCAATATGTTACGAAAAGCCAAAATGTAAAAAAACACAAATTTAGGCTTGAAGCTATGGGAGAACATTTTCTTTCAGTTTAATGAGTAAGTTTAGGCTTCAAGTAACTAAAATGGGTAAGTTTAGGGCTGGGGCTTAGGGCGGGTTAAGATTTATCGGTTAAAACCAAGAAAATGTCATGACTTCAACCAAAATGTGATTTTTAAAATGTTTTGGCTTTTTGTAGCATATTTCCGTAAAAAAGGTGTGAAAACATGCTTATCGTATGTTTTGGAATTTTGTTGTATCCATGTTTTCTTTGGAGGCTTAGCTGATTCTCTCTCAACTATTAAAAAAAAAAAAAAAAAAAAAACTTTTTTTTTGTCTTCTTTCGCTTTAGGCATCAAATATATTCATGACATTATTTTTTGCCTCAATGGTTTTCAACAAGTCTATCCAAAGTGACAAAATAGAACTCAATTCAGAGTGATACACATATACAATATCAATCTGAGTCATTCGCTTGTATTATACTCTATAGCTGAAGTTTAGCTATTGACAAAACTTTTATATCTTACATGAAACTATATATGTACTGCTACATATTTACTGATGTATTTTCTCTAGTAAGTAACTAATTTGACATTTTGCGGAGCACATAGAACCTTTTCCTCATTTAGTCACAATTACAAGGCTCGCTGTCCCCATGACAACGCAGCAGATAAACATCCCAGCAGTAAGAGTGCACAGGGCTTGACCTTGATTTCACACAAACAGCCACTCTCCTACTGTCTTAGCCTGTCCCTCTTTCACTAATTGGATTAATGCTGAGGCTTTAATTAGAACGATCAGGTGGTCCGAGCAGACGGCAGGAACGCTCGACAAACAGCAGGTGCAACCGGATCACTTTACTACAACTTGATTTCAACAAATTATAGGCCTAAAGAAGTGTGTGTTCTTTGTCTTTTGATATGCAGGAGTGCTGTCCATCCATCTGATACAGGAGTTTACAACCTGTTTTGGTCTTCAGGACATCCTAATAATTGCCTCACACTCAGAGGACAGCCCGACTTGGACACATTTGCTTGGATATTAAAGTTGATAATGCTCCAGTTTTAAAAGATATAAGCTATGACAGGGTTGGTGATAAAAATTGAATTTAAGGCCTTAAAAAGTCTTAAATCTGTCCATGCCAGTGTTATCGATCACTCCGGTGCACGGTTTCCTGTCAGAGGACATAACTAATTATCTGACAGGAATGAAAGTAAAGTCAACCAGTCTCAATGCTTTAAGTCAATTAGCTTGTGATCAAGGTTCTCGCCAACCAAAACATTAAAAAAAGCGTGGTATTTGTGAAATTAGTGCAATATTTGCTATTTTGACACATACTGTAAATGTACATTGGACGTTTTTGCATATTTTGCTTTATTTTTTATCAATTAGAGTAGTTATAGTTTTAGCAAAATATAAAACAATAGCTACATACAGTATATCTAGTTGGACTGCTCTGGAAAAGCAGCCACATTGTGAAAAACTGTAAGTCATGGTTCCCAAAGCGGGGGCCGCAACACAAAATCTGGGGATCACCAGATTATTTCAGGGTGCAATTTTACTAATATTACTCTGTGTTGAAATATTATTATTTTTTTACATTGAAAACTGTATGTTGTATTGGATTCCAATCATGTAAGACAACAAACTACTTATTGAACCCTGTTTTGAAAGGTTTTACATTTTAAAATCAATACAAACGTGTATCTAGTTTTGCTGTGGGGGTTGCGAGTTGTCGGCATAATTATTTCTAGGGTCTGAAAAGTTGAACCCTCTGGTGAATATAGGTCTTAATTTTTGTGTTTGGTGATCTTAAAAGGGTCTTAAAAAGTTGTTGACCTTTCCAGCACTACAGAAACCCCGTTATAATCTTCAAGAAATCACAAATTTTAATTAGAACTGGGCCAATAATCGAAAAATCAAAGATTAAATGAACCGAATCGTCAATTATTTGGTGGTAGGTTTTGAATCGAAAATCGAAAACCAATCTTTCGTCAGTAAAAATGTGTAGTGTGGAGCAAAAGTCAAACTTTGAGGCTGAATATTGATATATATGGTTAAATTAAAAAAAAAGTTTTGTTTTATTTCATGAATGGTTTTTCGTTTGTTTCTGAAAGGTTAAACAAAATCAAATCGAAAATTGAGATCAAACAGTATAAGAAAAACAATCGTGATTATATTTTTTCCACAATCGCCAGCTCTAATTTTAAGTCAATTTGGTTGTGAAACACGGGTCTAAAAACCTTATGTGCACCTCTGTGACATCTTTCTTTAAAACGTGCCATAGCTGGCTTCATTACGCTCAAATATTTAAATACTTTTTGTTTCTATTTTTGGCAATACGTCCATTTAGAACTATTATTTAAATTAAAATATAAAATTACAACCAACAAAGCCAGCACAAAGCCAGATTACTTCCCATTACTGTAGCTCGGCACAGTGGTAAATCCAATAGAAGATCGATACATTGATTGATTTGTGTGCAGCTGGAGTGGGATTATTAAAAGAAGGGGGATGCCACAACACAGCACCGCTCAGGGCCGAGGGAAACCCCACACATTTACATGCACCGCTGTAAATGTCACGTATAAACACAGGAATCAAGAAACGGGTCCGGGTCGGAGCGCGTGTGTACGTGGTGACATCACAATTATTGAGCTATAGCAACCAGACGCTCGCTTATATTATAGTGACGTAAATGACGTAACTGTGAGCAAATAAGACGCTCTAGTAGACATAATAGCAATAATAGTAGATGTTTTTCTTAGAGAGAACTAGATTTTTTTTAACACAAATGTGAAAATACAGTGTTTTTTCTTCCTTTACACCTGCGCGCGTGCTCAAAACATCCAAATATTTCTTACCGTAAAAGGAATTCCGTGTTATCTGGCCGCCCATTGCTTTATTCCTTCAGTGGGTCCTTATCCTTATCGCACGAGGTGGATTACTGCGCCAGTGACATGGTTGCTGCTGCACGATCGCATCCGAAAGCCTTTATGCCGTTTTCGCTCCTGAAGAGACGCACACGACAGTCAGCGGCGCGGCACGGCACGGCAGACCCACGCCTCCTTGTGAGCGCAGAGCAGGGGACGAGCCTAGGATACACTCCCCCCTCATTCACCCATGCGGCGCTGGATCGTCTCATTCGCTCGCGCTGGGGGATTTACATAAAAGGTGGAGACACGCAGACAGGACAGAGCGCGCGGAGGAGGAGGAGAAGAGGAGGAGGAGCCTATGGGCGATAATAGGATGGGTATTACTCACGGATAGAGCGGCTCCATAATGTGTCCATGACCGAAGGCTCGTAAAAGTCTGGCTTTGTGTATGTCATTGTCAGATGTTTGCTGTAAATGTAGAACAGGATTAAACAATATCAGGACTTCACTAGCAGCAAGTAGCCTACTCATATTAGGGGAGACCAAGGCAGTAACACGTTTGCCAATTTGTAACACCAACTTAATCTTAGTTAAAGTCCTGCTTAAAACGAGATGGAATGAAAGGTGCAGATCTTGGTTTGACATATGAACAGGTTTGGGTTCAGTGAAAGACAAGACAAGAAGGTCAAGTATTATAATCACAACATATGTCAATTGTAACACGCCAAAGGGGCAATTGTAACATATGAAATTACAACAACTGATTTTAATTATTTCTTCATCAAATGTAATGCATTTGACAGACTGAAGGGTGTAAAGCACTTAATATCTGCTTTTAACTTCTTTTTCAAACTAAAGTAATATTGTTTCTGTAAAAAAAATTAAAACTTGGGAATAAAACCAGTCAAACAAATGATACACAAAATATTTTTGGACAAAAACATAATTAAAAAAGGATCAGCAGCAGTTGAGTTTTCAGTTTTTTATTCACCACATGTGACGTTTCGGACACACGTTCTTCTTCAGACATGAAGATGGAAAGCACACCTGTTTTATCTTGTCAGGTAGAGCATGTGACAGACAAGTTTTTTTGGGACACATGTCTGAGATTTACAGATGTTTGCTTTATACTTTATGTAGTGAAAAAATATATAGAAAATATAATAACAGTGTTGATGCAAGTTGTACCAGTGAAGTTTGTAGGCACGCACTTTGGGTGTACTTTCGGAAACAATGGCTTTACAGTTTACCGACGATGATGATAACAGCTCCTCTTACCCTGAAACACTTTGCATGTTACTCTGAACAGCTGCCACCGTGTTGAAGTAGTTCTCTTGCAGAGGATAGCTCATAGCAGTAAAGTGCAGCGGGACACTGTGGACCTGAATAAACGTACAAGTGTTCAGCTAGCATTTATCATACAGCTGACCAGTGCCACAGGAAACTTATAAATGACTGCTTAAAAAACAAAACAAAAAAAACATCAAGGACCACACTGACGTTTTGTTTAAACACAGTGGGTAAATGTTGCTGAGGAACGAATGGTCCCTTGAATGAAAGAGAAGAATTCCTGATGCTGGTTCTTGGTTTCATGAGCACAAACACCTATCGATACATCTGACACTAAACCCCAGAGGGCACATGTCCACATTCTTTAGCTTCAGCACTCAGTTCATCCTCAACAGTTCTCCCTGTGCTTGGGGTCCCTGACAGAGGGACTGGGCGACCCCTCCAGTGTGGCCCCTGACTTAAGCTGTCATCAGTTTTCCATGGTCAAACTGTTTACCCTGGGCCTGAGGCTGTGCGCAAACTGATGCTAAGAACACAGAAGGGATGGAGTAAGTATGTTTACCAATGATCCACATCAGGTAACAGTAGAGTTGAGTGAAATACAATTCAAACTTATGCTCAAAGTAGTAACATTCGGGGCCGAACTGTAAAAACAAGCTTTACTGCTCTGAAGGTTTACCAAAGAAAACTTATACTGTAATTTCTGCCCTATTGAGCGCACCTGAATATAAGCCACACCAACTACATTTAAGTAAGAAAAATGATAAAGTACATATATATAGGCCGCACTTGTTAATAGTAAGTCTATGAGAATCTATTATTTTGCTGCATTGCCTTATAAGCCACATAGTTCAAACCTCATGAAAAAAGTAGCGTCTATAATCCAGAAATTACGGTAGTTAGAATTTAGATTCTGTTTTTGTTTTTTTCAGACATTGTTCTCACTTATAGACAAAAGATAGATATATAAACAAAAACTAAAAGTACAAAGCCTCATTTCAAAACAAGTCCAGCTGTTTCAGAAACAGTTTCAGTTTGAATTTAATTAAATTAATTAGGCATTTTATGGAATTTTGTTTTCTTTTTTTGACAAAGTGTAGACACATTGCCTTTTTTTGAAAAGTTACATACGTTTGAAATATGTTTTTGAACGTATTTTTACTTTAATTAAAAATCACAAAATTACCAACATTTAGATACATAGAGATCAATAGAGATCTGCCCACTTCGAAGTTCTCTACGGTTGCAGAAATATGATTCTCAGACATTTTTGCCTTGTGTGTGCATGGTGACACAGTGTTAGCACTCTTGGTGAGCAAAAAGGTCCTGTGTCAAAGTCCTGAGCGACTCAGAACCTTTCTAGGAGTTTGCTTGCTCTCCCATGCCTGTGAAGCTTTTCTCCTGGTGCACCAGTTTCTCCTCTTGCAAAAACATGTATGCTCCTCCCCAGAAAATGAGAGTCTGATCTTAATGGGACTCTCTTAATAATCAATAATAAGTAATTCAACTGTGTTAACACTATTGCTTGAAAAAAACTATTTCAAAAACTTTAATTACCTAAAGCAATTTATTAACAAATGTAAATGTAGGTTTTATTGTCACGCAACCCAGTCTCTGAAGAAATTGTAGATATACAACGAATAACGTGCCCCTTTTTTATGTCAATATGTTACGAAAAGCCATAATGTAAAATAATCACGAATTTTGGTTGAAGACACATGGTGAAATTTTCTTAACCTACTCAAAGCTCCAGCCCTAAACTTACACATTTTAGTAACTTTAAAGCTGAACTGACCAGTTAAACCCCAAAGAAAACTTCAACCAAAATTTGTGGTTGTTTTACGTTATCGTTTTTTGTAACATAGTAGCATAACAAAAGGCAAAAAAAAGGGGTTGATAGTACGTTTTTGACTTTCAATTGTATGTCTATGTTTTCTTCAGAGAGTGTTGTATAAGTTTAGCCTACTTTTTTAATCTGTAGGAAGGAAAACAATGATAAAATATACTTCCGTAAACACCAGTCAAGCTCCATTACCCATCTCTGGTGCAAACAACACCCACAACCACGTTTAATCATTTATAACATAACAATCTGCATCTCTGCTCATTCACAAGTCCCGTACAAAGTTTATTTACCTTTAATCAACATTGAATATCCAAACTCATTTTCAATCGTAGCAACATCGCACAAACGGCTAAAGTTGTATCCGTTTGATGAGGAGCCTCAGCTTAGTGTGATGTAATTAAAATCATGCCATACATTGTGTTCCTGAAGCCTGTTTACACTCAGGCCTAACACACAAACGCGGCAATAATATTTACATGTCTCCAATCGGCATCAGTTCTAATGATTATGACCACGTAACCATAACAAACCGTCACGCTCCCCCGATGCCTGCGATCGTAATCAAAATAAAATCAGTGCTTCGGTGTCTGCTGGTTTTCTGAATGAAACACATGTCGTGCAGATCTGAAACTCGGACAGCTGGGAGAAATTACTCACAGCTAAATGAGAAGCTAACTACTTTGAGTTTTACTGTAACCATCACCTCAGCAGACACTTGTAAAAGTCCGATTTAAGGTTCCTAATCTGACTTGAGCCACCGAACGACTATTTTAGTTTATAAACACAGGTGTTATACATAGGTCATGCGGTGGCTTCGGGTGAATGAGGGCGGCATTCATTTTAGCTGGTATTATGAATATATTGAAATACAAAACTGATACAAGGATACAGTAGTGTAAAATAGTTAAATATTTGTTGAAAAAGTTGATAGGGTTCTCTTTATGCGTTTTTGACCATTTAAATACACTTTTGCAAAATCTTTACAAATAAAATAACCACAATGGCTATGTTTCGTTAAGTAGTTTTACACGCTTGGCTTAATAGCGCTTTGAACGAGAGCTCTTAGTCGAATAAGGTTTTTCTTACTGTGGAGCTGAAGGCGACACTGACATTGTCCAGTGTAATTATCTGCTCAGTTAGAGAGTCTTGTAGGTGTTTTCTATCAGGATTAAGAAGAAGTTAGTCAAGGGTCATCCAGGTTTTTATATCCTTCACACAGGCACTAAGTCTTTCTATCTGATCAGTCTGAAGTGGTGTCATTGATAAGTAGTCTTGGCATGCTTGCTCAATCACTGTTTCTGTATGTTTATTGTCTTATTGAATGTGTATTTTATTATTTTTTTTCTGTCAATCATGTTTGCTAAATTTGGAAAGTCCTCAGAGATGACTGTTGTTGTGGTTTTGGGCTATACAAAAAAAAAATTGATTTGATTTGATAATATAAAGAGTCCCAATAATGTCATATAGGCTATCAAGACTCCTTTTCAACCAAATGACATTTGATTACGTGTGCAAATGATGAATTGAAAATGTGCACGTTTCATGGCTAACCATGTGGCTCAACCATTAATCTATTAAAAAATCTGGACAGGGCATTGCAATCTTAAAATTATTGTGAGTTGTAGTAGTGGACACTACATTGGTACTGCATAAAAATAAAAATAAATACAAATTATCTACTGTCCAGAAAGCATTTTTTAATAGAGTGCAATGTACACTTAAACTACTTCTTCTCAGCTCACAGGTCACCGCTTTGTGTCAACCTGGTTTCAGAGCACCAGCTTATTTCCAGTCCAAAAGACTTTAGTTTTTGTAGAAAACCTTTATTATTCATTAGCTTCGGCTACACTCTGAACTTTCTGTTCAAATGCAGAAGGTTGTGGAACCAAAGATTGAGCCAATCAGTAATAGAGAATTAGGACAACCCAATCTCAATGACGCTCACCCCCCCACCCCTCGCCAATGTAAACCTTTTTTTTCAACGTTTCAAAACTTTCAAGATGGCGCACATAGCTGATGGATATTTTTCTTCGCCTCTTGCTTCAGTTTTGAACAATAAATTCCTAAAAACCTGAGCGGCAAACCATTTGTGAGCTTAACAGAAATTTACAATAACATCCATGTGTTGCTGTTTTGGTTGATCTTCCGGGTTTCATTGATTGGTTGACTCGGCGTTTGGAAAGCCTGCTCTCGAAATTAAATCCCAGCGCTCTGATTCTAAACCTTCACGTCTTTGTAAAGTTGACAGGAAGTCTGTTGGTGTGGTTTGGTAATATAATATCTCTCACAACCTCACTCTTCTGACGAGGACAGTAAAGCCTGCACTAGAATTATTGGGTCTCCATCGCCTCAAATTCAAGACATTTATACAAAGCGCTTCAAGAAAAAAAAAGTCTCAGCATCATTCAGGACCCCAGTCATCCTGCCAATGACCTCTTCTCTTATCTTTCCTTGATGGCGCATGAGAAGTCTCAAAGCGCGGACCTCTAGACTTGCGAACAGTTTTAAGACTGATGAACTTATGCCTTAGAGATCTGGACTTTTTTGTGATGTCTATTGTATTTATGAATGTGTTGTTTTTAAACTAACTTAGCTATTTATTCAGCGGAGAGTGTGCCAGGGCAAACAGTTTTTCATTGCTATGGTACTTTACTTTGTACTTTATTCACATGACAAATAAACTTAACTAAATCATATCGAAATATATTTTCACATCTCCAGCTGTCTCCATGAATAGACACTTTCCAATTGTGTATTTTGAATTGTGCATGCTTTCAAAGACTTCAATAAATCCCTGAACCCTGAGTTATAAGACATCATACATGACATCACCACATTTTTCAGTCCACAGTCACGCACAGGATGAGGAGAAGAAGGGGACAGACTGGACACGAGCCAGGCGTCTTCAGGAAGTCACTCTGTCCAGCTGAAGAGAAGACGTAAAGCGGTAACCTTGTGAGGAGGCAGCAGAGGAAGACGCTCCAGTAAAGTGCACTTCCCCGCGTCCTCCATCTTTGTACTGTATACAAACACACTAAGAGAACATCCTTCCTCCAATGCCGGCCATGTCCTGTTTTAATAAAGCAGCCTTCAGATTGTTACAAAGCAAACTTCTGTTTTTCTTATGTATTAATCAATCATGGGTCACTATAACAGACTGTGTTTTTTGTCATTGGTGAGCTATATTTGATTTTAGGACCAATCACACATAAGGTCAACAGTCTTTTGTTCAGAAAGAGCCTGTCTCTTTAAGGACCGGTAACACCTGCTTTGATTGGACCATTTCCAAAGAGCACACACTCCTTGACTTTTTCTTTGTTGGTCATCGAGATGGAAGACACTTTATTATAGCTTTGTAGTAGTCTCTTCATAAACAAATCATGAATGAATGAAGGAAAAATATAAATAGGGCTTAGTAACAACTTAAAGCAGAGATATTCAACTATATTTACAAGCGAGCCCTAAGGTTTGAGGGTCAACTACAAAACTGAACCACTAATGTGTTTTACATTTATTATTCACAAAGAACTTGAAATGTTACTATTCACTTTTTGAGATGCATGGAAATGTAAAAGAAGACAAGAAGCAATAAGAGTTGAGAAGAACCCTTGCTGCGTGGAGGTGCTTTACTGTACTTCCAGTGGAAACTCTGCCGTACTAAAAAGGCACCTAACACATCGTATAAAGTGACCTCATGTTTTGAAACGGGATAGGCCTCACTCAAAATAACTCTTAAACACTGTCGACAGGGCACCAAGGTGAGCCCGCCCTGGACTCCCGCTGTGTTCTCCACCACAAATCAGACTCAGGAGTTTGTTCTTACTCAGACCAGCTGCAAGTGTTTTGTAAGTGAGCAAAGTCTCAAAATGTCTTCAAACTACTTAAACAGAAATCAAGTCATTAGCCATTGAGTTGCTTCAAATAATCACACTATACAGATATGTAATTGTTAAATGTTGATATAGGATCTAGCATAAAAGTAAAATGAAGCATACATATTTATTAGTTAAAAAAAAAAAAAATCACAATATTCCTAAACAATTACATCATTACATACATTACACAGCAAATTGTGCTTAACTGTTTCATTCAAAGTTAATGAATGTATTTTGCTATAGTTTCCATACTTTGCTGCCTCTGATTGGATAATAAATAAAGTGTTGTCTGAGTAACTTTTAGATATTGAATAATGCGTTTATTTACATTGAAACAATCACTGACATCATCCCAATGTGTATCATACATTCACAAAAAAGGAGAAACGTTGTGATATGTATTTCTGTGAGGTTGAGCTCGATAAACAATAAATAATTGACTAGATGCACAAAGATCAGTTTATTTTTATACTGGTGGTGCTTATAGGGGATTAGTCCACACTAAGCAATGACATCTCCATAGTGCACCTTTAAAATAATATTTAGTTCAGTGTGTGGCCTGTGAACATTTCTAATGCAGACTGAAATGCAAACTGAAAATGTCACCAGTAGCTCACCAAAAGATTTTGAATCATACTCCAAATGATGCTTTATAACTCCAATTGTTTTATTATGTGCCTATTTCTACTGTAAATGTTTCTTTAGACGCCTAATTGTGTCCACTTCCAAATAGATATTGGGAAAAATTTCATATAGACATCTTAACTATCACATTTAAGAGACCTTAAAGTGAAAAATTGAAGCCACAGTTAACTTCAATTTTTGGTCATCGCTAAAAGTAGTAACTCGCCGCCTGTTTTCTTTAGCAAAAGTAGCTCTCCTGGCGAAAAATAACCCCTAAATTCCCAAATTTGCTTTTGAAGAGGAATTGTCCAAACCCAAAATATACCAAACAGAGAGTCATTGTGGCCCAGGCTTGTGATACCAGCTGTACTGTTTCTTCTCACTTAAAACTAAATAGTCAACAGAACTTCACCTTCACAAAAAGTCCAGCCAGTTCTTTGTGCTCCGAAAGGTTAAGAAAAAGTTTCAAAAAACGTTTTTCAAAAAATGGGTCTCCCTAAAACCCAGAACAAAATTTGGATGAAAATGGGTTCAAACTAGGCCAAATGTACCCCTAGAGACAATTGTTTTCTTGTGCACTAAAACGTGTTAAAGGCTTTTTATTGACAGAGGGCAGCTATTAGTGCCTCAGATGGTGGAATGGTGGCTGATGATTAACTAAACCACATTTCCCAGCATGCACCAGCAGCTGGAGAACAGGCCCGACCAGGGTTTCCCCGACAACCTTGGCTTTCACAAATAGATCACGCATTCATTTGTATCTACGAGAAATGAGTGTCTTGTCTTTCACAGTAAACTCTGGGATTTCGTAATGTTTATTCTGTTTTCAGGTAAGAAGACATAAATTTGAGCTGTATTAAAATAATTTACACTTCAAAACAACTTTAGGCTATAAAAGAAAAGATGACAATAAAGGTTTTAATTAAGGCGAGACACTTAAGGCACTTTTTTTTTTTGTCAATATAAAGACTTTCACATTAAGGCTTTCATTGTTGTATACTGTAAAGGCATAAAGATCCATTCCTAAAGTAACTTTTTACACTCCATAGGAATGTTAATCTCTAAAAACTGTATGAACCAGATTTATTAAAGTTGCTGGGAAAAAAAAAAGGTATTGAAGAATCCTCTCTGCTAATGTCTCTGTATCAATATATTAACAAAATTAACCAATAAAGACTATAGTATACATGTTTTTGTACATAAATAGCGCAATTTTACTTAAAACTTTGGATAAAAAACATATTGCAATTTGTTCTTACAGAGGATAATTTCATTTCGCTTTGATTCAGAATTTGGCCTCAACATAAAAGAGCAGCTACTTGGTAGAGTTCCAAACTATAATTGATTTACAAAAAAGCAATTAACATAGCTCTTATAGGCGGCTCCTGCAAGTAGCTGCCAGCTGTCAGAAATCAGGATTTTGTGAACATATGTTACTCTACAGTCTTTAAAGCTTATCCTGCTTCGGTGGTTGGTTTTCAGATGAAGAGAAATCTTGTTTACCCATCCATTCCTGGCAGACTTTTGGATGCTCCTGCCAAAATACAAATGAGAAGGGAGTAACAGTAAAAAAAACTTGAACAATTTTGGAGATTTGCGCTTTTTCAAGGTGTAGATAAGGCTTGAACCTGCCCTAAGATTGGTAACAGAGGAGAAGAAGAAAATGTTGTGGGCAAAAAGTGACACAGAAATAAGAGAAAGCGCAAAAGTTGAAATGGCTTCTGTTTTGAACCATTCATTTGCAGGAAGTCTTGGCTTTTGTCTCTTCTAAGATCTGAGGCAAGCAATTGAGGCAATTGTACTAATTCCAGTCCTGCTGATGATCCACTCAAAAGGATCCATGTTGAAAAGAATTGGTCCGAGCACAGAACCCTGGGGGATCCCACAAGTCAAAATGTGTGGGGTTGGGATTTAAGAGCCAATCCAGAACTTTGCTCCTGGTTCTTTTGGTGAAAGTGAAACGGTCAGTCTCATAAAGTTGTTCTGTAGTATAATAATTCATGACATGGTGTTTGAAAGAGGAAGTAAATAAGGAAGTTTGAGTTGAGCGAAAAATTTAGTTTATGTATAAAAATGAACTGGTGCTGTGTCAAAGTGGTCGGTAGGAATAAATTAACAAAGTTTAGACACAATTTCACAACTAAGTTTAGGATTGGGGCAAAAGTGAGGATTAGTTACAATAATAATTTAAAAATAAAACTAAATTACAGAATAGCAAACTTAAAGGTGCACTGTGTAACTTTTTAACCAAAAATAAACTTGAATAAAAGCATAATTTGTGTCATTTCGGTGTTTTTGTTACAGAAAAAAATAATAATCTTGACTTGAGTGGATTTGCATGGTCCCTTCTTCTATGTTTCCTTCAGCTACATTTTTTCACACTGGCAAAAACTGAATGTATCCCCATTCAAACTGTCTCAAAATATTGTTTTAACTTTCTATTTCTACTGATTTGCATAGTAGACTTTTAAGTTAAGTTAAGGTACACTTATTGTCCCGTAGGAATTGTCCTCTGCATTTGACCCATCCTTCAAGCCTCTGGGCATCTCCTCAGGAGCGTGATCGCCACAGTGCAGCGCTCGGACCCATCTCAGGTGTGTTGCTAGCTTGGTCAGGACACGTAGCTGGAGGATTTACCTAATGCATGTTATGGATGGTGGGGAAACGGAGAGCCGGAGACACCAGACACGGGAGGAACATGCAACTCCACAGAAGGCTGGCGGGGGAAGCGGACTTTGCTGTGAGGCAGAGGCTAACGTCAGACGTGCCGTTTCACTTCCAGAAAGTTACACAGTGCACATTTAAGGTTGGTGTAGGGCAGGGCTATTCAACAGTTTTTTCTCGAGGTCCAGATTTTTCATAGAACCATGACCTCTGGGCCGGATAGTTGCACAAAACGTCACTACTTTTGAAAAAAAAAATAGGGTTACACCAAATACACTCAGCACAATCTCTGTTTCAGTGATGAAAATAAAACAGCTATAATCTATGATTAAATTCTAATGCTCTGCAAAAATAGGTACAAAAACATCAGCACAATCTGTTTCAGTGATGAAATAAAACAGCTATAATCTATGATTAAATTCTAATGCTCTGCAAAACTTATAAACAGTGCTGAACCACAATTGAACAAGAACTAGATTAGTACTAAGAAAAACTAAGAAATAAACCAGAACTAATCTTGGACCAAACAAGGTCTAAAGCAGAATTAAACTAAAAGAACTAAACAAAGTGTAAGGTATAGTAGCACAGTTTTAAACTGGCAAGCAAGAGAAAGTATCTTTTTGTAATATTTGGAGAATGGGTTGAGGGCCAGATCAGCTCTTTGGAGGGCCAATTTGACCCCAGGGCCTTAAGTTGAACAGACCTGATGTAGAGTTAAGGTTAATTTTTTTGTTGTACGTTAGTAACCTTTGTGTTTTCCACTAAAAAGTATATTGTAAATATAGCACTTTGTGAAAAAGACCCATGAGTACTGAATGCTGCTCTCTGATTGGTTGTGCTTGGGTGGTCCTCTCCAGTTTTTCAGAGCTGTTTGTAGGAGATGTTTTTTAAGTCATAATTGCAACCAAAAATCAAAACATGTCGATGTTAGCCATGTGTCCAAAGACTTAGAAGAGGAAGATGTCAAACCTAAAGTGTTTGCAGTATAAGAAACTGCTACTCACCTTTAAAACAAGGATCATTGGTGAACCAACTCGAATTGACACCTCCAATAGAGAAAATTTGCCTCAACATAAGACAGAGATAAGCACTTTTTTGTGTAGTTCAAACCGGTTGATTGCGGTAATGCCGAGGTCATGTGTGTGCCAACCACCACCCAGAAGCAGAAAAAACAGATTCTTTCAAAAACACATTTCTCTTTTGTGCTTTTTGACAGTTTAATTATTTCATTTTAAATGCTCAAAGACAAAAAAACTACAATCATAATAGAAATGTCTAATCCGTTCCACTTTTTCAGCTCCAAAACCCTCTCAAAAGTAAGACGTCCAAATATATGCAAATGTATTCATTGACTCCGAGGGTGTTATGTACCATGAAAAATCAAAACAATAGCCACGCAGCCAGAAAGAGCAGCGCGTAATGTAATAGAAAGCAGTTTAGTGGAGGGATATCACAGAGCGGCCGTCCACTGAACCGCAGGGGCCGACTCACATCCTGCAGGAGAATGGACCCGCCGCCTGTTTGAAGTGATTTGCATGAGAGTGAAAGGAGATCTGGCAGCACGCAAACAGGAGAGGAGGGGTGAGGAGAGGGCGAGGAGGGAGGGTCCCGCAGCTGGTATTGTCTGAGAGTGAGGCCCGGCACGTGCGCACAAACAAAAACTCCCTTTCACCGCCGAGTCTCCACAGACGACTGGAAACAAGAGGAGCAGGAGGCTGTATAGGCGATATACTGGAGCAGGTCAGGGCCACAACTCATGTGGAGGGAAGGAATTAAGTTAGCCAGCAAAGCAAACTCCGAATATTTCAAATTCCACGAAAGATGTTTTGAGGTGCAGCTCAAATTTCACCTTTTACAATGTTTCATCATTAAAAAGTCAAAAGAAGATGTGTTTAGCTTCTTTCAAATCAGTTTTAAAGAACATATTCAGGCTGTATCCTTTTGTAAGACTAAGAAAACAAATTTTTCCTTTTGATGTCGCTGAATGCAAATACAGGAAGTGCTTCACTGTGTTTTTTAAAGTCCACACTCCTTCACTAGAGTCAGCTAAATGCTTATGGTCTTGGATTTGTCAAATTTTTTAAGCTGTAGCATTTGCTTTACCCTGCTTAACAAAAGATAAAAAAAAAACAAAACAATCAGCTTAAAGTTTTTATTGGTGTATTACTAAGTAAAAGGCTAAAGTAAAAACAATAAGTACCACTTTATGACATCACCAGATTGAGCAGGCATTTTTCAGCTTTGGAGATGTAGACAGCTGAAGAATCTTACACACACATTTGGGAATGAAACGAAACACATGGGAGTATTTTAGGTGAATAGAGCTCACAAAGACAATTTTGCATAATATGGGTTTTTTAATTTAGTATTATCAATTTTATTTTTAATATTTTGTATTCTTGTTTTGTGTATACTTTGTTGGGAAGCACATTGAATTGCAGTTTTTGTTGAAATGTGCTATACAAATAAATCTTCTTCTGCTTCTGTTTCTGCTTCTTCTTCTGCTTCTGCTTCTGTAATCAGTGACTACATTTCATTCAAATCTTTCACAATGTTTTTATCATATGTAATAATTAGCTTCCTTTCAGTCGTTTTTGTCCTGTGTGAATGTACAAAATCAGTCAAATGAATGTTCAAATCATTTTCCCTCTTTGGAAAATGATGTTTATTTGGAAATGTTAGTATAAAAGGTTAAGCTTGCTTGTGTAGTTGGCATCATGCCATTTAGTTCAAGCTGTTCAGTTCCTTCAGTCAATGGCTCAAGCTGTTTTTACAGAAGACAAAAGACAAACTGACACACGAGGAGTGTAATAATAGCCAGCTAACTTTACTGAATACATGTTTTAATAATTTCAGACACAAACAATCATATACCTTTTGCTAAATGTGCTTCCAGCTTGCAGACGTTCAGCACAATGCCATTAAAGCTAATTTTGACTTTCAGTATCATAGTCCTTGTGGTAAATATAAGTTCTGATTTATGAAAATAACTGACAAATAAAAGTTGAAAATAACAGGAAGTAAACTGAGTTCTTGTAAATTGTAACTTCTGTGTCATATTCATTTTTGCCCTTGTTTAAAAAAGAAATAGAAAAGAATTAACCCCATGAACATAGCCACATTTTGATGATACTATATATGACTATAACAAGTTGAAGCCATAAAAGAAGCTAATTTATAGATTAATTTTGAAGTTTTATGTGATATAAATAAATAATACATTTACAAAAAAAGTTTTAATTTTGTTGGACACCATTTTATTTTTGCTGGTCTTCTATATTCTGTCAAAGAAATGTGTTTGGATTTATCAGAAATGTTGGCAGTTCGGCCCTGCACCATTGTTTTGGGTTTAAATATGGCCCTCGAGTCAAAATAATTGCCCTGCTATATCTACATCTACATCTATATCTATATCTATATCTATATCTATATCTATATCTATATCTATATCTATATCTTTATCTTTATCTTTATCTATATCTATATCTATATCTATATCTATATATGTATTTTTTACATCATATAGGCTTCAGTTGTAACTCAAACTTTGTATAAAATGTACTGTATGGAAAGCAGAGTGTGAGGCGGAGTGAACTTTGCAGGGGGCATTTGCACAGCCCGCCCCAGAGCGCTTGAATAATGACAATCTCTTCTTCCTTTTCATAAATCCAGTCTTATTGCAGATCCCTCACTGTCTTTTCTGGGACATGCCCCCTGCAGGTCTGCACCAGTTATTAGCAAAAAAGGTGAAAGTTAGTTGGAGGGCACGAAGCGTCACTGTAAGGTAATACTTTTCATCAGCAGAAGTGCAGAGTGATAATTAGATCTGTCAGTCTGCTTTAATATCCCGGCACTGTCCAGCCCGGGGCAAAAGAGGGGTAAAAGAAGCCCCTTATTGTCTGGGTGGCCCGGGACACTTTCCATATCTGATACACAGAGAGAGAGAGAGAGAGAGAGAGAAATGTGAAAGTGACGAAGGATTGGATTTGAATGGGATTTAAAAGAACGTTTTATGATGTCCTGAGTGATTATGCAATATCTAGAGGGCATCTGGAAGAAATGCAATCTATTATAATGCTTATGTAAAGTTTTAAACTTTTATTGGGTTGTTGGTTTTCATGATTTTAATATTACATTTTATTCATTTTGCATCACATTACAAAGCAAATCTTTATATTACACTCTTTTAAACCCCAACCCTCTTTTCTTAAAACGCCCGACTAAAATTGTAAAACACTTGGCTTGAATATGAGAAGCTAACTCCCTGGAGCCTTTGCTGCCTGATTGTCGATTAATCAGAAGTGAGAACATGCTCTGTTCAGAAAATAACTCAAATTTATTTCTGCCTGAATTTCTTTGGTAAATACAGAAATGTCTTCTCATGGATTGTGTGTGTATACCACGCTATGTAAAATAGTGTGTCATGACGACGCTTCTTCTTTTTCTTGCATGTCTATTACACGCCCATTTCCTTGGTATCCTATAAAGGAATTTTTGGTCATCGCCACTTTTTGCAGACTCCATGCAGAAAAATATGCTGTCCATCTGCTTAGCTGGGGAAACTTCTTTGATTAAAACAACAAAACGGGCTAGGTCTCAGGTCTGCTCTGGCTCTGGCTTGCTTTTTTTCGCTTACCTGAATGTAACTTTTAAGAGTGAATTTCATTCACAGATGTTGAATTAGCTGCATAACTTTGTTTTCATACAGTGATAAACTCTTGTTGGTAGCTGACAACACCCCTGGCTCGAGTTGTTGCTACAGCTTGGTCAGTGAACGGCAGCTCTTTCTGCATACCGGATGCATGTGCATTGTCCATATTGATAAACAAATAATCCCTCTATAGACACATGTTTTGGTTGAGAACATACAGGAGGTTTTATTTGGGGTAACGACTAATTTAGGTCTGAAGTTACAAAAATGGGTAAGTTTAGGTCTGAGTCTTGGGATTTTGATAGGACAATAACACATCTTTGAAATAGACACGCAAATAATAGAAATTGCGTTCATATGACATGCTGGTTAAACTTGCGTGGTAAAGACACGCATATCTGTGAGAACAGACTGACTACAGAGGAGCAGTAAAGCTGGTGTTTGGGCCTTAATGCAACATGTTCCCATGGTTTGTGTGTCTATACCAAACCATGACAAATTGCGTGTCATGACGACGCTTCTGCCTTTTTTGTGTGTTTATTACACGACCAGGAGGTTTTATTTGGGGTTAATGGCTAAGTTTAGGTTTGAAGTTCAAAAACGAGTATGGTTACGTCTGCGTCTCGAAATTGGGTAAGGTCCGGGTTAGGATTGTGCTATTCATGATTGATACCACGCCATTACATCCACCATAGAAATGAACTGGGCCAACAACGTGTGTTCATATGACATGCTGTTTACAATTGTGTATTGACACGCATATCTGTGAGAACAGGCTGCTTAATGGCACTTTGAGCATTTGGGTTTTGACATTTTCTCTTAAAAATCTGCAGGTAATTTAATTAAAAAAAAGCTCTAGGGACCTGCAAATTGCTAGTTTGTTAATATAAATAACATTATTGTATCATCAGGCCTTTGAAGAATATTCAAGATTGATTTTGACGTCCAAACCCTGTATTATTCAAGTAAACATCATGCAAAGTTGTCATTGCAAATACAAGTCTAGGCTTCAAATTTAAATGATCTAAACTGTGGTCATTGAGAAGTCCTTTGATCCATGTCAGTGCATTACATCATCATCCGTGTGTCCTGTTCCATACATATGTTTACAAATGCTGAGTACTCACTTTCTCTAAAGCTTGTAGTTACAGGCTGAAGTCCATGTGATTGTAAAAGGTCCAAGAGACAGATTATTTCCACGTTTAAACAGCTGTTCTGCACCTGATGGCTGTTTATTGTTCATTACATCAGATTAATACAGGACAGCTGTTTCGGAGAGATGTAGGAAGGAGTTTCATTGATGTTTTTGGGTCAAAAAGTTGTGCTGAGGTAGCTTTTTCTAATCTCCAAAGAAACATGGCGTATCAATCATTTCATTACACCTCTCAAATTAGAAGGCATATTCATAATTTCTTGATGGTACTCTTCTTCACCGTCAATATTTATACAACATTTTTGATTATTGAAGACATAGTATCAAAGTAGTGGGATGTTTTCTTCTTCACATACCGTATTTCTAGTTCACCATACAGAACAAGGCAGTAAGCAGTGTTAAATTCAGGAGATCTAAGAAGACCGCAAAGTTTTAAATTGTTCATATATATGACACGAATATGTGCTAGGCCATGGAGAGACTTGCATACACATGGCTGCTTTAATATGTATTATTGGTCAGGAGCCAGGAGCAAAGAACTAAAGGCTGACTTATAGTCCCAATAAAATCACACGTTTACATCTTAGAGCAGCCTTAAGTTGTAACAACATCTTATTGTCCTTGCAGTCCATTGTACACTCATGTTGCCTGCACAAGGCAAGGCAAGGCAAATTTATTTGTATAGTCACAATTCATACGCAAAGCAATTCAAAGTGCTTTACAAGGCAGGAAAATGCATCGAAATCACAATACAAAAAATATTAATAATCATCATTGCATTTTCTCTAAAAGAAGTAAAGAAATAAAGGGTTCAGACAAAGCTTTTTCAGTAACAAGAAATGTTTTGAGCCTAGATTTAAACGCCTGTCTTACATCTTCAGGAAAACTGTTCCAGATTTAAGCTGCATAAAACTGAAATGCTGATTCCCCATGTTGACCAGCAGGAGGCTAGTCCCTGAGGTCCTCAGAGTCCGAGATGGTTCTTAAGGCACTAATGATTTAAACACAAGCAGATCTGTTTTAAAGTCTTTTCTCTGAGCCACTGGAAGCCAGTGCAAAGACCTAAGCACAGGACTGATGTGATCGTACTTCCTGGTTCTGGTCAGGACTCGAGCAGCAGCGTTCTGGATGTACTGCAGCTGTTTACAGCTCGTTTGGATATGCCGGTGAGCAGGCCATTACAATAGTCTAACCTACTGGAGACAATGCTGGATAAGCTCTCCAGCTTTACTTTTGAATTTGGCAATGTTTCTTAGATGGTAAAAGGCTGCTGATGTTATCGACTTAATGTGGCTGTTAAAGTTCAAGTCTGAGTCCATTATTACCCCCAGATTTCTAACTTGACTTGAAGGTTTTAGAGAGAGAGACTGAAGGAGACTGCTGACACTTCTCTTTGTTTCTGTGGGCCAAAAAATGAAAACCTCAGTCTTGTCTGAGTTAAGCTGAAGAAAGTTGTTTTGCATCCATACACTGATCTGTTGGATGTGGTGAAAGAGTGAATCCACTGGCCCATATTCACCTGCTGTTAGTGACACATAGATGTGCGTTTCGTCTGCATAGTTGTGATAGCACACATTATTACTGCGTATTAACTGACCTAATGGCAGCATAGCTGCAAACTTTCTGATTGGCAGCCAGATGTAGCTACCAGGTTTGAAATTTTCTTTTACAATTGCCCAGAGGAGTTATAAATCAAACTTTCTAATTCTAGTCAGGAACTGAACAGAAATGTCTTTGTAATGAAGACAACTGCATAGACAACATGCAAGTCTTTATCATGTCATGTACTGTAAATGCGATGAAATTAATATTTTTTGTGTGTTTTATAGACATGTGTGAGGACATGAGAAGAGTATTTTTTTCAGTGGGATGGGGGGTGAGTTTAATGGCTAATTTATTGTCCCAAAAGCAACACGTAGAGACTGAACAGAAGAGGTCCTAGTATTGGGGCACCCCACAGGTTAAGGCCATGTAGTTTGAGACAAAGTTTCCAAATTGAACACTTGAACCAATTTAGAGCAGTACCATAGATTTCCACCCTCTGTCTAAAATTCCAAAGTGTCCAAAGCAACAATGAAAGTTCAGACTGCTATTGTCAGTATTCAGTCATTAGTTAACCTAAAGAGTAGTCCCAGGGCTCGATGGGGTATAAAACTTGGATGGAAAAACTACAGAAGTTGTGAGAATGTGAGTTGCACATCACCATTCTGAGCTTGTTATGATCTGTTGGGCAGTTTTATTATAATTTTCAGAAGTAGTTGTAGTAATTGCAATGGCAGAAATAACAGCCTTGCTAAAATGTTCTCTTAAGTGACACTATTGTTGTGCACTTTTTCATTCTGTCTCGCGGTCTTATGAAAAGACAATACGTTTGCTTGACCCGTTGAGATGCCTGAAGACTAAAACCACCTCCATCAGTGCTTCCTGTGATTGCTCTAAGTGGATGGGCCATTTTTAATTAGACTCAAGAGAGGGCACACAAGACATGCCCCAAAGCTAATCTGAGCAGATAAAAACAGATAAGGCAGTGGAGAGGATCTTTTTCCTCTTTTCACACGTCACAACGCTGTGTCTGAGCTATAAACACATAGGCCTAAAGAAACATCACAGGATTGAGCCAGAGGGTAAAAGAGAGAAGATGCAAACAAACAAACGTTTATTTTATTATTCAAATTTTCTGGCAAAATGTTGCTCATATGTTGAAGAACAGTGAAGAGTCTTGCTCTGTTGTTAATGAACAACTAATAGCAATAATATTTATGAAGACATCTATCAAATACAGAGGAAGTACAAGTATCGGCACTAGGACTGAAAGTAGGATTTCTGTTTGATTTTGTCATAAAATGTGTTCTGAGCTTCATAAATAAGAGTCTATTGTCATGACTAAAGCCGCCGGCACACTAGAGGAGTTTAGGATCTTTTGCAACTTTTTGACTTGTCAAAAACAGAACAGATCATAAACATAGGAACATTTACAACAATTATTTGTCTCAGTCGCATCATGTCGCAAAAAGAACAGAGACGACACAGACTTGTAGAGGCAGCAGTAAACGAAGAACAGTGTTTTCTTTCACGTGTGTGGTTGTAAAAGTGAAACAACAACAACAATGAAACACAATGGTTTTGAATCAGGTTAATAAACATCACAGGAGAACGGGAAGTGATTACAGGTAAGAAGCTGTTACACTGATGCATTGAAATAAAAAATTTCAACAAATTCCGTGTTGGCCATGTTCTGTAGTCTAATAAAATAAGTGCTTCACACATCATTGAAGTAGCAGGTGCATTGGAGATGAGGATATAAAGAAGATTTTTTTTGACTATGTGCACAGAGAAAAAACTCCCCGAAGTTGTAGAGGGGCACATCGGACTTAAAATCAAGTCAAAATTCCTGTATTGTGCAAGTTCAGATGCTATTACCAATCGGTACCAATACTTTTTTTTCACATTGTGTCAGACTTAAGCTAGACTGATTAGAAAGCACTGGTCTATGCACTATGCAACACCTAAACTACTTTGCAACAAGAAAACACTTTGTAATGATGTGATTTTCTACAGTCTTTCTTTAGATTCTGTCTCTCTTAGTTGAAGCTTGAAGTAATTCTGGCTTCATTGCAAGAAAGTCCTGGTTTCAACTCCTAGGCCTCCCTGGGCCTTATATGTAAAGCTGGCATGTTCTAAATTGTAAAAAAAAAAACAGGTTAATTGTCTATTTATATAGCGCTTTTCTACCTTTCCAGGCACTCAAAACACTTTACAATCCAGTATCTCGTATCTTCCAGTCTTGCTTTATCCCCTTTATTCTAGTTCTATATCCACACTAGCAAAAAAAAAAGGCTTTTTATGGATTTTAATTGCTTCTGTCTCTACAACTAGTGTCTAAAACAAACACTTTCACAAATACACAAGCTAGTCCATAAATCACACGACTTCCACACAGATAAAAGATCCTGTTCAGAAAAACCACAAATGCCCCATGTAGTAACTGCTGATGCTCTGAAGAAAAGCTCTGGTTACATCATCTGTGACGCCACTTTGAAAGAAACAATTGTGTTAGTGAATGTGCTGCTTCAGGCTAACACATACACTGCAAAAACACATCTTATTCTGGCTCATGTGTCTTATTCTAGCAAAGTACATCTAGTCAGACTAATTTGAAGACACGTTTAGCTCAAGAAAATTCAAGATTAAAAAAAGACTTGTTTTAAAACAAGACGTCTTGAAAGTCGAGTTGAGCCAAAATGTAAATACAAATATATTTTCTGAAAGATTTTATATAAAACTATTAAGTTTGATCAAAATTCTGGATTTTTAAAGCTAAATTAGGACTAAAACTGGACTAAACCAGGAATGAATCTGGACTAAATTAGGACTGGATAGGACTAAAACTGGTCTAAATGAGGGTCAGGACTAAAACTGGACAAAACTAGGACTATAAAGACTAAGGCGTCGATCTTGCCCCTTTAAGACTTCCCGCTTAGACCGGTTAAGACAGTTATTCCTCTGTTGGCCTCTAGTGCGCTCTCTCCAAGAGCTACGCCGTGAGTGAAGCAGGTGTGGTGCCCACCAGATGTGTGGGGTACAATTTCATTCAGTGAACGGCCTAGACGTGTCATGTCTGTGACACGTAAGCAGTGCATTAATATCACAGCAAAAGTTACTACAAGAGCTTCAGTTTGGGAAAAAGTGTAATAATAGAAATGTATTTGGTAAAAGTCTATTCAAATGACAAACTTTAACAACTTTGTCTAAAAAAATGTATTTTCTTTTACATAAAGCCTGTTGACTTAATATAAAAAAGACTTAGATTATAGAGTGAACATGAGACAGTGTTAAGTGTGAATGCAGCTCTGCCCACGACAGAGCAGAGAGATAAAGCAGGAGAGCACGGTGCTGCGTGAGGTCCGGCCCCTTCAGCGCTTTTTGGGTCAGCGCGGGTTGCGGCCACGCGCACAAGGCCGCTGGACGTTTCTGACCAGAGGCTGTCAATTTTACGGCGGTGACCACTGTGAGTGAGCACGAGGAAGAGCGCGGAACCGTTTGGCACAGTCTGGACCAGAGCCCCGCGCTGTGCTTTACCTGGACCACGACGCGCATCCAGAGAACCGACCCGAGGTGGACACAACCCTGCGCTCGTCTGTACAGGGGCTGCAGACGCGGTCACACATGAAAGACCCTCCGCTCGCATCACACCGGGACCGGGAGCCTGCTTACCGCAGTTGTCTCATTCAAAAGGATTATAACGAGGACACGCCGCTGCTTTTTCATAAACTTTTCACGCACGGATCACGATTCTCAGGTAAGTCTTACCACGAGCATCGGATCATTTTTATTATAAGTTTAGGTCGACACAACATTGTATTGTTAAAACATAGAACAAACTTATTGAAGCCAAGTCTGACTAAAAAGTTAATCCATTTATTTTACAAATATATTGCCTAATTCAATAACTGCATTTAACGTGGCTTTTTCTAACTACATAACTGACAAAATTAGAATTGATGGCAAAATATGATTATTATTATTATTTCTTATTTCCAGTGAACTTCTTGCACTGCTCCACGGTTATGTTGTGCAGGTTCACTGATTGAACTGGCATCAGACAAAGCAGAGCAGCCGTGCCACGAGCTGGAGCTGCTCTCTGGAGCTCATAGCGGCCAACACAGAGAACTCTTTGCGCTTTGCGCTTAAGTATTAGACCGGCAGGGGCAAAATCGCCCGGCATGACTGGATTAAACTGGACTAAACCAAACCAGGGCTATCAAGACTAAAACTGGACTAAACCAGGACTACTAAAGCAGAACTAGACTAGGACTAAATCTAATTGAGAAATAGATTGGGAATACAACTGGACAAAACAAAAACTAGACTAAGACTAAACTAGGACTATAAAGACTAAGACTGGACTAAATCATGACGAGAGCAGAATAAAAAAAAAAAAAAAATGAACTAAACCAGGAATAAAGCTAGACTATAGCTGGACTAAACCTGAACCATCAGGACTAAAACTGACATGAGCAGTGCCTTAATACAAATATACTACATTTTAGATAATACACATACAATCTAGGCAACAATTGCTGAAAATTAGCCTTTTTAGCTAATTTCAAGCTCTGAAGAAGTTAAAAATGTTTTTGAAATAAATCAAGTAGATCTTGACTTGTTTTAAGTATTTTTTATTAGTTTGGCGATGGTATTTTTTCCCATTGTATGCAGTGCATGTTAGTTTAGTTTTTTCACGCCTAAAGCCTTGCAATAAGTAATCCTGTTGACCTTGTTGTGATGTTTTGTTGTAAAAACAACAAATTGAGTGTCTTTCAAATCCTGCACATGTACTTGCCTCTCGTGAAGCAGGCACACGACAGGGTTAGTTATTATTTGTGGACATTTTTAGCTCAGTGCTGACAGTCATGAGATGCTCCAACATGATCTTATTATTTCCACTTCCTCTTTCCTCCTGAAAAACAAACCACGATAAGTCTTTGAGTCATAGGTAAACTTAAGGCCAAAGTGGAAGCATGGATTCAAAGAAAGACAGAATATGAAAAACAAGACAAAAAACAAACAAACAAAACACTAGACTGTAGATACATTTCACTTTTCTTAGTCGTAACTGAACTCAAATTGAACAAAACTTTAAGCATCTTCTAGAGCTCTATATGTTAGCTTGTGTGTATCGTGAGAAAATGACATTTCTTCTCTTGCTGTGTTTGTTTTTCTCAGGTAATTTGATGTCCTGGTTCCTCTTTTGTAAATCCCACTATAAAGTTTATTTGATTGTTCTGCACATGCACAACTGAAGTGGCAGATGGTCATGGGCCGGATGCCAACTCCTCATGTAATCCCTTCATTACAACATCAAACTGTTACACTAGAATTTGCCATTGTCAATGAACAAAAGTAAAATAATACAAATAATTAATTAATTAATTAATACAAAATCTAGAACACGGATAACAAATTACACTAAACAACATTACAACAACATTTAAAAAAACAAAACAATAGCTGACTAGTTTTCTACTGAAAGTCCTTAGTTTTTATAGCAAAAAATAGCATCAATGCCTTTCTCTCACTTGTCATCATCTCATTTCTGTTTTTGCAAATGCTCTGTATATAACCTATCAATAGTCACTTTTGCTGGAGAAAACAGAGAATATGAAGAGTTCATTGTGTGGAAATATGTGAGATTTGTGGATAAAATAGTCCTGATGAGTTATAAAAAGTGGAAAATAGGCTTTCTTAGTTCACAAGTTCCCTTTTCATTCATAGTTTCCCCACAATCTATAAACGTGCTAAAGTTCGAGACTAATAACCTCATCACATTTCATTTATTACAAAAGCAGTGACAAATCGTATCCGTATTTGTGGTGTCATTATCATCTCAACAAAAAAGTCCCATTTGTCAAAGCCGGGGCAGATTCACGCACCAATAACAGTAAAAGTGTAGTCATTATGAGGATTTGTGACTCCTGGGTTTGAAGCCAATGTGAGCTTCTCTAACACGGAGGCTAACCAGAGACAGAATTATAGATCTTTTATAATCCTGGAGCTTGTATCTATTGTCCAGGCACATTCACGTCTGCTGACAGCGTCGTAAATATAGAAGCAACACTTCTCGATGTGACAGACGTGGGAACAAACAGTGCAAAGTGTACGCAGCTGCTCTTTAAGATTATATAAAGATGGCTAACGTAAAGAGCATCACAGTGGGTTCAAGCATATATATTCTTGTTTACTTCTGCATTCTTAAAAGTACTATACCCAATTTTTGCTTCTTTAAAAATGTAATCAAACTCAAACTATGGTAATCATTTTTACCTTTTTACTTCAGATGTAGACCTTGTTCACTTACCTGATGCTTTCTGAGACCTTGACCACACAAAGACAAAGCAATGATATAACCTGAAGCCAGTGTAATGCCTGTTACTGACCAGAGTGTGGCGCTGTGACACTGACGCAGAAAGTCACAAAACAAGAGGAAGACTTGACACTGAGCATGCGCAGAAAAGTCGCTGAAACAAAAACGTAGCAGAGAATTCTTTTAAACTTAGCAAACATTTTGAACAAACGAATGATTTAAAACTTACAGAAGAAAGTGGATTTATGCTTCAAATTCTTTGGATTATTTTGACAAAGCTTCAAAATGTATTTAATGGAGATTATAGTGGATTTATTTTATTTTTCCCCGTCTTCCGTGTTTTATGGAGCAAACAGACGGCAGATTTTCACAGTGAACATCACATAAAGGTCAGTACATTCTTCAGATGAGACGTGACTCTGGGGCAGTGATGTCATCATGGGAAACAAATTTGAGGTTACAGAGTCAAACCAGAGTTTTGAAATCTTTTCACTCTGGCTCATGGTTTCAGAAATGTTTGTTTTTAGTGTTCTGAAACTCCTGCTCCGTGTGGACGATGTCTGGTTTAGGTCAAACATTTGTTCTGAAACACCTGAGCTTGGCTTCGTGTGGATAAAGCATGTGCCTCCAAATTGTTCACCTCGATGTGTTTGAAACTTTTTTCATGTATGTTAGGAGTATGGTAATAGCAGTTAGCCACAATGCTTACAACGACAACAACAACAACAAAAACCGCCACAACCACAACAACAGAGGAACTTTGTGGACTTTGGTGAAGAAGTGGAACATTATCAGACAGGACTTTGATGATTACTTTCCACCTAAATAGATACATTAACAAGATATCTAGGCAAGGGGGAATTGATTTTAAGATATTTTATTGTAAACTTACTTCTCGCCCACAACTGAACCCCAAACAGACTTGCGAAAGTGGGAGATGCAGCGGCTGCCTTTTAAGAGACGCCCAGTTGGTGTGAACAGAGATTGATTGACAGCACAAAAAATGGACAGCAAGCTTGTGAGTGAGTTTTATATGGTAGCAATCCTGACAGAGTGGAGTGGATTTTTTTCTTATAATCATTACTTAGGAGGTATTTGTAGAGTAAGAGGGTGTAAGAGGTACTTTGAGCAAAAAGGTTGGGAACCACTATAGAGTATGAAGCTTGAAAGCCTTTACATAACTTTTTCTATCAGATCAAAATGTAAGTGCTTGTCATATTGTCATCAAGAGACAGACGTGGTTTTGCAGCAAAAGCTTTTAGCCCATGTTCCTACTAAAATAACTGGTGGAATCTCATTGAACTCAAAAGTATTGGGAAAATAATGTTAAGGTCATCACTTAAAATGTGAGGACGAAAAGTACAATTTCGATTTTTTGTTGTATGATTATGAGGCTGTTTGCAACGGATACACTTTAAAACTGCAACTACCAAACACAACACGATGGATGCATCACTACCAAACATTTAGATTCACCATCACACAAACAACACGGAGAGCGAGCGTAATAACTCAAACCAGAAGAAATTGATTGATGTTGCTTCAATGGGATCAAATAAAAGAACAAAAAGAGCATTTGTGGCGTGTCTTGTGGTTGGGAAATGACTGTGAACTTTCTTGTCCTAAACTGACCCAAAATGTCATGAGAAAGCACGCTCGCCAGCTCACTGAATAAATAACTTTTACTATTACAAAAGTCTGGAGCGGGAGAGTGGCGTATAAACAACACAAATGATTTTGATTGCACAATTTAAAAAAGTTGGAATGTCAAACTGTGGAAGTCAATCAAGAGGGAATGTAGTGGTCTGACTTTTGTAGCGCGTAATCTAGAGAACATTGTGACAGCTCTAAAGGTGAACTATAGGCTACAACTTTGTATGATTTAGACATATGCACAGTTCAGATCTGTAGAAGGACAAAACACAACTAAGGCGAGACACAACACGTGAACAGAAAAACATTCTGAAGCAAAAACTTACTCAGTCTGTTCTCATAGAAATGGCAGCAACATGTGTGTATATACGACACATGTTATTGTCCCAGTTCATTTCTATAGAGGATGGAAGAGGAATATTTACAAATGTCTACTCCTACACTTAACATACTCCAAGTCCCAGACCTAATCTTCCTTTTGCAACTTCACAAAAAAGTCTCAGCATGGCCTCATCTACCAAAAAAATATCTTGTCCATTCTATGCATTTAATGATTTGTAGTCAACATCATGTCATAGACATGCCAGAAAAGGAAAATGCATTTTTAAGATACACTATTTACATGTTATGGTGCAGACATGCAGTCAACGAGGACATTCTGTCCCCTTTCAACTTCAGAAAACAATGTTCTGAATGTACATCTGAGATGTCAAAGGTAAATCTTCTGCACTTTTTAAAGTCCATAAATCAGGGCTATTTAACATAAGGCCCAGGGGCCAAACCAGGCCCTCCAACCTGTTAAATCAGACCCACGACATCTAATATCTGAAAATACAGAGTATTTGCTTTGTAATGTTTAAGTCCGTGTCAGTCTTAGCATCTGGTCTTGTAGTTTTATCAGTATCCAGATGCCTTTTGCATTTTATTTTTTATAAAGATTTCTAATGGAAAAGTAGTTATTTTACAATTTTGCAGCAAATCCGATGTTGAATATTTAACATTTTATGCAATTCAAAAAAAATAAAATAAAAAACAATCAAACAAAACAAGAGATGATTGAAAATATAGTTTTAGCAAAAGGAAGGTTGAAGTAAGTAAGTATGTTTTATTTCTATAGTACTTTCACAAACATAAAGTCACAAAGCGCTTCAAAGTGAGATGATTTACAACAGCTCCGCCTCCTCACTCAGGGCTGTTACGTTGTCCTGGGGCAGTTCAGCAGAAGCGATTCGCCTCTTAACCTTCAACACCAACAATCGTGTTTGAAATATGGTGACACAAGGAACGATAATCACAAATAAGGTTTTATTGCTAAATAATTGTGTTAGATTTTGTTGTTGTTGTTTTGTTTCAGTAATTCAATGGTCTTTGCTTTAAAAATGTGTTTTGTGTGAATTTTAGAATCTGTATAGTAGTCCTGTAATTGGTTACGGTGATCAAAAAACAACTATTATTTTTAGGTGACAACTGGTCAATTAATTGTTGCAGTCCTCAAATGGTGGCTTGTTGTATATCTCCGGTCCAGAAGTCACTACTTGCCGAAGTTTATAACTAAAACTTTCAGGCTATGGAATCACTTTGTAAGACTCCAAAACTGTGCTCACTCCAAGTTGTAAGGTTTAGCTTGGCGGTGATCTACAGTTTGTGCAAGAAAATGTATTTTGGAAAATGGCCTTTAAAGTACATCTTTAGAAGTCAATTCGATCATTTTGTTTTTACACATGAAATCCTATGTTGAGAGAGGTCTATCTTTAAAAGAGATGTGTCTTCTTTCCATGCCATGTACTTAAATAGGGTATAAACGGATGATTAACTTCCTGTTCAAAACTATAAACCTGATACGCCTCACCTGTTGTTTGTAAAATCTGAAGTGGATATGCACAGTACTATTGCCCTAATTTACTAGAACATAAAGGTTGCGTAATGAGCCTATAAGTTCTCCAAAGTGATAAAAGCGACTTATATTGTATGAACAAATGAATATGCTGCTTTGGCAGTCGCTCAAATCACACGCAGAGCTGAACAAAAATGTAACTTATTGAAGAGACATTAGTTCATTATGTAAGACTCTGGGACCGGGCCAGTTCTCACAAAGAGATCACACAGAGGAAATAAGCCCTGTAATTTAATAATACAAGTCTAATGTGAGAGAGAAAGGCCAGAGATGAAAAGCATTTAGTGTGGACGACATGGTGACACTGCACATTCTTTTCCCTGGCAAGTAAGTTTATATGTGACTCTTTGCGACTCAACCTTGCGTTCGTGTTTTAAAGTTGCAGTTAAATACATTATTATATTCACCTTATTCTGCCCTGCCCACTTTTCTTGGCAGTGCACTTCTGTTTAACCTTATCAAGGTAACTAGCATGTTAGTTTATTTGTCTTCCTAGTAGGCATGGGACGATATTAAAATTTGCACTCACGATTATTGTGACCAAAATAATCGCGATTAACGATATTATCACGATAATTTACTAAACGTAAAAGTGCACAGATTCAATAGTGCACAATATGTATGTGTTTGAACAACTAGGTATTGTATTTTGGTAAAAGTACAATCAATAATGATTCAAAGTGAACAAATGTTTAAAATTTTGAGAAAAATCTATTAACTTTGTCTCAGAGTCATTAATTAACTTTAACACATGAACCTTTTCTTTGTTTAACCATAATACAGCTTTTACTGAGTTCACATCAGTCACGCGCCTGCTGCTTTTAATGCGATTAATTGCGATTACGATTATCACGATTATGAAAAAACGCCACGATTATTTAATTGCTGCCCTTAATTATTGCGATTAGCGATAATATCGTATATCGTCCCACCCCTACTTCCTAGTCAGTCTATAATATAATAAATGTCGAAGTCAGGGTCTGCAACCTGTGGCTCGATTCTTGGATGGATGAATCGTCAGGCCTTTATAAATGCAAATGTGTCTCTGTAATTTGTTTTTTGAATGTTTCACAAATTTAAAAAGTGGTGATTTTTGAAGTGAATAAACCCGTCAACCTTTTATATAACAAAAATAAAACTGGATTTAAACAACAATCACTTTAGGTCTGTAAAAAGTTGTGTCACAAGAGCAAAACTGTTATTAGCACACTCACATTGTGAAAAATAGTGGAGTTGAAGCGCGGAGGAAAAACTCTCAAAACTATGTAAGCCTACAACAATTCAAGAAATTCAATCATATTTTGAGGTTTATCTCATCATATTATTTTGCTTCTTTCAGTAGTGGCTCTTTCTAAAATTGCTTTGCTTTGAATCTTTGCTGTAAAAGGTTGCAGACCACTGGTCTAAGTTAATAATTTAGGCTAACCATAGCTAAACTAGAATTCTGCTGCCATAAAATGTAGGCGGGCCAGAATAAGGTGAATATAATAATATTTTTCTGTGTTCTGGGAAAACGCAGAGTGTATCTGTGCACACTTTGCCTGACAAGTAGCTGTGTGTTAACTTCTGAAGCATAAATAAGTTGTGTTCTCATGTTATCACAACATTCTGGTCAATAACATTTAATTCAGATGAAGAAGCAGTTTTGTTGTTGTAATTCAAAGTTAATTTGTTTTTTGTAGTTTTTCCATTTGGATAGATTGCTCTACGAACACAGATGCAAAAATGGAAGATTGTCAAAAAGAACAAGATCCCTATTGTAAAACATGGGGGATTCTTATTCATGTTCGGGGGCTGTGTAAAGCCTTCTGGACACTACAAGAGTTTGGACCCAATTTTAAGCCTGATGTACTCCTCTACGAGTTTGAGGAGGCGTGGCCAGAGTAAAGAGATTTTTGGTTGTTTCTCTGTGGATCACTGTGACTCTGTTATGAATATTTTTCGGGGCACATCATCGCATATATGGACGAGCTGGAGAATTGTGGACATGTGGAGATTCACGTCCATAATGCTCCAGTGTAATAGCTCCTAACCCAAACCCTAACCACACAAATCACAAATCACAAATCACAAAAGATCTTAAACTCCTCTAGTGTGCAGCCAGCTTAAAGTACAATACATTCCCAACACTATGAAGGCATTCTGGAAGAAAATGTGCTGAAAGCTTGGTTTCAGTGGTAGGTCGTAGGTCTTCTGACAGGATAATTACCCTAAAAATAAAGCTAAAAGGCTCAATAATGGATAAGAACAAAACACTGGACTGTCCTGAAGTGTCTCTATGCTCTGATGTCAGTCTCAGTGAACATTTGTGAGAGAAGCTCAAACATGAATTAAGATAAGATAAGAGTTATTATTGTTTGTTTGTTATTTTTTTGGTTGAATGTTAGTTGGAAGTTTTTTCAGTGTCCACTGTTGATTTCTCTTTCATTACCAGAGGGGTTCCAGCTCTTTTGTCCATGTTTGTAAAGTAAAAGTAGTGATGCGAAAAGTCCCAAAGCATTCCTTGTCCTTCCTTGCTTCTGAAATTTACAGTAAAAACTTCTCAAGAAGAGGGGGAGTTGCAAAAACATCACACATGTACGAGAATCTCACATCGACAAAACACCAGACCACACCAAGGTCACAGTGAATCATGTGAGAAAATATCCTAAAACCACAAACCATCTCTTTGTTTGTTTTTCAGTTTATCAGTTCCAAGTTTCAATTCTGTTACTGTTGTGGTGCTATACTGCCGAAAAGCCCTGGACCTAATACGAGTCCATCAATCATGAGCAATTTTAATCGATATAATACGCAAATCACAAAGGCTACAATAGATCTGTACATCTTCTGATTAATCTGCCATTTAAATGAGAACTATGTAACATTATACCTTGTTGAGCATTTTTGTAACTCTCTGGTATGGTTAAATATACTTTATACTGTCTGGCTTTCTCTGCTGTCTCTGAATGGAAAACAGATGTGAATAAATAATTGTCAAGCTTTAGCATTAACACACAAGTGCATCCTTGTTCTCCTGATTTGTGAAATATTTAACATGTTGTCTGAGAAAAAGAAATCACAACTCACTGTCTGATCTTGCAGCATTTAATCAGTTGAGAAAAAGTGGAGAAAACCTTTAAAGTGGAGAAAACTTTTAAAATATTAACTAAACATAAGCCTGATTTTTTTTTCAAATATTTACTTCTGGGATTTGGTTAGGGTTAGGGTTAGGATTAAGGTTAGGCTTAGGTTAAGTTAATTTGGTTAAATTTAAAGATTTGGGAAAGGTATGCTAACTGGGTAGCGGCATTACTGCATTCGGGAAAATAAATACGCAAACAGGAAATTAACAGGCTAGCAAGATGTTAGCATTTAAAAAAACAACAAGTAAACTGTTGTTTTGTGCACAGAACCAGTTTTATTTTCTTAACCCATTTAGAATTAAAAAAATAATGAATCAGGCAAATAGTTAGATATTAAAGAGTCCTGCTGCAACACAGTCTCTGAAGAAAATGTAGATATACATCAAAAATGTGAGCATGTTATTACGCCTTTTTTTTTTTACGTAAATATGCTACAAAAAGCCAAAATGTAAAAAAAAAAAAAAAAAAATCACAAGTTTAAATAGAAGCTACATGGCGACATTTTTTAGGTTTAACAGGTAATTTAGGCTTCAAGTTACCAAAATTGATCATTTTAAGGCTTGAGGGCTTGGGGTAGGTTAAGCTTTACTTGTTAAACTCAAAGAAAATGTTACCACGTGGCTTCAATCAAATCTGTGGTTACTTTACGCTTTGGCTTTGTGTAATATATTGATGTAAAAAGGTGTGAAAAAATTCTCATCACATGTTTCGACGTTTTATTGTGTTTTTATTAAGTTTTCTTCGGAGACTGGGCTGTCTTCAGTGGAAACCATAAGACTCTTGTTCAGTCCAAGACCATAAAAGTGGCACCTGTTAACTTTAAAGTTCCAGTAAACTCAATAGATGGAGTGGATTCAATTACATAATAAAAAACCCATAAGAGCCAACTGGTTGTTTGTACATGAAGGCCGATATACTGAGCGTTAACTGACCAAAAAATAGAAGAAAAAAAAAAGACAATTCCCTGTAGTGTCTCGCCATAAAAGCAGACAACAGCTCTGAAACCCCATTGACAAAACCCATTGTGATTCACTGTTTTACTGTAACTGTTAAGTGTTTGTAAGAAAATAACGAGCAGCTGCTTTACAGACTGATTCTGTCTGAATGAATCAGCTACATTAACCCGGTCTACCATTTCCTGCTCTACAAAACCGCCTTAATGAGGTTTCCATGATTCACCGTACAGAACAAAATCATTGGAGCGAAGATTAATTATTACATGATGAAGCATGTGGGAAATGTTTGTTCCAAAATGCTTTGTAACGGCATCTATTTATCTTACAACTATGTGCAGAACTGACCGATTTAGGACAAATTAGAGCAGATGTGATTTCAATGTTTCCACTGACACAAAACAATGTGATTATGTCATAACTCAGACCTATTCACGACTTTGGTTTTTTTTTTAAGATAATGTGTTCGATATATTTACCTTGTCAACATGTTTCGGCTGCTGTCAGCGAGCCATCTTCAGGACAGTCGCCGGTGTAGGTGGTGGCGTGTCGTATAGCAGCTACTTCCTTCAGTCGGATCGACGGGCTGACCACGCCTCCTGTCGCCGGTGGTCTCTGGAGGAGGGTGTCCCAGGTGTGGGACAAGAGGAACGCCTGTCAACACGGTTAAAAGAAAACAAAGTTGTGAAATAAATTAAGACAAAATGAACGTTGTTGGAGTAATCAGACCTACTGAAATGAAAAAATGCCAATAATCTCAAATAAAAATTGTAATATTTTTTTCTAGTCTGCAGAGTTATAATACTTTTGACTTTGTCATGTTATAGTCCTGGTTTGGTCCTGGTTTAGACCTGGTTAAGTCTTGGTTTAGACCTAGTGGGATACTTCAGGTCCACATTTGGCCATTGCTATTTCAAAATTATGGCTCAACACCGGTTTGGATATTTTATTTAGCAAAAAGGTAGGTTTTGCAGTCATTTTTATATTACTGAAACAAATCTAGTCATGTAGATATTTGATGCAAAAGAGGGAACATATGGTGCAACTACCTGGCACAGCTTCGGAAAAATGGCCCTGAGAAATATTAAGTTGAATAGAGGCATGTTTTGTTCATCAACATGAGCGATGCAGGTGCACCCTGTATGTACTAGAAAGAACTGCCGCTGATTGAACAAGCTGTAGCAACAACTTGAGCCACAGTTTATCACTGTGCAAAAAGTTATGCTGCTAATTCAACATTTGTGAATGAAATTTGACCCAACGATCCAATAACGTTACATTCATGTGAGTAAAAAACTTCCGGAGCCAGACGTTATTTCAATATATGTGTGACTTGAACATATTTTCTCTGAGTGTGTTCATGTGTTTGGACAGGAGAAATCCTGTGAGTGAAGCGCTGCGGCAGGATCATATTTGCTATATAAGGAAGCACATCCTTAATACATTTTTTTCATTTTTATGTAAATAACCGTTTGTAGCTGGAGTTTGGTGAATTTGGTGTAAAAGACTGTTGAGAAGAAATTTGGCTCCTTAAGAACATGTGAATCTGATGTAGAGTTTTCACAGCAGCTTCTTAAAGGGAAGCTACGCACAATTTTTAAGAAGATTTTCATGAATGAGGCCCATTGTTATTACCAGGAAGAACCAGCTCTTGTCCATCTCTGACATAATCACATTCCTCAATGTAAAAGCTTATTGCCTCATAATCACAATTTCTAAGATCCCAAATTACTAAATCTGAAGCTTGTCTAAAGTTTAAAATACATTAGATTCCTGTGAAAGAAGAGTGTTTGGCATATTTTGTAAACTTAAATCAACTTAATTAACTCATAGATTTCAAATCTATTTATAATGGTAAGGCTTAAGAAATTGCAAAAGGATTTAAATTGACCCTGCCCTTTTCTGCGAAAGATCAGAGAGACAAGGTGTTACTCAGAACACAGTGACGCGGTTGTGTTCTTGTCGACGCCCATCAACACACAGAAATGTATTTACAAATCTGAACTCTCAACTATTTAATTAGTCTTAAAATCTGTTCTTTAGTCCTAAAATCTGTTCAGTGGCATACGAAGTTTCATAGGAAAATGTTGCCATTTAGGGTATTATTTAGAGATTTGTGTTGTAAAAATATAGTTTTGCATCTAGTGTGGCGATATTGCGGTTATATATTTATATTATACTCTGTCACGTGTTGTTTTTAGGGTATTTTATCTTTACTCATATATTTTCATTTATAACCATTGCATTTTATTGTTTTAATATATTCCATCTCAAACAATTGCCTCCTATGCGCTAAATAACAGCACATTTTACTTTAGCTGTTATTTGGGGGCATAGTGGCACAGCAAGAAGGTTGCGGGTTCGACTCCTGCACTGCCCAGGGGTCTCATTTATGAAGCCTGCGTACGTACAAAATTGGGTCAAAAGTACGTGGGAGATTACGTGCGTGGTTTCCTGCGTCAATTTTGGGATTTATGAAAAGAAGATTGACGTGGGATTTTGCGGGTGGGACCGCAAACTCTGGGGCTACCGTACGCACTTTCAGAGATGAAGCAGAGGGAGATCTGTGTTTAGCGGAGACATTCTAAGGAGGTTTGTGTTTGGTGCACATGAGGTACATGACTTTTGTTCATATTTCCAACAAATATAATAACTTTAATCTAATCACAACTACTTTGTAGAAAATGAAGCTTACGTCAGTGTCGTCATTTAGAAGCCGTGCATACGTGCACGGGAGCGCATGATTCACATTGTTTTAGTTAGTGAATCTGAAGCAATAGAATGACTGTCTGGACACAAAGTTCATAAGTGCGCTTTATAACAAAGGTCTTGTGATCACGCACGAGTGTCTCCCTGATCTCTCACGCACGGTTTATCCAGCGCACACACATCATCCCGCATACGCGCGCACAGACACACTTATCACGGCATACGCGCGTGCACAGGCACACACATCGCTGTAGCAGTGTGGATAAAATCCCACTCCACGCGCGCACTCAATCGTCAAGCCTACAGCTTCCCTCGCTGCCTCTCTTTTCATCCTCACGTCTCACACACTGCACATTTCAGTCTCTCGTCTGCTCACGCATATGTGCACGCTCAAACTTCCACGTGCACTTATAACATTACGCATATGAAATATATCCCGTTGTTGTGCGAGCCTTAACAGTAAAGCACAGTTCTAAACTAAAGTTATCACATCTAAAACAGTCCGATAAGTTTGTCAGACGAGCAGAGTTCACGTCAGAATCCTCTCTGCTGCTGCTCCGTCTCTCTCTCCTCCCTTTTCCTCCGTGTGTCAGTCAAAGAAACTGGCTCATTATCGGTTCATGAATATATACATGACACTTAGCATGGACCTTTTATGCAGATTTCTTTCCAGCTGTGCAGAAAAGTGACGAGGAAATGACCTGCAGGAGTGCGTACGGAGGCTTTTGTAAATCTCAACTTTCTTTTACGTAAATGAAAGTTGGATTTTGCCGCAAAGTACTTTTTCACGCACTGTTTGATAAATGAGACCCCAGGCCTTTCTGTGTGGACTTTGGATGTTCCTCCCTGTGTTTCCTCCAGGCACTCTGGTTACTCCACCAACCAATAACATGCATGTTGAAGAACGATTGGTGGTGGTCAGAGGTTGAGGCACCAAGGCTGCTTGCCATCACTGAGTGAGTGGGGAGTTACTGTGTGAAGCACTTTGGAAGACATCAGTCTGTGTAAATGTGTTATAGAAATAAACCATTCATTTCATTTTTCCATTCATTTTTAATTCAACTTAAAACTGTGGAAAATGTGCCTGCAAATTTCACTCGCCAGTTGTTGTTTTTTTTAATTGACTGTGCACAGAATTTCAGTTGGCTTGTGTACGTTCAAAATAGCTAACTTCTGTACATACAACCATTTCCTGTTAGCATTAGCATTTAGACACAATCACGTCTCTTTTTAAACACAGTGTGAAATAATCATCTAATGTGTAAAGCCTTTAACATGTTTTCTGTAACATTCACCACACCTGTCTGATCTAAATTATATTATATTTATTCGTTTTAAACTGATGTAGTGAAAACCTCAGAAAAGAATTGAACTGGAAATGGCTGTATGCACAGGATGTACTATTTTGGACGAAAACAAGCCAACTGCACAGAGCCTGTTATGATGCAACACCTCACCTAAATGCATACAGTATATTTTCCACGACTTAATATTGGCATATCATAAGCACTTCTCTTCTTTTTTTTTTTTTTTTTTTTTTTTGCATGCTTACTGTGGCGTCTTTGTTTCAGTTGTTTCAATTGAGACACTTATTTTCTTAGCATCTTAGACACAAGTTTTGATCGAAGCCATAAGAAGACCTTTTCTTTGGGTTTAATGGCTAAGTTTAGGTCTGAAGTTACACAAATTGGTAAGTTAATAATAACACATTCTTACATCCACCATATATAGAGTTGAAACAAGTGGCTGTGAAAACCTATAAAGACTACTGCAGACTGATTATTATGTAAAACCTCTTGGCTGTGTACTGTAAATACAGTACTACGGCAGTTATTCCTCAGAAGCATTTGTCATTGTTTTCACCTCCGCTAACACTTAAACCAAGCAAATGTGCTGATTTATTCCTCTGGCTACATGACACAAATCTCCTACATAACAGGTGATCGCAAATCCAAGCCTATAGGTCACTGTCAAAAACCCAGCGGGGGCCATCTCCAAATGTATTTATTCCAGTCTCGTCTGACCTCTTGTCTTATATAAGTCTGACACATCGTCTAACATGAGAAGTCCTCCGGCGGCAAACAAAGAAACGGCCTTTGTAACATAGACTGTTTACAAAGTATGCAAGGCCCGAGGTGCTCCAGTCATCCCAAGTGTGTCAACTCCGCCATCCCGGTTCTTATTTTGGTGGGTGTTAAGGAGGTCCGTGTGCTCCCCTGGACTCTTGCATAAGCTGGGTCAAATGTTAGGCAGGTTAAAAGGCGAGTGTATTCATAGAAGTCCAGGTTTCGCACGGTTGTCTGGGTTTTGATGCATGCTGCAAAGGGCTGTAATTGCAAAATGAGTATGCAGTGATTTAATTTAATGATCGGTCCCTGAAGAAAAGGTACGTCGAGTTCTGATTTGTCCGAGATTGTGCTCAGTGCTGGACGTTACGGAGGTCATTTGTTTCAGGGGTGTCTGGGTTTTTGAAAAGGGGAGAATGGATTTTGATTTACAACTTTTTCGGCTAAACTTAAGTATTGGTATTGTAGCTCTGCACAATAAACAAGCTACATGACGAACAAAAGCATCTGAGTTAATGACATTCTTGACTTTTGAAGACTTTGCGGAAACTATTTAGGCAAAGAAAGTTATAGTATTGAGAGTCTGAGAGTTTTTTCTGTTTATTTGTTTTTCTTCAGACATTTTCTCAAAGGCTAAAGCAAATGCATCTAATTTTCACAAAGTCTGAAAAAGAAGTCAGAAGCCTGTTCTGTTCATTCACTGAGGCAATTGTCTAATAAATGAAAAGTTTCAAGCAAAACAAAACTTTCAAAGGGAAAACTAAATTGTTCTCTTGTGATAGAAAGTTGAAATCTATGAATAGCAATAGCTAGAATGATGCAGTTGGTTGGCAGTTGTGTAAACAGTCTGGCATTGTAGCGTTGAGGTCTGCAGAAGACGACTTTTTTTTTCTTTTTAAAGTGAATCTAAAACAACTTCTTCAAACTGTGTATATGTTTAAATAGCATTGCCTACTATTCTAGTATTTATTTTTTTTGCATTTCTGATTCGAACTGAGCAAATGAGCAAGTTTCAGGTCAAAATAGTAACAAACTGACTGTGTCTCACTGCAAAGGCCAGTGTCATTTCTAGACTCTGTGTCATCGCTCCACACTCAAAACTGAGCACTGATTGCAGATACCTGATGTCATTCCAATCACACTTCTGCTCTCTCAATGGTTTTCAATAGGTGTGTTCAAGATGGTCAGGACAGTCCAGTCGGCAGAGCTGCTGTCAGGGCGGTCTGGTCTGACGACAGCGCTACGTAGGCCTCGGTATCTTTAGAGATCAATCCGACTCAAACTGACTTGACAAATCATCAAGGCGAGAAAAAGCAACTGCAGTCCGACTTCACCGCCTCCATGACTAGAAAACCAAGATGCATGATGGGAAATGTTGTGCAGTAGACTGACTCACTTTGATCAAACATGACGAGCTGCCTCTGTCTTTATTGTATCTGTAAACTTTTATAACATCAAACGTTTAACATGAGTCAGAAAAGATTCAAGATGTTGTACATTACACAGAATTATTAATACATGATCTTAAAGGGACTGTACCTGATTTTTGCATCAGAAATAATAAATTTTAACCTTTTTCCTTCCGGCTACATGATTTCCTCACGTAGCTAATGCATTCTGAGCTTCAGAATTGGTTCATCATGATGAGTTTTAATGTTTTTTCACAGCTTTTAACAGCGAGGTGAGTCACTATGCTAACAACAGTTAGCCACAATGCTAAAAACAAAAACAGAAAAAGCTGCACACAAACAGAATTTTATTAGACATAGACAGGACTTTGGGGACTAATTTCCACCTGAATAGAACATTACAAGGCATCAGTGCTAGGGGGAAATTGCTTTTAAGTTATCTTGTTGCAAAAAAATCGAAAACAGTCCCTTTAATGAGCTGAAAGTCACCTTCTCACAGACAGAACTCAAGTGTGTAAACTTTATGATGATCTCTTTTTTCTTTGCTCTGGTGATGTGTGAGTGAGTTTGTGATGTGTGATGGAAACAGAAATGCATTTGCAAAGTTGTATGTAACTTTATTCAGTGCAACACTCTGCTCTCGTCTACAATCCAGGAGGAGATTTTCGCATCTTGAACACACCTATTGAGTTTGCTGTGATTGAAATGTGTTTGTGGGTGGAGTTTAGTGAGTGAGCCACACTTTAACCAGTTGCCTCTTTTTTCATCTTGCCCGAAAAGAAGAAGTACAGAGTAAACATCTGTCAGTGATTGCTGTCTTTTCTGTAAGGTGCCTATAAGCTCAACAAATTAAAAGTTACAATTTCATATTCTAATTTATTATCTGACTCAAACTCCTATACAGTCTGCTAACTTGAGTCTGTTCTGGCCGACAGAGCACTTGTTGATTGTACTTCCGTTTTTTTTGGAAATCCTCCACAGTTCTGCGATATATGATCTATAGCTGGAGTGAAATGAAATTTAGCGGAGACACTTGGTGGCTGTCCTGGATTAAAAGTGGAGCAGCCAATTGTTCCAATAGTATGAGTCTGTGAAGGGAGACTACACTCTTATGAACCACACTGAGACCAGAGAGATCAGACGTACCTCTGAGGTCGCACTAACATCAGCTCTAAGATCAGCTCCTGCAATGACAAGCACTGCCTACAGGTTCTATCCACTGTCAGAGCCCTTTGTATTTTGCTAAAAAATACCGTACACATCCAAACTGTGTGGGGCAGATGCAGAAGTGCAGCCATGAGGAAATGTTGGTGCTGTTGACTGATAATATTACAAAACACTACTAAAAGCACTCAGTGTTAAGTGCTGATCCTGGATCAGGTCTTTGGAGTTTTACAGTGACTTAGATTTATTGATCGTACATAGTACAGGGGTGAAATAATTGTTCAAATATGATAATAATTGTACGTTTGGCAACACTGGTTTTATCTCTGCCCACAAGTTGGACAGGGTTCACAGGTTCACTCTTCGACTCTCCCGTGCGACGTTTCACCCATCTTAGTGTAACCGGTTCATTATATATAGTGTTATAATTACACAAAATTGTCTCTGTTGCTGGTTATTCTACATACCTGACACCCGCTCACTTTGCTGTCATGGTCCGCCCACGTTTCTTCTTCGTATGTCGTAACTTTCAACTTTCATTTTGTCTGAAAAAGTACTGACATGTCATTGTCTCTTCATTGTAGTTTGGGCCAACTGTTACCAGCACGGTTCACTTTTATTGTAATCCAGATTAAATAGAGATCGCCTCCAAGTGTTCGGCTGTGTTCTGTTGTTCACTCCTGCACCAACAATCATAAACCAGAAAATAGATAGAAATACACAGTCACATTAGCTTGGGTTCCCTTCTGGGTTTTCAGAAGCAGGGGCCACCTTCAGTGTGCTGTCTCTCCTATATCTTTGTTCAACTGTGTTGTTTGACTATTTTTTCTTTAGTCACTGAGAAATAAATGACATTGCTTTCAGCGTTTGAGCTCTTCTATGCACACTGGATTATATCGAAGGGCAGAGATGGCAAGTAAAGTAAAGCATTTTTACTCAAGTACTGTATTAGGTAGTTTTTTTGTGTATGTGTGTGTTTCTCTACTTTACTTGAATATTACAAAACAAACTTTTTACTTTTACATCGTACATTTTTCACAAATATCTGTACTTTCTACTTCCTACAATCAAAGGTGATCCAAACCTGCTGTGATATCTTATATCAAGACTTTTTTCCCTCTTGAACAATTTAAAAATCCCCAAATATTCAAATTTTTTAGAATTCCCCATTTGCCAAATGATTAAATTAACACTTTTCTACAAGTCTCTTACTGTAAAGACCATTTTACACAGTAATGCAGCTAACACTAACTTTGTAACTTTACTTTTTGTTGCTCAAGTAAATTAGTAATGTTTTACTTTTGTACTTTTACTGAAGTAAATGAGCTTTGGCAGGACTTTTACTTTCATTTTTCAGACCACCGGCATACTTGGACACTGGGCCCCAAATGAAAGTAGTGTCTTGCATGAGGACACAACAGCAGTTCATACTAAAGTCACTGCAATCCCACAGCAAAACCTCCTATATCCCAGTACTAACTAAACTCAATCCTGTTTAGCTTCAGAAATAGGAAGACAAGACATTGACAGAGACCTACTTTCCCAGCATGTTTTTCTCTCAGGTCTGTCATATAATTTTGATACCTCTTATTAATTTCCCAGCGTTTCAACCTTTTCTAATGTACTTTCACAGTAAGTCCTGACAGTACAGACCTCAGAAATGCTATTTTAAAGCATAATGATTAAGAGGCTGACGTGAGCTGGTCACTATAGAAACACATCTGTTGCTATGGAGGAAAAGGGACAATAGGAGCCATGTATGTCACGATCTTATACAAGCTTGTTTCATAAAGCAAAAATCAAAGTAAGTCAGAGTTACTTCGAAAGTTTGCACAAATAAATCAACAAATCATATGCTGAATGCAAAAAGTAAAATCATAAATAATGTCTTTCTTTTTTGGCACACACAAATGATCATGTTTCAGATTGGACTGACAAATGATATTGACACAAATGACAATCTCAATTTTTTGGGCATTACTCGATAACAATATTCAGACGCTACTAAGTCAGTCCAAAAAAATGTGCTTAAAACAGGTCTAGAAACTTGCCTGAATTCACAATACAAATCTAATCAGATTGGACTCGATCAGGAATCAAAGTTGCAACATGGTCTCTTTCTCTAAACTGACTCGGTTCACATTCACAATACACTTTTACCAATCGAATCAGCGCAGTAGAGACACATCTGCTCCTCGCCTGTAGAGGTGCTGTGTGACAGAAACACGTTACGCAAACAGCAAAGAAAACACACGACTTCTTTGCTACATCAGCGGCTTCGGTTACATCCTAAACAAACAAGCTGCTGGACTTTATATTTTTGTTTTTATGGATCTATCCTACAACTCACCATTGTGAGTGACAGACGAAGTGTTGGAGCGCAGACAGCACGGACTTTCACTTCAGAAGACGAGAGAGGAGGACTGGGCATTTCCTTCCAAATGCCCAGAGTTCAGATGAAACGAAACAAAAAGTTCATCTATTTGAGTAAATCTGTCTCTGAAAGGTTTATCATCTGCTCACTTAGCTGTAATACTAAATATTGGTTGAATATAGGCCATTTTCCCCGCAGAGTTTGTTTGCGGTATTCACAATTACCTAATTGAACACAACCGTTCAGGCAAACAAATCCTGATCCGAATTAAGTGTATTGTAAATGCAGCCTTAGTTAGAAGTTTACACAAAGGCAAAAAAATAAATAAAAAATCTCAAAAATGTTTATAAAACATATAAAGTGATTATTATTTCATTCTGTTATATTTTTGACTGTTAAATCTGATGTATCAATAAAAACAGACATAAAAGCGAAAAAACTTTTTTTTTTTAATTTGAAACCAGGAAAAAAATAAGCCATTTCAAATCATGATAAAATTGACTTGGTTAATATTCAGTAATTATAGTGATCAAAAACCTATGTGAAATGTCTGTAAATTTATCACCAAAAGTCTTATTTTAAAGTTCATAATATTTTAATTTTAAAATTTCGCTTTAATAAGCTTCTTATACCATTTCTTTGTATGAACGATACTTGATAAGTAATTTTACATGATTTCAAAACAACATTCACAATATTATTACAGTAATCGATATATTGTGCGCCCTACTTGCTCTATTACGACACACAAACAAAATAAATGAGCTTGGATCTAACCTGCCTAGCTCATACACTAGTTCTAATCATCTGATCAGAACATGACTTTCCTCTTGTTCTGTGGTTTGAAACGAGCTGCGTGTTAAAAAGCTGTCATAGCCCGCTCAGCTGCCTGTTAACTGCTCACGTCTGTGGATAAATGGACTCTGGCAGGACTGGAGCTGCAGATGACGGCCAATAAAACACTCTCCACTCGGGCGCTGTCACAGGTGGTGCCAGATCATCGAGGTGACGAGTCTGCGTTGAACACCGCTCAGAAATACCCCACGACCACTGGAGCTTTGTCGGTGTATTGAAACTTCTGTGTAAGAGTGCTGCACTGTCTTTTGGTCCTCTTCAAATCCAAAAAGAAAGGTAGGGCTATTCAGAAGGCCGGTTTTACACAGGACCATGACTTCTAGGTCGGTAATGGCACAGTACGTAATCACTTTGACACTTCAGTGATCAAAGCCCATATCTTGCAAGCCATTTACAATTAACTAATATATCATAATATCTTAATGCCTGGGAGAGTTTTGACTGTATTGAAATATAATATTATAATCAAGGTTACTGTACATTCCCTGTTACAAAATAAAAATAAATAAATAAAAATGTATTCTAAATTAAAGTGTGTGTCTTTGAAAGTGTTTATAAATGTTTATAAGTGTTTATAAATGTTTATAAATGTTTATTATAAGTGTTTGTAAATGTTTATAAATGTTTATAAGTGTTTATAAGTGTTTATAAGTGTTTATAAGTGCTTGTAAATGTTTATAAGTGTTTATAAGTGTTTATAAGTGCTTGTAAATGTTTATAAGTGTTTATAAGGGTTTGTAAATGTTTATAAATGTTTATAAGTGCACAGTTTGATGTTTCTTTATCGTATCAGCTCCACACAGGGATATTTTCACACAGAAGCAGCAGAGCACAGTGAATGAGTCAGGAGGAGCGCTGAGACAAGAGGCCCACTTTGTTTTTTATTTTTTTTTTTTTAGCCTGGTTGCCTGGACAACCACCCCTAACATTCCTGCAGTGGTTCCCATGCCAACTGTTTCCAGAGAGACGATGATGATGATGATTATTACGGCTGATCTAGATTATAGGACCAGGCCGCGTCACAAACCAGTGCTGTGGTTTTCAGAGATATTTTTAACTGAGTGTTAATTTGTTCGTCAAGTGGCATTATCGTGTACTTCTGTTATTTTGTTTATGTGCAGTTCTCACATGTGGCTGAATGTTATTGCTTACTTTTATTTGATAGTGCTTATTCAGAAAAATAAAATAAAATAAATAAATAACATAATTGCATTTTGCTTATATGTCTAAAAGTGTACATTAGCATCTTAGAGGGACTATACCTTATTTTTATTTATTTATTTATTTTTACAATCAAACAACTTAAAATGAATCCCCCCCTTGCACAGATATCTTGTTAATATATCTTTTCAGGTGGAAATTAGTCCACAATGTCCTGTCTCCGTCTAATAATATCCTGTTCACCAAACTTTACAAACTACTGTTGTTAGCATTGTGGCTGACTGCTGGCAGCATAGTTGCACGTCTCGCTAAAAGCTAAAAATTAATGAGTGTGTAATTCCCCATTAGGAGTCAGTCAGTCATTAGTTACCTTACCTTACCTTATAAATGTTAGTCTTTGACTACGGCTACAGCTATGAGGCCAAACAACATAGAATATGCTATATTTATCATTTACTTTTAAATATGTTTATTTTATGTTACATATGAGCCTAATGTTTGTAAAAACACAATATCTAAACTTAATCAAGCAGCTCAGAGCAGTGAAACTTCGAGGTCACCAAAGTTAAAGTGAATGTTTTTTTATGAGTGTAGAAATATGAGATTTTACATGACTTTTACAAAAATAAACGTTATTAAACTTTCTTAACAGTTTCAGCGGGTGACTCCATCTGGGGAATGACACAGGCCTACCCGAGTTTTGCTTCCTTAAAATCGTAAACAAACTTCTCAATGTTTTGTCCACTTACCTAATGCATTTTAAGCTTCTGAAAGGTTCACCATGATAGGTTTGAAGCTTTTTTCACAGCTGTTAGGAGCAAGTCATGCTGGTATGCTAACAGCAGTTAGCCAGAATGCTAATAACAAGGCAAAATAATAGTAATAATAATAATACACAAATATTAGAATACAAAGGTATACAGTGACTTTTTAAATGTACATTTATAATCATGTAAATTAACTGTTATGGACAATATTTTTGATAATGCTAACAGTGTGTTTTTTTTTTTTTTTTTTTTACTTTTATTTTATTATTTGTCAGAACATGAACACATCTTTTGTGTGTACATTATGTCATTGCTACATTCTTGCAAACAACTTAAACATAAGTTGTGACATGTATTAGATCTATACATGTGGAGGCAGACTCTCATTTACAAAGAAACAGGGATATATAACCACTATTACTCCCTGTAACGTCGTTAGCCATGATGCTAACCTCGTACTGAACTAAAACAGCAGTCGTCTCCGTGTCCTCACATAAAGTTCATAATTAGATTTAGCTGGGTAAAAAGTCCTGTTCGTTGCTGAGTCAGGCCCTGTCCTTCCAACCTTCTGTACGTCGGCAAATATCATTTCCACAAGCTTAAAGGCACATTAGAATTCAGTGGCATTTGGAACGGGGCAGATTTTAACCTCTGCCAAAACCTGAAGGGCATCTACTTATGCAAAGTGGTTGTAATTATGCAGGAGGAGCTTAGTTTGATGATGGGAGAGAAGGCTTATTGTTGAAGTAATAATTAGTGGCAAAGTAAATGACAACTCGATTCATTGTGCTTTAACATTTTAGTGGAGCTATACATTTTGGTTACAGTTACAGTTCTTTGTCTTCAAAATGTTACAAAGAATGATAAGTCACCACTGCCTTTGAAAAAAAAAGATTTGCAACAGAATCTTTTTTTTTTCTTCAGTTCTTACAACTCGATTCATTGTGCTTTAACATTTTAGTGGAGCTATACATTTTGGTTACAGTTACAGTTCTTTGTCTTCAAAATGTTACAAAGAATGGATCAAGTCACCACTGCCTTTGAAAAAAAAAAAGATTTGCAACAGAAATCTTTTTTTTTTCTTCAGTTCAACAATTTTTCATTTATTTCTTATTTTCTTCTTAAGCAGCCATATTTGTTTTGAGTCGAAACACTATGCATGTCCCTGATTGGCTGATCCATCTGTCAATTACAATCACTGAACTAAGTGTATTTAAAGGAGCATTTTGGAACTTTCTGGAGGTAAGAAGTCAACTACACAATTTAGAACAAATAGAAATGTCAAACTATACTTTGGAACATTATGAATGGGAATAAATAAATTTTAAGCTATAATGTGAAAAAATAAAGCAAAGGAACAGCTTTTTCATGAACCGAGGAGGGCCTCCTATTGGCCAACTAACAGACCATTTAGTAATCATTGACGCCCGCTCAAAGGAAAGATGCAGATTCTTATTATTATTTTGGTGGAAACATCTAAATGGCTTTCTTTATTCAATCTTTTATTCAAGTCCATTTTCTATCAAAAACTTTTACAGTGCCCTATTGAACACAAAGACACTACTGTATATTATTTGCCTGGAAAATCCAGACAATATACTGTATAAAAAAAATATATATATACATAACGTCTGGCCACCGTGTCCATCTTTTTTTATTTCAGTGGCCATGACTGACAGATTAGTTAGCCAATCAGAGCCACGCATCGTCTCCCATATGAAAACCAACATGGCTGCTCCAGACGGAAAAATACAAAAATATCATGTGGAACTGGAAAATTATCTTGAATTTCTGCAGAATCATTGAGCGAAGCAAAAAACTTTTTAATGTGAGGTGAGTGAAGTTAGATTTTGGTGTAAATGACAGACGACCAATCAGCTTTTTTGTTTCATCTGCGTCATGGAAATAAACTAATCTGATTGTTCGATACAATGTAGTTGATCTGAAACGCAGGAGGGGGGCGTGGTGACCAGACCCACTCTTCGCAATTTGTTGAAGTGTGGGTTCTGGATCCCAGGCAGATATTATGAGCTTTTTCGTTTTTTATGGCCACAGATGTTTGCAAATACACATGTTCATTAAATTGACTTTGTTATTTTATCTGAAAATAGGTTTAAACAAGAAGCCTGTGAGAGGTTTGTTTCTGAGTCGTTTCTTTCCCCCAAAGTAAATAACTCTGCCACAAAACCAAATTAGCATCTAAAATGGATCTGCTCTTTCCTCCTGTATCATTTATTGTTGCAAAAATGTTAGCACCACAGCAGGCAGTAATGATTAGGACTCTTCTTTTGACCAGTTTATGCACATTGTTTTGGAGTTGTTTACATTAGCTAAATCCAGTACTGCTGCAGGTGGTGTAGAGCTTTTGTCTGGAATAAACTGCAAGGAAAACTGCCAAAACACTGCCAAAAAGTTGACAAAAGAACACTTTCACAGCACAGATGGAGCGTCTGAGTTGACTGGCTGTTAGCACAACAATACCCAGACTTTTGTTTATCTTTTTATGCAACACTACAATACGACAGATATTCATTACTACTGATTTTAATCTTATGAAGTTACAATGGTTTATTTAACATACAGCATGTCAAGCACAGTGAGTCTATTCTTTTTTGTCTGGAGCTGTTCTTCAGCACCACCACAGGTCTCCTCACACTTTAAGTATTTCTTTTCTGAACTATAACATACTGTACTCTTCTGCAGCACTCTCACTGAAGCTGATACTGACTTTTGTGTGAGGAGGTCAGACTGTGAGATCCTGCTGAGATACACTTTGTGAGTTTTCTTTCCTTGTCACTGATAGTGTGAAGCTTTGTGGTGCAGGTTGGGATGCGTGATGGCTTTCACTTTAAAAGAGAAAAAAGAGGGTTTTAAGTCAAAATTGCAACCTAAACTTAATACATATTGATGTTAACAATGTGTTGAAAGATTTATGAGAAAAAGTTTAAAATCTAAATTGTGTTTGCAGTGTGAAATCACCTACAGGTTACTAGTAGGTTACATATACCTGTTAAACCCCCCCAAATTTCACCACGTCGCTTCAAACACATTTTGTGGTTATTTGGTTATTTTACATTTTGACTTTATGTAACATACTGAAAAAAAAGAAAGTGAAAATGAGCTTATTGTACATTCTTAACATTTCTTTGTATATTTACGTTTTCTTCAAATACTAGTCTGGACTTGGGAAATCACCGGTGATGCTTGAAACTATCTGCAGTTTGAATATTTTTTTAATTTGCGGCCTGATCTTGTCGGATCTTAGAAGCTTACTTGGATGGGAGACCACTAGAACCTCAGGTGCCACAGTGGGGAAATTCGTTGTGTCTTTAGGCAAGACACTTCACCCGCATTGCCTAATATGGATCTAGTATGAGAGTGAATGGTTGGTGGTAATCGGAGGTGCTGGTTGCGCAAAATGGCAGCATCACATTTGTCTGTCTGTCCCAGGGCAGCTGTGGCCATAAAAGTAGTCACTGCTGGATGAATAATACATAATGTGAAGTGTCTTTGGGTGGCTTGAAAATCACAAAATAAATCCAACGCATTACTATACATACTATTTCATGTCTTTCTCCTGTTTTGTGGTAAGCATCCTTTAGAATTTCCTTATCTATGATTTACCAAGGTATTAGGGTTAGCCTTGAGTTAATGCTTTGTGAGCTCTCATTTAGACTGACTGATGGTAATTAGAGAGCCAAAGATTTTAATACGTGGTACTTGTGTGGAAAGTTTGAGAAACTCAAAGAGAAACATTTGTAAACAAGCAGAAGAAGACATATTATAAGTCAAACAAAACAAAATATGTCCTTTAGGATTATTATTATTGTATTATTATTATTTATTTAGGCTAAAACAGGTTTGACCACTATTGTTTGAAGTCAAAGGTAACTGGTGTCTTCTTATAGCTGGAGAGGAGAGCGCTGAGTGTTGCTGCTTCCACTAAGAGGGCGGTTTTGTTAATGAACGCTGCGGTCAGTGGATTGTGTAAAGCTGCCATCTAGTGTAAATCAACACATACACAACATGACAGACTGATTGAGCTGGTTACTGCGGAGACACGAGCAAAGCAATGGAGGGCAAACACAAGAACTCATCTAAAAACAGATGGTGCAAGTTTCAAAAGCTGAATCATTTTAGCGCAGAGAAAATGTTATTCTATTCTTCTTGAGCAAATCTCAACTCTGTCGATAAAACAGAAAAAATGTGACAAACTTTTAAACTGATATTTTATGAATTCATTCTTTGTGTTACATTTTTACCCAAATGAAAACATGGATAACAGTCAGAACACAATTTATGTAATTTATATATTACATTTTCAGTTCAATTGCAAAAAACAGACAATCACCATGTTGATAAGTCATGGCTCAGTTTACTTTTTTACTGCAATTAAAATATTGTTTCAACCTTCTTGTTAAACACATTAAACATGATTTGATAGAATAACATCAATTAAAATAAATAGGGACAGCCTAAATGTTCAAAAGCACTCATTTTAACAAACCTAACTATTAAATGTAACCTTCCCTGCAAAAACAGTGAAGATATTTTGCAGTGAAGGTTAGAGGTTTTACTATATTATTTCCATTTGATAACACAGTAAAACCTGACCATTTAGAAAAAAAAAAAAAATTACTAAATTTAAACCATAGCTCCGCCATGATGCTAAACCATACAAAGTTCCACAACAATTGTGCAACACATTTTATTTCCGTTACATTTTTGCATATGTTCTGCCCATGTGACAATGCAGTTGGAAGCAAAAATATATATTATTATTATTATTTTTTTCTTTTTATAATACAACATTTTAGTGAGTCTAGCTATAGAAATCACCAGATTGAAAATGTATGAAATAAAAATAACGTTTCAAGGCAAGATAAAGTTTTATTATTGGGAACTGGCTCTTGCCCACCATGCATTAACCCCTTCTCAGGCGGGCCTTTTTTACCTCACACGTCTGACTAAAATCGGTAAAAATTCAAACTAAAACTGTTCCTGAACCCTTTGGAGCACAGGCAAATGGCTGGGGTCTTTTTAAAGCTGTATCCCTGTAGTTTTTGCTTCTGATGTCCAACAGGCTCTCATCAGAAGTGAGAACTTTCTCAAAGCAAAAGAAAAACAAAATCTAAATTCCGCCTAAATTTTTTTTGGTAGATATAAGGATTGGTATAGCTGGTGTTGACAGCTGAGACATAAATGACACTAGATTTGGCATATTTGGGGTTTTGACAATTCCTCTGTAAAAGCTGAAGGCAATTGAGGTAAAAATGAGTTTTAGGGACCCAAAATTACTCAAAAAAATTTAGGCGGAGCCAATACAAAAGTCCTATTAAAATTTTTGAATTTTTGAGGACTTTTTTTTATTTGGAGGCTTAGAGCTGAAATCTAAGTCTGGATCATCCCAGAATGGCTGATTTTGCTCTAAATAAAAGGGATACAATGTGATTGTTATATTTAACCTTTCCAGGTGCTTCATAGTATGCTTTTTCCAGACACTCAACAAAATTGAATTTTTAAAGAAAAAGTGGGAGGGCCCTTCGAAGGGCCCTCCGACTGTTAAGGGGTGCGTATGACAGGTTAGACTCAATTTTTAGTAAAACATATTGAGCATGATTATGATTAAGATTTGACTAAACATTTAGCTTGTTTTTACTCAATTTAGCTGTTTTGGTGAAGTTCATGATTGTCTTTTGTCTAGTAAATATGACACATGTGGAGAGGAATCCACAAATGTTACTTAGCAACCACATTGTAAATCTGGGCCAAAATCAACATAAATAACACAAGTGACAATGTGACAAATTTCATATAACCTTATGACACTTCGATACTGTTAAATTCCAGGAAATTAAAATGTATGAATAATAAAACACAACTCCATAGATCTGATTGGGCTGTTTGGGTCTTCTGCTTGTCTTCATGAAGTTAAACATGTACAAAGTCATACTGTGAGGAACATTCAACGCAAACAACATGTAAGAGAATGTTTTATTTGTTGTCTGCAGTCTCTTATGTTTTGTCCTTGTTGTGTACATCTTTGACTTTGTTCAGAGAGAAAAGTTGTCTCCAGATACTCATCCCTCATTCAGAGTAAACTAAATGGCTGACATTCTTTAGGGAACAATTCACGCTGTATAGTTTGTGGAAAGTCCATTTACAGAGAGAGACAGTGCTGAACGTGAAACATTTATCAACGTTAAGCTCACATCGGCTTTAACTCGAAACAAGGACTCTTTTTTCTAAGAAGTGATTTTGTGATTTGCTTTGATGTGGCTTCTGGACACTAACATTGTCTGTAACTAAAGTGTAAAATATAATCCCTGAGTTATGGAAAGAAATTCTCATTATGGCATTTTATTTCAACATTTATGGAGACAACAGTTACAGGTCAGATCTGTGGAGAGGCTTATGTAAAATTGACCTTTTGAATCATGTTGTGTAAGTGAAGAGTTCAATTGCAAAAAACAGGTAATGGTATTTTAAAAAGTCGCTGACTTGAAGCTTTCTTTTTATATGTAAAGGTTCCTCCATTAAAACACTCAACCTGACTGATCAAACCCATACAACATGTTTGTCATTGGACTCTTCAGTTGCTTCCTCATTACAAACAAAGCTAGAGTTCTGTCTAAGAGAAACTATTCTTTTCCATCTAAGCCTCAGAAAATACAGTTTTGAAATTCCCAGTTTTGTGATGTGATAGATGGGTCTCTAACGCCGGGCTCACACTGCATTCAGTTTGTACTCCAGTCCAGCGTATGGAGGCTTTCCGTTTCTTGAAAAGTAATGAGAGGCTCTCACAGAGCGATTTGTCTTTTTCCGGACTGCCAGAGCGCTCTGGAACCCTTTTAGATGAAGTTGTGAAAACAAGATACGACAAACATGAAGCCAAGCGAGCTTGGGTGAAGTGAATTTGGCGTTTTTAAAATAAAATTATTACGCAACTAATAGAAACATGTCAAAATTCTGGACATATACATGACTATATAACACATAGAATGCAAATAAACTTATCCATATAAGCTTATCCATTGTGTGTTAAAAAGTCAAACAGAAAATGAACTGACGTGAAATAAACCCCATCCTCGATGTGTTTATTTACATATACTGTACATGTGTTATTGATTGTACAAAGTCCCAAGTTGAGCGTGACCCAGTGTGATCCCCTGAGAACTCGTGATATCGTGATGTCGGCAGAGTCTGTACATATGCATGCATAAACCTGTTGGAGTGTGAGTGGCCACTAGACCTAGACGGATCCAGATCAGAATCTGGATCTGGAGGCAGTGTGAGCCCGTTGTAAATTCTTCTGCACTGTTTTTATATCATAAACCATCCAGTCTAATTTTAAGCAATTCTGCAGAAAGAGCATTTGTACAGGTATTTCCCCTGTACAGTTTCTTTTGCAGACAGTAGATAGAGCGCTGACATGGGGAACACAAAGTAAAGGTTATCAAGAACAAAAGTAAAGAATAATGCAAGTAATACATCATAATTACCCTTTAATGCTTTTCAAGATTGCTTTGGGCAATAAAACCATAGAAAATACAAAATAAATAATGCTTTTCTGAGAATGAATCACGAAAAGCAAATACATCTCCATAGAAACAAGCTGGAAATCTACATTGTGCACCTTTACAAATCCTCTTACCGTTTCTACTTGAGCTATTAAAATGTGTGTTTCTCACAGAGTGTATGTTAATTAATGCTAGCAATGTTAGCATGCTACGCTACACTTCTGCCGTCGGGTGCCACTAATTGTTTTGGGGCCCAGAGGTCCAGCCTTGGGTTTAATTTAAAAGAGTGGGAGGACCAAAGAGCAAACAGAGGACTGACTTAAGATTCAAGTCGTTTATAGAATGACTTTATGAAAGTTAATGTGGTTTATGTCAATATCCAATCATTTCTGTCTCTTAATAAAGTTTAAGACTTTCCATATGATGATGTTTGCTGTGCAAATAATATTGATATGAAATAGATCAGCTTTTTAATATAGTTTTGTTCAGTTTGCACTAGTACATTACTGAAAGAAAATCTAAAAGTGAAAGTTCAATGCTACTTTTACTACATGCTCTGGTTGTGTCCTTGAGCAAGACACTTCATCCACGTCAACAATATCTGAATGTGACAATGTTACTGAAAAGTGCTCTAAGCCAAACTGATCAAACCTTCAACTGAAGCAGAACTTGAAAATGTTGTGATAGGTTAAATTCAGTTAAACTCAAACATATCTAACTGGTGTTGTCTCAATCTAAAACAGGCCTGTCAAACTCATATGGTTCAACTCAAATTGTGTCCATATTTATATTGCATTACAAGAATGTATTTTCATGTGCAGAGTGTCCTTTCAAGAACAATTTAAACAAATTGTATGAAATGGGCTGCGTTGCTATGCATTTTAGAGGTTTGTTTTCATAGTCTATTAGTCCATTCTGGCCTATGTGGCTCCTCTTTTGCACTCTGAAATCTCTTCTCTACTTGACAGAATTTGGAGTCCGTGCACAGCTAGTTCAATGAATTTTCGATTAAATTAGTTTACCAATACTGGAATAAGTCTACAGTAAAAACATTAATTCATTATTTTGTTGCAGCACTAAACTAAATATAGACACTCTGATTGTTTGTCTGTGTAGAGAATTTAGTTTGTCAAAAATAACCGTGTCTCCAAAAAGTTAATTGTGCACAGGAAGAATAGCAGAGCATGTGGCAACCTGTACAATAAATGTTAAGTTTTGAACATCCTTTTGTGGGGCTTCGTTTTGTCCTTTCTTGTTTTTATCTTATTGTAGTGACATATTTGGATCTCTTTAACCAGCAGGTCGAATAAAACCCACACTTAGACTCATGCACATCCAAACTCTTCAAAGTTCCCACATGAAACACGGCCCTTTGGACTTCGACCCGAGCAAATCAATACACAGGAAATGTTACTTTTGTTTTAACTATTTCAGAAGTCTTCCCAGGTAGAAGCCCAGCAGGTTACCACTGTTCTAGAGTTTAGATCGGGCCCATAAAATGCAGCCCGACCCAGCCCGAGCCCGCGCACGTTGTGTCCGAACCCGACCGGGACCCGAGTCAGTCTCTGTGTGTCTGAGCCCGAGCCCGAAGTGAGCCCGCCCCGCCCACTCACTGAACTGTGCATTTTAGTGACAGAAAAAGCTCCTTGGTGTCCCATACGTTACAAAAGCGCTTCCTCCACCGCACATTTCTCCCTCTCTCTCTTTCTCTCTCCCTCTCCTCTCTCTCACTCTCTCCCTCTCTCCCTCTTCCTTCTTTTCTCACCGCGTACATATGCGTGCTTTCTCTCTTCCTCCTCACCTTTTCCTGGGTCCGCGTGAATGAAAGTGCCTTCCCTGTCTCTCTTCCTCTTTTACCTGCTCCGCGCTTACACAAGTCTTCTGTCTCTCTCTCCTCGCTCCGCGGCGGTGCATCAAACTTCAAACTTCTCACGCCGTATAGTTGGCCATTTAAACACTCGCTGTTTGTCCCCGCGGTGGTTTTGCGCGGTGTTCTGACGAGGCTGTCAATCATCCCGCGGAGCGCACTTGTTCAGTGCGGCTCTGCGTCTTGGCCCGAACCCGACCAGGCCCGACAACTATGTGAGAAATGTGGGCCCGGGCCCGGCCCGAAAGTCGGGCCGGGCACGGGCTGGGCTTGGGCTCGGGCCCAGAATCTAAACTCTACACTGTTCAACCTGACCAATTCTGGCACACACATTTAGATTCACTTTCTCACCCTTTTCTTCTTTTTCTCTTTTCTGTTTCTGAATTCAGCTGCAGCAGGACACTGGGCTGGTGGGATCTCTGGAGATAAGAGAGGACGGGAGGTGAACTAGTGATCATACGCACACAGAGAGGGCAAAGAGGGGAGAGGAGAGAGCGTGAGGTAAAGCAGGGGCAGACACTACATCCTGGTGCTCTGACTCTAAGAGGGAAATGGCAGCGGCTGCACACAGACTGTCAAAGAGTATTTAACCCCTTAAAAGCAGTTTCCGTTCTACTGTTCATGCCCCATGGAGAAAGAAACTCTGTCTGTCTAGTTGGCTGGGGAAACTTCTTTAGTTAAAACAACAAAACATGATGCGAGCTGTTTAGGATCAGGTCTGAACCAGTATGACAGATGTCTGGCTCCTGAAGCTTGAAATAGTGTTTTTCTTGCCATTTTTTCACTCACCTGAATGTAACATGTATGGGTTGTAGGGTCAAATTTGATTAAAAAATGTTAAATTAGAAGCATAACTTTTGTTTTCGCAAAGTGATAAACTCTTTTAGTTAGCTGACAACAGCGCTGGATCGACTTGTTGCTACAGCTTATGTCAATCAGCTGCAGCTCTTTCTGCATACAGAATGCACATCTCCCGTGTTGATAAACAAATATTTTTTAAATTTTTTAAAACTATATTTATACTTATAGATATTAATCTTTCAGAAGTCACACACTCAAAAAAGCCTGATTCAGTTAAAAACATGAGAGAGGCCTCTGTGTTCCTCTTGTTTATCTGCTTTTCTACCACTGTTTTTCTCTCTCTTTAATATACATGTCAGATACAAACAAGCTTAAGTTATAGTTGCTTACAATCCTAATCTGTTCATATACAGAAATTTTTTTCTGAACTTCATAATACAAAGGTTATCTATTTTCAATATAATCAAGCCCGCTGACCTTCTGTGCAGAGTCTTTTCACCTTATTTTGCCCCACCCACTTTTGTATGCACACTTCCTATTTAGTTTTGTTAAGGTAGCTAACATATTTGCTTGTCTGTCTCGCGAGGTCATTTCAAATAGGTATTATGAAAGTTAAATTAAACCCAGGGCGAAGGTAAGAATAAGGTGCCAAAAATCTCACCATTCTTCTCATCATTGCATCTTGCTGATTTTTCCACTCGCTGCTGACATTTCGAATACTGTGAGATCATCTGCATAACCTCTATATTGTACTCCACTCCTCCAGCAGGAAGTCTTTATATGAGAAACACTCCTGTAGCAGATGAATGCACTGTACTCTCTCTTTCCTGTTTGTCTGCGAGCACTAGTTGCGTTTTCCATTGCGGCTCAGTGGAGTGTGGAGATGCCAGTTTCCCGCTGCGATGAGGAGATGTGCCACTGGCTCAGAGAGTGACAAACATTCAGCGTCTGCCTCCACAGCTCCAGTTTGACTCATTTCTGTTGACTTTTGTGGATTGGCATCAAGTGCTGGTAACGTTTTGCCAATGGCCTCCGCAGAGTTCACAAACAAACAAGGAGCTACAAAGTTTCAATCGCCCGAGCGGGTTTCTCTCCCTTTGTGACCACTTAAAACTATCTTCAGCTCCAGCACTGTTGCCCCGTGTTAGCAGGAGTCAGAAGAGGAGCCAAAAGAGTGTGTGTGTTGACTTTCCATCCAAATTAAACTGTTAGCTGAGACAATCATTGTTTGTGTTTTATTTTGGGGCTAAGTTGGCATGTTTTATGAAGATCCAGCTAGATCTCCATCCCTGGCATTGGAATCATTCTTGTCAATCTGTCACAAGGCAAAGTAATGGACACCCAATCAGAATATACTGAGAGACTAATCATTGTTTATGCCCGTTTATGCTTCATAAACAAGTCTTTTAGTTGCAAATGTAATGGCATGGTTTTCTTTGTAGTAAACAACCACCAGAGGGTGGTAATGATCAAATAAAGTATGAACCTAAATGCAAGAGCAAGAAAAACAGTGACAATACAAATAAAATAGATTTACGAACCATATTGTAGACGCTTGTTTAGTAACTTTTAGCAAAAACAGAGCATCATGGCAATATTTGAATATGAATGGTCAAGAGTCTCAAAGTAGTGGTTGAGAATTCACATTTTTTATTAAATCCAGTTGAGAGAAAAGCACATACATTTTCCACTTCCAGAAATGCACAAATCACCCCTGTATGCACGTTTTTAAGCATGTTTTAAGTCAATATGTTGCGAAAAACAAAACAAAACAACATATTCTGTGAGTTTAATGGGTAAGTTTAGGCATCAAGTTACTAAAATTGGTAAGTTTAGGACTGAAACTTGGGGAACGTCAAGCTTTACCTGTTAACTCAAAGAAAATATTGCCAAGTCTTCAACCAAAATTCGTTGTTATTTTACATTTTGGCTCTGTGTAACATTCATTCATTTATTTTCTACCGCTTAATCCCATTAGGCAGACTGGAGCTTGCCTGACCAGCCAGTCCCTACACGCTTTGACAGACACTGTCCAAAGACGTAAGGGTCTGGGATCAGAACGCCGGGGATCAATTTCGAGGACGGGCTTTCCGAGCGCGGAATCAACCAATCACAGAAAACCCGGAAATTCCCCCGATGCAGCGACGCGCTAAACAGGTTGTTATAGTAAATATGTAGCGCAAGGATTTTTTCAATGGAGCATTGATCTATATGAAGGCCCTGAACGCGGTTTGCTGCTACGGTTTGATTGATACGTCCCTAATTGTTTAAAACCGAAGCTATAGCCGAAAACAATGATCTATCAGCTACGTCCGCCGTCTTGGTTATTTTGAAACGGTTAGAAAAAAGTTTTGAAATTGCGGAGGGGAGGGGGAGGAGGGGCGTTGTGATTGGATCGTCCTAACTTTGGACGACGAAATCGTTGGCTATCTCTTCAGTTTCAGACCCTTCTGCATTAAAACAGAATGTAGGAGGGGCTGACTGGTCAGGCAAGACTGGAGCCTATTCCAGTAACTTTGGGTCTTAGGCAGGGAACACCCTGGACAGTGGCCACCTCGTCACAGGGTTAGACAGACACTCTCATTCACTCACAGGGGAAAGTTAGAATGATGCCCAATTAACCTAAACATGCTTGTTTTTGGAGGAGGGAGGAAACTGCAGTACCCAGAGAAAACCCGCGGTGACACGGAGAGAACATGCAAACTCCACCCAGAGAGCTTGTGAGATGTTGATATGGTCCAACCCGGGAGTCAAACCCACGACCTCCTTGTTGGGAAGCCAGAGCTCCAAACACTCTGCTACTGTGCACTTTGTAACATATTGATGTAAAAATAGCGTGAAAATGTGCCTAGCCTATGTTTTTGACATCTTGTTGTATACCTATGTTTTCTCTGGGAGACAAGGCTTGACTGGTTCATGTGGCCATCTTTAACCTTAAGGTGAGGGTTTCGTTCTCAATAGAAAATCTCAAAAATCTATCTGGTAGGAGACAAACAGACAAAATGAGAGATAGAACCACATAAACCTCTGAGTGTATCTGTATGCATCTCAAGTGTAAAGCAGAAATGAGCTTTCATGAGTGATCCATGAAGTACAAAAGGCTTGAAAGGCAGTCATATATATCTCACTTTTCTTCTTTTCACTGCTGAGGCTAAATCAAACACAGTGCATTTCAGAAAAGCACATGTTCTTCCATCTCTTTGTAGTTGGAGCCAATGACTGGAAGGCTCCCGTTTTTCGGCACACCTGAGCGGGCCGCGATCGCCTCCACACTCCCGCTTCTCTCTTCTGTGAACGCTCGTACAGAACCACACGACTGTAGTAAGAGATCTGAGCGTAGATTCACACTTTGTACATGAAACAAACATGCATCGCTCTCATCTTCTGCTGGACAGATGTAGGCTAAGACAAAACATGCAGCCACTGGAGTTTTTTTAGGTTAACTCTGAGCAAGAAGAATATTTGACCTTTTGTTGGGGAAGGTAGATATATTTCTTATAGCTTTTTGTGCTCCTCACCTCAGTCGTACAAGCGTCTAAAAGCCCCGAGCGATGAGTTGAGATGAAGGGGAAAAGAAAGACTGACATGGGCATTCTGAGTCAACAGGCTGACGCTTATATAACGCTCTACAAAGCTTTGAAAGAAATAGTCTTTTGTGGAGGAGTTGTGTCGAGTTTAAGCTTCGACCCCGTCCCAATCCGAGCACCATTTAGTGAGTCGATAAATGTGTAAAGCTACAGCGGCGAAAGACATCTGAAACTGTTTGAACTGAATATTGTTTGCAGCGCAGGTGTGGGCTGAGAGAGGGTCGATGCTAAAGAAATGGAACAAGTTTAAGTGATTAAAAGACAACATTCAGTTTGCAATCACTTTTTTGTCTTTAAGTAGGGCTATATATACATAATCCATCCTAATTGGCTGATTGACTGAATAACAATCTTTGAAATTGTCTGCATTGTTTCAAGTCTGAATCATCATTAGATTCTTCCTTTTTGGGAATTTCTGCCATTAAATCACGCTTGTTGCAACTATTTTGCAACCATACCAGTGACAAACTAGATTTGTTATCTCCCCTTTTAAATTCCTTTAAAGGAAATGGAAGATGCAAAAGTAGTGGCTTAATAAGGTAATACAATCACATATGAACTTGTGAGTGTGAAATGGCCCACACATTGAAGATAAGAAGCTGCTGACTTATCAGGAACAGGTTTTCCGATGAATCATGGGTAATAAGTTGCTTTCTAAAGGCGGGTAGATACTGTGCAATGTTTTCAGTCGTGGATTTGCAGCGCCTGCTCAGACTGTACGAGAATCGCTAGGGTCAAAGTTAGCAGCTCATGATTCTACAGTGTGATGTATCCACGAGGAGCGACCAGGATTTCAAACAAGGTTGATTTTCTTGCACTCCTATGATTATTGATCGGAAGCTGGTTGTGAGGTGTGAATCACTTCTCGTTACCTCATGTACACTAGACGGTGCACGGCACACCACTGAGCTGAAGCTCGGGCCCATCTCCAAACTGTTGCAATTATCGCACAGTGTCTGCCCGCCTTTAAAATCCTGACTTATTCTCATGGTTTGTTCCCAAGATTAAAATTGTATTACTTAGTGGGTGGAGCGTAATGAGAACTTTGTGGAAACAAGTGCATGAGCTTGTCACAGACAGTTGTGTCATGGAGCAACAACAGTTCAAACTCAAACATGTTCCTGACTCATGGTTCTACGAAACCAAACTGGCAACCCAAATGAGAGAGTCAATTAAAACACGAAATGTGAACATCAAAAAAGGAACATCATGTGTCTATTGTTTTGTTGTTTTTTTTTTAATAAGAATAACTCAGATTTACAATGGCTTTTAGTTGATCTTGTATCTATGCACACATAGGTCATTTTTTATGATATATGAAATCAAAATCTTACATAATGTTTCTTTAATAGCTTTAATTCTACCTCAATTCTTTATGTAGGGACTATTCATTGTACTTTATACTGTACAGCACTGTTTAACAATAATATTTGTATAAGTACATGGGGGGTGGATCTTCTAAAAGCGAAAGCTTCCACCATCCTCCATTTCAAACAAGGCAATGTTGATATGTGATTATTGCAAGTCTGATGTAACTTCTGTCAATGTTTGAAATAAACGAGCAAACAAACAAACAAACAAACTTGATTAATATGTCATATAAGCTTTTTGTTGACACATTTGTTCTAATTTAAACTATGGTGTACAAAAGCCGAGGAGGCAAAAATAATAATAGAAAAACAAAAAATGTAAAGACTACCATAGATGCTAATTTTTTAAATATATATAACTAATGTATTAATAACAAAAAAAAAAAAACAATTATAAACCAATATAATGTGACTTACTAAGTAGAAACATTATTTTTATTATATAGAAAACAGCAAAACATTACACCATCACAAAAAAATAACTGGTGTACTTTTTTCAGTGTGGGTAAAGATAATGTATTTGCTAGTTCCAGGGATAAAAATATATTCTAATGATTTATCAGTTACTTTATCAGTTACTTTTTGGACAAGCATTGTACTAATTCTGTTACGTTTATAGAAGATTATCTAGCTAGTCTATCTTTTTCTGTTTTTTTTTTTTTTTTCTTTTTATGTTTGTGGTGCAATTTTCTATTAGTTTAATCAAGATAATTTTTTTCTTGCACAAAACATGCCTGCACTTTCTCTGCTATACAAAACATTTTTTTAGCTACATCTGCAGTTCTTATCAAAGTTTTGGAAACATAAATAATGTGTGTTTTCAAAGCGCTCCAGTGTTGTGTGTATTTTACCTCAGAACTTCACTAGGGGGCACTGCTCATACACATTTCAGTGCTGCACAGTTGGACAAACCAACTCTCTCTCACTCAGAAGCAAACTCTCTCCTACACAAGGCAGATGATTCTTAGTCCTGTGCTTGAAACAAATTACTCTTTAAGTTTACCCTGCATTTACATACGTCAGATTAGCTCAGACGAGGGAGGGTCCTATAAGGTCTCCGGAGGGCTTTCTGTAGTAAGAGTGCCAACCACACAGCGTGCTTTTTGATCTTCCAGGACCTGAGCAGAATCCTGATGGTGTTTGGAGGCAGCTGCAGTCGCCTGTCATTTCCTCTGCACTTTGAGCTCAGATTACAGATACACAACTAATATGGAGCCTGGAGCAACGGGAGGAGGCCAAATCTCACTATATTTTGAAGTTTTTCGCTGCTTTTTTATTTATTTATTTATTTTACAACCATTCCTTGTTTGATGTAGACAAGGGACTGGGGCCACACTTACAATCTTAAACTACAGAATGAGGGCTAATTAAAAGCCAGTGTAGCTAACTTTTAAACAAGTGGGACATACTTTAACTTCTAGCTCACCCTTTGCTCTCAGAAACATTTGGTTCATGACTAGTTTCACTTATATGGAATTTTGTTCACTATCACAGCTTTAGAACAGCTTTTTCAGACATAAAAGTGCACAACAGACATGTCTGAAAAGATAAATCAGTGTGTAGAGGTCCAATTGAAACAAATAAAAGCACTTTGCATCCTGTCACAAGTTTGTGGTGGGGAAAATAAGAGAAAAAATAATGGATACTTGGTTTTTAAAATGTATATTATTATTTTACTTTAAATAATATTAGTCATAATGGAGCAATGAAATAAAATTGCTGTAGCTCTTTCGGGGAAATCCTATGATGTTCTCAGAAGCATTTAGAAACATAATTTCACCACCACGCCCTGGGTCTTCATTAAAGTGAAGCTAAACTACAAAAATTAAAAAAAAAAAAAAAAAAAATTGTGCAAATTTAGCAAACGAGCAAGTTTCAGGTCCAAACAGTCATACACTGACCGGGTCTCACTGCAAAGCCCAATATCTCTGTGTGATGTCAGTGTGTATTGTCCACTCAAACCTGAGCACTAATTGCAGACACCTCCTGTCAAACTAAACACTCTGCTGCTAAGCCTCTCTTTGCTCTTTCCCAATGTTTTTCAATAAGTTTGCTGTGTTTGAAATAGATTTTAGGGAGTGAGCTTCACTGTAAGGTTTCCTACCAGTTGGACATGCCTGGAACACCTCCTAGGGAGGCATCCAGAATGGAAGACTGGCTCCTCTCAATGTAGAGGAGCAGCAGCTCTACTCTGAGTTCCACCGGGAGGAAGCTCATTCTTGGCAACTTGGGGAAAATACTTTCCACCCACCTGGAGAGGGCAGTGCACCTTTTTATGTACCATAATATTGGATTCATTATTATCTTTTAAATTGTATTCTATATTTTTGAACATACAAGTACTTATTTTATAAACTGTTATTTTATTATTGCTTTGAAGGCAAGTTAGCTGATTTTCACACTGCATGAACCTGACCACTTACTCTCATAAATCCTTCCACACAAGGTGGAGAGGACCACTTAAGCACAGCCATCCAGAGCACTGCATTTGGCTCCTGAGAACTAAAATTTTTTATTATTCAGTTTGGAGTGTACATTGTGGTCTAATTTTTTCACAGTGCTGCGTTTATCATGTACTTATTAGTGGAAAACACAACTTTTACAAATTTACAACTACTTTGTTTTCAAAATACAAGTTGTTATCTTTATTTTTTCATGTACGTTTTTCATAATTTTTTTCCAACAACGAGGCAATGTATTCAGTTTGATTGCCAAGTTTTAACAGTACAGTACATATATACACAGAGCCAAGTGGCCTAGCTTAAATATAGTAAACAAAAAATACATTATTCATGTGTCAGTGTGCTTTTGGCTGCTTGTTGTATCAAGCTTCTTGTAAAGCTGTGGCAAAGATTCAAATGTATGTTACATTACAACTGTAGGGTCAGGAACACATGTGTAAGTATGTTTTTACATGTAAACATAAGAAATTACCAGAGAAACTGCTAACTGTTTCACTTTATACTTGTCACAAGACAAGACAAGATTATGAACATAAAACAAACAAGATAAGACTGTCTATATGTGTCTATTTTATACTTTGCAATTTAAGCTCGCATTGTAGTATTATTTTTTGAGTTCTGGGGTCTCAAAACCTGTAACTCAGCAGAACTTCAATCGTAATCTTTTCCATATTCTTTATTGTTTTGAATGCTTTTCTTTGTATAAGTCTTAATTTAAAAACACTGCATGATTAAGTACTTTTGGCACCGACAAACAAACACATGCACTAGGCCAAATTAATTATCAAGTGCAGCAGCAGGTTATTATTTTGTACGAGTCCAAGATAAATGAAGATGTACATACATATTTTGTGTGTTCCAAAATTCTGGACCCAGTTGCTTTCTCTCTCACTGGCTTTCTTTCTCTGTGTCTTTCCCCTCTTCTTTTTTCCTCTCTCTTTCTCTCTCTGTCCCTTCTTCCTTTTTTTGTCTCTGCCTCCCTCTTCTCTTTCCCTTGGCTGTCTCTTTCGTCCTTTCTGTGTCTCTTTGTGTCTCTTTCTCTCTCTCTCGTACTCTCTTTCTGTCTTTCTCCATCTTCACTTTCCCACTCTCTCTCTCTTCCTTTCTGTCACTCTCTTTCTCTTCTTTCTTTTTCAGCCCCTTCTCTCACTGTTCCTTTCTGTCTGTTTCCCTGCCAATGTCTGTTTGTCTTTCTGTCTCTCTCTCTCTCTCTCTCTCTCAATCTATTCCTTTTTGTCTCTGACCCCCTCTCTCTCGCTTCTTTACTGTCTCTCGTGTCTTCAGCACTCTCTTTTCTCTTTCTGCTTCTTTCTCTGCCTTTCTGTCTGTGTCTCTGTCTCCCTCTTTCTCTCTTCCTTTCTGTCCCCCTGTCTCCATCCCTCTGTGTGTCTCTTTTTCTTTCTTTCTTTCTTTCTTTCTTTCTTTCTTTCTTTTCTTTCTTTCTTTCTTTCTGTCTCTTTCTTTCTTTGTCTCTGTCTCCGTCTCTCTCTTTTTCTCTATCTCTCTTTCTTTCTCTCTGTCTCTCTTTTTCTCTCATGTCATTCCGTGCAGTGGCTCTTAAGTCATTTCAACTACCTTCTATCTTTTTACATTTATTCGTTTTCAAACTGTAGCTGTGTTTTCTCCTATTTTAGTTGTTAAGCTCTTTCTCACTATTCTGTATAATCTCATACATTTTTGCCACTTACTGATACAATTCCGTATATGGTCTTCTAGTATTTCTTCAAAACAGCGCCTAAGAATGTCCGATGTTAGATTCATTCCTTTGGACACACACAGGCAAACACACTTCCAGTAGATGAAATATAAAACACAAAAGCCCTGTGTCTGTGTTTTAAGTGTCTGTGTTTTGGATCAATGTGCTGAGTGACAGATCGCGTCCCTTTACCTGTGCCTGTGGCCCGTCTGATGGGCTGATGGATGAGTCAAAGGCTGCCACATTAACACTGTCGCCCGCGGTGACGGATGGAACTAACTCAGGGGTCACCGCCGCCGCCCGACACCCAGGGGAGGACACCAGCACGCTATTTCTGACCACAGCTCCAACTAAATGTTCTTTTTTCTTTTGATTTAGTTTACTTTTATTTAGTGAAGGGACAGTGTACAATATTTTTTTTTTACTAAATAAGGTGTAATCTATTTAGTTTTACATTCAGCTGCTCTGAAGGCCATCTTTCTTTTCAAATGAAATAAAGGCAAAATATCTTGGACAAAAGACATTGTTGAGGAAGTTTAGAGCAGATTTTTGAACTTTAAAATGAAGAAAAGATGATCCTGCTGGACTAGGACTGTAAGGAGAATGGCACATTCTTCATGTTTGGAGGGTTAAATAAGCCCTGTTTCCATAGGCCCGGGTTGGGCTGGGGCGGTACGGTCCTATGCTGTTTCCAATGCACAAAGCGACCCGTTCCGCCCCATTTGCTGGATCCGTAGCGAGCCGCTTTTGGCCCTGCTTTCACCCTGGACCAAGGAGCAGACCTCACAGCGGTCCCTCCTTTAGGCTCGATGACTGGACAAGAGAAAACACAGACTCAGGCTAAAATCAGACTGAAAAAAGCAAACAGAAACATGAAATAATGTTCCTCATCAAACGCAGACTTGATCCCTTGTCAAACTGCCGCATTTCCATAGATGAAACTTTATTTGTTGCTCCGATAGACTTAGCAAAGCAAAGTTAGCACATTAGCATCAGCTGTTTTCTGTTTGTCGATTAAAAACACTGTAAAAAAATGTAAATCTTGTGCGTAATGTGTCCGACAGCCTCAAAGCATTAAACAAAACGCGTTTAATAATCATCATAAAGTTGCAGAGACTTTGCAATAAAAGTTTAATAAAATACTGTATATACTGTAAAGGTGACAATAAACCGGAAGTAGTTTCTTGTTTACACCAATGTGATCTTCATGTCACAGGCTACAGACTTCAAATTATTATGTGTCTTTTTGTGAATTGCTCAGATTGACGCCAGGAAGAAAAAGTATTATTCAGGTACATTTTCTTATTTGTTTATTTAAGAAAGCATGTGTAATGTGTAAGTGACGTCAGCTGCTCTCGTATCAGACCCTCTGGAGCCTGGACCTACAGAGGAAACACTCACCATCATTAACATAAGCTTCCCAAACCACTCCAAAGTGAGCCGGTCTGAGGGACCCAGGCCAATAGAAATCTATGCACCATGAAAGAAGCTGCATCTACAGTATATAATCTGCATCAGAAAGTAGAAAAGTATTGTGCTTCCTCCTCGTCTGTAACCAGCTTTAGTTGGTTTAAATTTTTTTTATCATATCATATTTTTTATCCTAAAGACATTATTTCACTATTTCATCAAAAACTAGAACAGATGACAACAACACTGACATAAGCTTGATTTAGAAAATGGACTATATCTCAAAAGTTCTGATCAAATGCTGAAATCTAATAATAAAAAGAAATTCAAATGCCTATAAAAATAGAAAGGATTTCTTCTTTTTAAATGAAATAGACACTTAGTTTAGTGATACAGACATGTTAATTTTATTCTATTGTTTCATTCATTCTGTGATTAAACATTCTAATGTATAATGCACAAAGACTTTTTTCTTTTCGTTAAGTAAAAACATGTATTATATTTGCTACACTATGTGCTTTTGGCCAGTTTACATTACACTTTACACCAATGTTTCTTGTCTGTATTTGTCATAAAACCTTTGATCATAATTGTGTTACAGTTTGAAATGGTGCAATATTATGTCTGTAAGGACCAGATACATTTGTTTTTGCACTGACATTCATTAAAACATGTATTTCTGGTTTCACTGTAAATGTTCACTGCTTTGATGTAACCAGCCATATTTAAAACAAAAGAATATCAGACATTAACAGAGAATAAACAACTTTTTGAGGTTCTCAGGTGAACTATTTCAGTTGTAGCCTTGATGAAGTGCAGTATAAACAGCTCGGATCCAGCAGTTGTTTGTGATGAAAGACTACATGAGGAAATATCTGTGCCAGTATTTTCTGACATGAAGTGCATCAGGTGACGGGAGAGAGAGAGAGAGAGAGAGAGAGAGAGAGAGAGAGAGAGAGAGAGAGAGAGGTAGAGAGAGGTGGAGAGAGAGAGAGAGAAGGTGGAGGGAGAGAGAGAGAGAGATATGGAGAGAGAGAGAGAGAGAGAAAGAGCGAAAGAGAGAGATGGAGGGAAGGAGAGAGAGAGAAAGGGGGAGAGAAAGAGATGGAGGAGGGAGAGAGGAAGGGAGAGGGAGCTGGGTAGAGAAAGAGAGAGGGAGGAGAAAGAAAGTGGGGAGAAAGAGGGAGCGAGACATAGACGATATAGAGGGAGAGAACGAGAGAGAGAGAGGGAGAGAGAGAGGAAAAGGGAGAGAGAGATGGAGGGAGGATAGGAGAGAGTGGGGGTAGAGAAAGACAGAGAGAGAGAGGAGAAAGAATGAGAGAGAGGAGAAAGAAAGAGGGAGAGAGAGATAGAAGATAGAGAGAGACAGAGAGGAGGATGACAGAGAGAGGAGAAAGAAAGAGACAGAGAGAGTGAAAAGGGAAAGAGAGAGAATGAAGAGAGAGAGAGAGGAGAAAGAAAGAGGAGCGAGAGACAGAAGATAGAGAGAGACAGAGGGAGGAAGAGAGAGACAAAGAGAGAGGGAAAAAGAAAGAAAGAGGAGGGAGAGAAAGAGGGAGAAGTAGAGAAAGGGAGAGAGACAGAAGACAGAGAGAGACAGAGAGGGAGGAAGAAAGAGAGACAGAGAGAGAGAGACAGAGAAAGAGAGAGAGGCTGCACAGACTTCAGAAAACCATCAGTAAATTTAAAACGCAAAAAAAAAGCTTTTATACACCTTATTTTCATTTAATGGTGACATTTCAAGATGGTTGAGATACTTTGAGTTTTTTTTTTTTTTTTTTTTATCACACTTTTTCCATTTCACGTGCATCCGTCTACTTATCATACACTCAAATTTGCTCTTTCATGCTTTCACGACCTTTAAAATGTTCCATCTTTTGAGAAAATCATCTAAAATTGCAGCTGTTTTATTCAAAGAGAAAAGACATTTTGCTTTAAATGTATTCGATAAAATGTTCTTAAAACTTACCTGTGCATTGAAAATCTCCATGGACATAGAAAAGAAAAATAAAAAAACACAGTTTCAGAAGAAAATGCTAATATACAACAAAATGTCAAAAAGTACAATAAGCACATCTTCACGCCTTTTTTTTAAAATTTGAATATGCTACGAAAACCCCAAACATAAAATAACCATGAATTTTAATTAAAGCCACATGGCCACATTTCCACATTTTCTTTGGGTTAATGGGTAAGTTTAGGCTTCAAGTTACTAAAATTAGTGAGTTTTGGTCGGGCCTTGAGATAGTTTAAGGTTTATTTGATAAACCCAAGGAAAATGTCACCACGTAGCTTCAACCTAAGTTTTTGTAACATATTTACATAAAATAGGTGTGAAAACATGCTCATCATACATGTTTGACATTTCGTTGTACGTATATCTTTTCTTCAGAGACTGGGCTGGAAACAACGGCTTATCAACGTGGCCAACACCAAGCCAATGGAAACTCCTTTAGTTTACAGTGAAAATCCTTCCATCCCTCAACCCAGCAAAATGCCTGTGTGACGTATTGTCAAGTGTGTTGCTATTGTAATCCTTATCCTTCCTAATCTTAACCAACTGCAAGCTTCAGACCTAAATTTAAGACTTTTTTGTAACTTCTAAACCCTTCAAAAGATCTAATCACGTGGCCAAACCACATGTCTATAGGACGTCAAGAAAACCATGTGTCTTTTTAAAGCACCAAGAACAATTTAGGCAGCCTTTAAAGTCGTGATGTTTTTTTTTTTTGTGTGCACAGCTACTTTTTTTTTACGGTTAGAGTCAATAGGTCATCAAAGACCTAGATTCTCTAGATTTGGATTTTCAATAAAAAAAAAATGTGTCTGGCCAATGTATTAATCTTCTGAATTTCAGTGGGTACAATTGGCAGATGAATTAGCAACACAGACTCACAAGAAAGCGTACATTTACCACAACAGAAAAACAGTGACCACGACTTTGCGCCTTTTTTGCGGACTTATGTTACACTGTATATATAGCACGATATGAAAACAAGTAAAAATGACACAAGATTGAAGAAAACTGTTTCTTTTCTTGTTGACTTTCCTTCCCATTAATAAAAGAATATAATTACTACTGGTCTATTCTATTTTCATTACCTTCACTATTTCTGCGTAGTCAACAAGTCCAGCGTGTTGGTTTGCTGTAAGGAGCGGAGCAATTAACGGGTCAAGCCTTCTACGCTAACAAACTAATAAACATACCAACAAGATGACCAGTACGCGTTATTCTTCGTCTTCAAAAGTTTATTCTCTATTACATAGTCATCTAAATGGAGCTCCAGACGCTTGGATCCTATACAGGTGTGCGCTTGTCGCCGTCTATCTCCAAAGCGTACACTGATCCAAGACGCTGGTAATTTTATTTTACATCACACAAGAAAAACATGAATATGCAATTCTTTAGGCGGTTCTTCTCTCGAGGCCAGTGTGTATCTTTGTTTATCCTTTTTTGGATAAACCTGCTGGGTGCTCTGTCCATTGTTTATGATACCACATTCTTTTCAAGGCCTGCACCTCCGTGTGCAGACAACTTGGGCCTCTTCTGTATCTCTGAAATGAACAAACTGACATATTTCGCAGACAAGCAACCTCCAGCATTTAAGACAGCTGGCGCTAGCAACCGTAACAACATAAGTTAATATAACAGTGAGCAATAATATAAAAGTGGGTATTTGTACATTAATAAAACTCTTCAATGTATAAGTGAGTTTATTAGTGATGGGAAGATTCCCCGATTTGCACCGATACATCGATGTAAACATGTGCGATGCGAGTGCGTCGGTAGAGAGGAGCTACATCGATGCAGATCGTGTGACAAAAGCAGCCTGCATCGGATTATCAGACTATTTACCGATGAATCTAGATTTTTCACGATTCACTGACGAAAGTGTACTCCTACACAGACACACACGCACTCACAAGCTGACGCTGACACGGCTGCAAACGCTGTGTGTTTCTGACATTCCTTATAAAGGCTGTTTGTGATTTACTTTCATCTGAAGATGAAGGCGTTTGTCTCTTTCAGTCAAAGCACGCACCGTTCATTCTCACAAAGCCTGCGTAATAACAACAGTGTCCAATGTGCCTTACCTGTGTATTGTAGAGAAAAAGACGTCGTAGTCCATTGAAACTCGTGTTCAGAAGAAAAGTTTGATGCGCTCCGCAACACGTAGCTATTTCCACCGTGAACGTGCAGGAAAGCTGTGCGTCTGTGTCCAGTAAAAGAGCTCTGTCCTTCCCGCTTATGTCCAAATCTAGACGGTCTGCGTCTTCCCAGTGCGCTGGTCTCGGTCCTGTCCGTGTTTGTTTCAGGCGATGTGCGTTTTCCCTGCGCGCTGTTCTCGTCCTCGCTGTTTTGTTTCCGCGTGCGCTGGTTCTCCGCGCGCTGCCGTCCCTCTTCGCCCCTCGCATAGGTTGATGCTGCTCCTCTGTTGCTGCTCAGTGTGAGTTTGGGCCGTAGCTGCGTCTCAGTTCCACGTTCACTCTCCCGGGCCGCACTGACAAACTATACAGACTTTTTCATAAGCTGTATTCGGCAGTTTGATAGTAGACCGAAATAAAGCACCCCAGAATGGACCTGTTATTTAGCTTTTCCCCATATATTTATCGTAACATGTTGGCCCCGCCTCCACAGCAGATCTGTCCAATGAGAGTGCTAGGTCTCACACATGTAGGCTATATCTGATTACTTATAAAGTCCTATTGCACACAGCACTCTGAAAAACATGATACAATCCGAATAAAAAATAATAATATATTATTATTTATAATTTTAGAAAGTTAGTAATTTATTTTTTCAAGTGACTGAAAGATACTTTTACATGGCTTGAATTTATCTGGAGTATTAGAGGCCCATGATTGATTAAACAGACTAAATATTTATTAAGTACTTGAATAAAAAACAATGTTGACTGAATCGAGATGCATCGTGATCAGGGGGCATATCGAACCGAATCGATCGTTAGCTGTAAGACATGTATCTTTAAAAAATCGTATCGTTGCTAGTGTATCGGGATGCACATCGTATCGGACAAAGATCCAAGATTCCCATCACTAGAGTTTATATAAGTCTATGAATTCTTTAATGTAAAAGTGAATATATATTTATAAAATCAATAAACCCTTTAAAGTAGAAATGTGTAAATAAAAATGCATAAACTCTTCAATTCCCCCTTCTGAGGTCGCTCAGAGACCTCACAATAAACATTTTCCCATCTTTACAAGCAAAGTTACACATGGTCCGTCCGGGCTCCTTTAGGGAGTCTTCTAGCCAGCTTTCCAAGACCTTTTCAGATCTTCCATCCTACCATCGTGTATCCCACTCCAACCAAGTATACCTTTACCTGTGAACATTACCCAAATTTGCTTTTCTCGGCCCATGGCTTGTATCTCCATTGTAACAATATACACAGAATATTTTCTCAGAATATACTGCTGCTTTTCACCTTCCCATTTATCACATGGTCCAACAACTCTTATCAATCCCCAATACACCTGTAATCATAAAGAAAAACATATCCAAAAGACTTCATTCATTGATAAAATCATTACCCCACTGGTCATCTCAATGCCAAGCTTTTCCTTAATTCCATCTCAATTTGAAATTTGTCGCCCCTTCTGACCAGGGCCTGTTTTGTGGCATTTGGAGACGTCGATAGCAAACTCCGGGCGAAGTGGTATTGATTAGAGCCCTAGACAACATGCTGCGAATCATAGTAACAAAACAACAAAAACAACAAAACACAACAAAGACTTCGGACAGAAACCAAACTTCTGTCCTTCCTATGATCAACATATTTGAGAAAAAACACAAAGAGGTAGAGTAAAGTTGTTCAGACAAACATATCATTTTAAGTGATGCCATGAAGGAGGCTCTGCAATCTATTTCTGACCTCCTTCATGAAATTAATGTTTCAGAATTCATTTTAATGGGCGATATAAATTTGGATTGGCTTTCAGATGTTTCAAATGGTTTAAAAAATATTAGTGATTCTTTAAACCTCGCACAACTCATAAATGCTCCAACTATTATAAATTCCAAAATTCAGAATAAATCTTCCATACTTGATCTAATTATAACTAATACTGCTCCTAAATATGACATTTATTGTAATGATGTGAGTGACCACTGTGTGATCACCAAAATACCTAAGGCAACGCCTCGAGTTATTTTTAAAAGACATTTTAAAAATTTTGAACTGCAAGCTTTTTACATGAATTTTATCAAAGTAAATTATATAGAGTTTCACTTATTCCTGATGCTGAACTGGCCTGGGAATATTTTCATTCAATTTTCTTGCCATTACTAACAAATATGCACCTTTAAAGAATTTCGAATTAGTGGCATCAATAATCCGTCGTTTCGGAATACCTCAAAGACCAAAAGTTTAAGAGTATTGTAAAAAGTGTTGTGGTTGAGCATTGCTTATGTTTTTCTTGAGAGAGTTGTTTTGATAATGTAAAAATTGTCAGAATTTTTATTGTATTGATGGTGTTTGCTGCTACCTTGGCCAAGTCTCTCTTATAAAAGAGATTCTGAATCTCCATGGGACTTCCTGGTTAAATAAAGGTAAATAAATAATAATAAATAAAAGTAAAATTTCTCAGTCTTAGCTCATATTAGGAAAACATCCTGAATTATAGTTTCATTTGGGACTCCTCCACTTCCTCTGTAAACTTTATGAACAGGTCACTCATATCATGTCCATTCACTTCTGCTAAAAAGACAACATACAAAACACATTCATAGAACAAGACAATAATGCTGTGTGAGGGATTCTACACATTATGTAGAGTCAAAAAATGTTATTGTATTTTATTTCATTCCAACCTTGGAAATATGTTTTCATTAAACTTTATTAAATGCCTCCTTTGTTTGTCAATATCTCCTACATTATAGTATAATATCTAAGACCCCTACCAATCCAATAGTAGCTGCAACTACGTTCCCCCTTCTGGTTGGGGGAAACCCCAAACAATCTATAATAACCTTTAAGCGTGCGTGAGAACTTAACCTTCCAGCAGAACATTCCAGTGGACCATGTACAGGGAGGAGAGACTCCGAGTCTTACACCACACCTGGAGCTTTAAACCTTCTAGCGTCACTTGGAACATACAAACTCCACCTACAGAAATGTATAGCCTACAAACAAAGAGAAAAAAGAAAAAAAAAAAAAAAAAAAAAAACAAAACAAAAAACAAACAAAAAACCAACAACACATCAATAAGCAAATAAAAGGAAAAATATAAGAGTTTACGTGTCCGCAGATCTAGTCTGCGTGAGATGAGATTAATTTTTGTGGACTTCTCCATTGAGATTCCACCCACTTTTGCTTCAGCTCCTTTAAATATTGTTCTCCATCACAACACATTAATCACCTGTATCACCTGTGACAAAACACTAAACAACACAGCTTTTAGCTTATTCCAATACAGTTCATTAGCCAGTTCAGAATGATCCGCTTCCTGTTGACAGAAATTTAAATCAATTAGTATTTAAGTTAGGTTATTTTTCTCCACAGCTTCCAGGTCCCGATCGCTATAATCTGAAAACCAAAGCATGAAATATAATCATTAATGAGAGCTATAATATTTTGAGTCAGTGTAGTGTAAGTCAACAGTCACAAATAAACACCTTTAACCTTTGCACCTTTCAGTCATGTCTGTCTAGTCAATAGTGATTCTATACCTGGCTCACGAGTTCTAAAAAGTCTACCTGAGGATAGTTTTCTTTGGTCCAACACTAAAATGCTGACATATTTTGCAACTATAACAGAAAACATGAACAATTTTTCTTGTATTTCAATCCCACCAGTTAAAATTTTCTCATCATTTGTCCTTCTCTCAGACGGCCCGGGCCACAAGCCTGCAACACTTCTTCTCTTAATGAATTAAACCCAGTCTACTTACCAAAAAATACACCTCAGCTGTCCGAGCAGAGGGTTTTTCCAATCAGTGGTTCTGATCCCAAATTTTCAAACTTACCTGCCTTGACCTCGATCACATCATATCCAGTTTGTAGATTTCCATTTTGTCTTTCCAATAGCATCCATAGTTTTATTCCTGAGCTCACAAAGCATCTCTGTTTTAATCAAGTGCATGCCTTTTTGTCTAAAACATATTCACCTTATACACAATACCAATACATTTGCTTATTTTCTTACCGATATAATCAATATGAAATTTCCACTAGTTTATTATCAAGCATGACTTCTAAAAATTTAATTTCCAAACACTTTCAATAACTACATTATCAATCTTGATTTCTTTATGTCCTTCACGTTTCTTTTTTCCCAAAAATCGTACATTTTTTTTTTTTTTTTTTTTTTTTTTTTTTTCAATTTAAAATATAACTTGTTTTCATCAAAGTCACCTCCTGTTTTATGCACAGAGGTATCATCAGCAAACAGTAAAAAATTTTAATTAAAATATTTTTCTTCTAGATTCATAAATATTATTAATAAATATATAAAAGTGTCGCTCCAAATGCTGAGCCTTGTGGAATTCTTACTGTTATAATATGATTTTCTGATTTATTATTAATTTGTACGTATTGTTCTCTGTTTTTCAAATAACTGTCTATCCAATTATATGCCTGTCTTCTTATGCTATAATTACTTAATTTTGTTAACAAAAAATTATGATTTACTGTATCAAATGCTTTTTGTAAGTCCAGAAATATACCAACCATATAATGGTTTTTATTTATTGCAGCCAGGCTTTCATCAGTTAGATGAGTGAGTGCAGTGGATGTAGATCTGCTGGATCTAAATCCATACTAGTGATCAAAATAGGTTATTTTTTCTAAAATTAATCCAGTTTAAGTCAGATATTATTTAATAAAATCAAATCCTAATTTGAGCATTTCATTTCTCATGCCATATGCATTCACCATTACTCTCCCATGAGTTAACCTAACAATAACAACATTTCTCTTTTTCGTTTGTTTCCCCGTGTCTGGCTTAGAGAATGACAGAATACAGAGCAGTGTGATGTGGACAGACCCAACTGTCCAACAGAAAAAAATTTGCCAAAAAATGTTTTCTATGGCCTGCACATTTGAGCTTCTTTTTTATGCTCATTTTTAAAGCTATTCTCACACAGATATGACCACATTTTAGAAACTGATAACAAATTCCAGAGAATAATCTAAGATTATCACTGTGCATCATTAATAATTAAAAAGAACCATTAGACAAGTTAGGGCTGGGGGGGTTGGGCACTGACATACAGTCCTATTTATTTATTTATTTATTTTTCTTAAGTCATGAACCATTTTGTAAATTTCAATGTTAGCCTTCTACACAAGTTAAATTTAAGTTTTCCACTGAGATTGTAATTCTTCTAGACATTTTTTCCAAAAATCCAGCAATCGTCTCAAAGATCCCATTCAGAGTCTCAGGTTTAAATTTGTCCTGAGGTTCACACATTTGAGTTTTGAGCCACATCTGATTGATTGGCTGTACTGTGGAGCAAACGTCCACATCTGTAGGTCCTTGTGCCTACCAGAGAGGTCCACTGATCTCATCATGTCCTCGGTGTCCTCATAGTCATCCTATTCAAAGTGTCATGTTGACTAAGTCCAGTGTCAATCATGTCAAAGTCATCCTTTAAAAGTCCTTTTAGAATAATTACTAAGTCCAAGTATTTGTGTCACAGTCCAGTCCGTAGTGTCCACTAACCGTCAGTCTTCATGTTTAGGTGAAAGTGCCAGTAAAAGTCTCAGTTATTCATTTTATACTATTGCTAGTCTGTAGTCAAAACTCTGTGTGCTTCTAGAGTCCATCAATGCATTTCATTATCAATGTCCAGTCTTGTCCTTCTATGTAAAACAACGTCATCGTGTTGTCTGTCATAGTACAGGCTACAAGATAGAGCGTCAGGAGGGGGGAGGGTGAGCAGCCACTGACTCAATCCAAGGCCTCCAAATCTGGAAGACAAACATTACATTAATTTAAGCGTAAGACCATCGGAGAGCAAACTGACAATGTCCAGTGACCAAAAGACTCCAGTCCATTGTATTTTCGCACAGAAAAGTCATTATTCCACAATCATGTCCACAGAATATTGTCGCCACAGTCTTTGTGATCTAATCTCTGCCCAGTGAGTTCTCAGGAGAGTGAATGCATGAACGCCACAAAGTCTGATTTTCAAGTTCAGTTCACAGCAGAGCAGGGTCCAAGGGCACAGTGATAGACGTGTGTATCCCAGAGTGCCAAGGCCTCCGTGGAAGCAGAGGCTCTGCCGTGGCCCCGCCTCTTGGGCTCCTCCTTCCTGGGAGTTGCAATTGAGCAAAAATGTCCATCTTTGCCTCTCAGAGCAGACTGTTTTTGAGGCTTTCGCTGATAAGACGGGGGAGGGGAGTCTCTGTTTAGTCTGATGTGCTGCTGATTGTCCAATAGCAAAAGGGGCTCTCTTTCCGGCCCCGCGGCCCACACGACCACAGATACAGCAGAGTTCCTTTGTGGTAAAAGTCTCCGGGGTTCTCCCTCCATGGCCACGCCCTTTGGGGGCTCCATACACTTCCCTATCCTGAGGCTCTTTCTACATAATACTTTGAGTTTTTTTTTTTTTTTTTTTTTTATAATTTAAATTGTGTTGCTTTCTCTTTTCGTATGTCCTATTTTAGTCTTTAATTTCTTTAATTCTGTTTAAATGTTGTATTAAATGAATTTTCTATTTAAGTCAGTCAGTTGAAAACATGTTCTTTTTAACCCCTGATGGGACCTGTGAGCACATCTAAGGAGTCAACACTCCATTCTGGGGACGGTCCTGTCTGTGCCACCCACTCAGCCCCACACAAAATGTACTGAGTCACAGATCAGCCACTTGAACAGGGCTGTCAATTACTTCTGTAGGTTTTTTAGAATCTATTAAACAATTCATTTGTTGTTTAACTCTGTTAAAGTCCAAATATAAAACATACAATTCTTATTGGATCAATGTTGGCAAATAAGTCATCACAAGATTATGCAACTGAGTTTATTTTCTTGGAGTAGTAAGGAAATAAAATATTTAAAAAGTACTGTGTAACTAATATATAAATATTTTTTAATTGCTGGTCAGGCCAGCTGTATTTTCACTGCTTTACCTCTGACATCCAAAGCCAGATAAAGTCCTGAACCATCTAAATCCTCCCTGTGAGATGGGAGGGGGTCTGTAAATCTTAAACCAAAGGGGCCTCTCCCCAGACTACGAACATGTAGTTTTTTGTGGTCCTGGCCTTCTCTATATTTTAATATGGATTTTTTTTAATGTCCACTAAACAACTAATCAGATTGAACTTTAAGCCTCTCAATTCTATTTTTCATTTTAGGGGCCTGTGCTGCATTAAATGTTTGGATTCTGTTTGCTGCTTCTTTTAATTCAATATTTTAACTTCATATTTGTCCAGGTTATTTTTCTTTTTCTGCCTTATTATTTTTAGATAAATGTTTTTAGCACCGAGTGCCTTAAAGGTGACGCTGAGAAGATATTTTTCATCCTATTTAAAATAATTCTTTGGATTTCCTGGCATTTTGCAGGAATCTTATTCATAATTGTTTGTCTATTTTTGTTGATTTAAGTCTTGTTTTTATTTAAGCTAATTTTCTCGTTTCTATTCTTATTTTTGTCTGTTGAACATTTACCACTGTGTAAATTTCCTTTCACATCTTTATTTATTTTTATTTTTATTATTCATTTTTCCTTTATTTCAGCCTCATGAACTTTTAACATTTCCCTTTATTCTATTTATATATATTTTATGATTTCTATTTCTTTTACTGGTTTCGCTAATTAATTATTTATTTTATTTTATTTATTTACTTTTTCTCCTCCTTTATAGCTAATATTTTAGCTCTTTTAGAGCTTTTTCTGTTTCTCCTACTACCTACTCTCTAACTTTTTTTGTCAGGTTTGTCAATTGTTCAGTCAGTCCATGTAGGGCCAGCAGTGGATATGCATGACCAGCAGGTGGAGCTATTGGACTACTTACCTCCGCATAAGAGGGCGGGTCCTGTTTGCCAAGTGCCTTCTCCACGTCACAAACAGGTCCATGGTTTCCGCCCACATTCCTCCAGTTCCACTCTCTGATTGTACTCTCTCCCCTTTTTTTTTTTTTTTTTTTTTTTTTTAAAGGTCCTTTAATTTTCGTTTACTATATAATATTTACTGTTGCCCCCGCCCAGAAACTCATTCCGCGTAACTGACAACAGTGGGTCCTCAACCCAGTACTTGGTTGGAGGCTTTTAGTACTATTATGCCTCTTTAAGGTTTTTATCAGCTCCCCAATCTGATCACGAGTCTACCCAGTAACGTATCTGTTCGCGCACCGCGTCCGGCTTGCAGGGGGATCTCCACCCCGTCAGCCTAATGGCCGTTTTAGAACACTAAATGTGTCACGTGTGAGTCCTTATTTACACTTTACTTTTCAACTTATTCTCTAAACACTGTTATTGGACCTATACGCCGTCCCTTCTACAGTCCACAGTCAAAATTGACCTGTTAAACCAATGTATGGAATTTTCCCACAGTTCTAAATTTAGAAAAATGCCAATAGACTTACTTTGACTCTCTAAAAAGTGAGAAATCAAAAAAGTCTTACCTGATTAGTTGTGGGCGCCCAGGAAAACTCCACACATGCAGCCTTGGAATGTAGAGTGTTGGTATGTGTACCGCAACCTCTATTGTGCGCCACGGGTCAGTTATCCACGTCCGGCTAGGCGTTGACCCACGCTCCCCCTTCAGCCGCGTCGGGGTCACCATTTGAAGAAAACTGTTTCTTTTCTTGTTGACTTTCCTTCCCATTAATAAAAGAATATAATTACTACTGGTCTATTCTATTTTCATTACCTTCACTATTTCTGCGTAGTCAACAAGTCCAGCGTGTTGGTTTGCTGTAAGGAGCGGAGCAATTAACGGGTCAAGCCTTCTACGCTAACAAACTAATAAACATACCAACAAGATGACCAGTACGCGTTATTCTTCGTCTTCAAAAGTTTATTCTCTATTACATAGTCATCTAAATGGAGCTCCAGACGCTTGGATCCTATACAGGTGTGCGCTTGTCGCCGTCTATCTCCAAAGCGTACACTGATCCAAGACGCTGGTAATTTTATTTTACATCACACAAGAAAAACATGAATATGCAATTCTTTAGGCGGTTCTTCTCTCGAGGCCAGTGTGTATCTTTGTTTATCCTTTTTTGGATAAACCTGCTGGGTGCTCTGTCCATTGTTTATGATACCACATTCTTTTCAAGGCCTGCACCTCCGTGTGCAGACAACTTGGGCCTCTTCTGTATCTCTGAAATGAACAAACTGACATATTTCGCAGACAAGCAACCTCCAGCATTTAAGACAGCTGGCGCTAGCAACCGTAACAACATAAGTTAATATAACAGTGAGCAATAATATAAAAGTGGGTATTTGTACATTAATAAAACTCTTCAATGTATAAGTGAGTTTATATAAGTCTATGAATTCTTTAATGTAAAAGTGAATATATATTTATAAAATCAATAAACCCTTTAAAGTAGAAATGTGTAAATAAAAATGCATAAACTGCATAAACAAAGTAAAAATACACGAATTTTGGTTGAAGCCACGTGGGGACGTTATCTTCTGGTGAAATGGGTAAGTTTAGGCTTCAAGTTACCAAAATGGGTAAGATTAGAGCTTGGGCTTTGGGCAGGTTAAGATTAGAATCAGGATTTTGTTAATATTCATAAATAAAAACACATATTAACAACCACCATAGGAATTCCTTATGATTAGCCGTGAACTCGTGCTAATCATAAGCAATTTAATGTAATGTCTTGGTAAATGTACGCTTTCTTGTGAGTTTGGGCTCTAGATTTACAACAAAATATAAAACATGTACAATAAGCACATTTTCACACTGTTTTTACGCCAATATGTTACAAACAACCAAAACATAAAAGAATTACAATTTGTAGTTGAAGCCACATGGCGTCATTTTCTTTGGGTTTAACGGGTAAGTTTAGCCTTCAAGTTACTAAAATGGGTAAGTTTAGGGCTGGGGCTTTGTGTAGGTTAAGATTTACTTGTCAGAAAATGTTGTCACGTTACGTTTTTGTTTCTTCCCATAGTATGTTTATGACTTTTTGTTGTATACAGAAGTGCGCCCCCTGGATACCAGCTTCATACAAAATCTGCACTTAACCTCAACTTTATTTTAGAGCAAAGACAGATTCTTTTCCAGCACACACAGCAAGACACCATTTTAATAGCCAACATGGGAATTTATCTTGTTATGTTTTTAAGTTCGAGGCGAATTGTTGAATTGGAATGAAATGGTGTTACAAGTGACAGCTTTTAAACCCTGCACAAATTTGCAGTTTAATTCACACTGACACCGACGGAGGCACAAAGAAGATGAGCTATCAAAGAGAAAGTTCAGGAGGCAGACAAGCAGCACATCAAGAGGAAAAAAAATGACAAAAATACTGCTTCAGAAAGAAAGTGTGAAAGCTATATCTTATGTTAAAAATAGACTATGGGTGTTTTCTCATCTTCAAAACCTGTGTAGCTTCAAAAATGTACTGAAAAGCTATTTTAAAATACATAAGAAGAGAAAGAGAAATAACAGAGACTTTTTGGCTGATCATATTATTATAAATAATAATTAATCAGCTCTGTAGGCTCTCATTTATAAGATAAGACATCCTTTGTTTTTCCCACAATGAGAAAATTTGACACTGAAAGAAGCTATTCTCAGTCATGATCCCAGAAACCAAATGTAAACATCAGACAACAATAAAAGACAGGAACATGTATAATCGTGAATTTTTGCCTAGTTTCATAATTTAGTGCAACATTGTTCATTTTTATTGTGACCACAGCACCTCCAAAGAAATTAGTCACAATCGCCACTGTCTGAATGAAAGTCTTTAGATGTTTTGTCATATTGTGTTCTGCTAACCTGGCTCACGACAGATGAAACTTTACTCGTGGAGAGCTTTTGGGAAAAGGTGGGACGTTTAATGAAATGCATCGAGCTGATTATTTACGTTTAACCAAAAAGAAAATACTCAGTATTTCTGCTAAAACAGAATCAAACGCAGCAGAAACACATACATTCATGGGAGCTGCCATCTTTGTTTTGTTTGATTCAAGTGGTACTTCCTGTCATCATTGCAACCAATCCTCATCACTTTGCCGTCCTGCGATGTGATTGGGCTCACACACCGATGTGTCGGACTCCAAACCAATCAGGCTGTTGGAGGGCCAGATGGATTATCTCAAATGTGTAAATACACAAATATTGTGAGATAATCCATCTGGTGGATGGCCAGGTTAACGTTCTGCCTAATAATACATGGAAGTGGGCAGGGAGGATAAGTAAAGAAAGAGGATTTATCAAGCTTATATGACTGAAACTAAATACAATATAGGTTATGATAATCTAATGATAAAGAAACACTTTTTAAGATTTTGCAATGAGCAAGTTTCAGGTCGAAGTAGCCACAAAATATGTCATCTTGACTCTACATGCAACACAGTCTTCGAAGAAAACATAGATATAAAATAAAATGTAGAAGAACCATGAATTTTGTTTGACTCCAAGTGGCCACTTTCTTTAGGCTTAACGGGTAAGTTTAGGCTTCAAGTTACTAAAATGGGTAAGTTTAGGCCTGGGGCTTGGGGTAGGTAATGATTTACTCATTAAATGTCGCCGTGTGCCTCCAACCAAAATTCCTGGCTAATTTACATTTTGGCCATCGTAACATGTTGACTTAAAAAAAAGTGTGAAAAGGTGCTTCTCGTACATTTTTTGACATTTTGTTGTTTATTTACGTTTTCTTTGAAGACTGGGCTGCTATGTGACATCAGCATTGATTTATCCACTCAAGATTGTGAGCAGAGCACAACCAATCACACTCCTCATGGTTTTCCAACAGAAAATTTGGTTTGAAATGTGTTTGTGGGAGTTTAATAATGCAAATTACCACAGAATAGAGCTAAATAATGGCACACATGCATCCAGTTTGATTCTGTCCATTTCATCATTTTCTAATCTGCTTCATCAGCGGCTCATGCGTCTTATGTTAAGCCGGCGTCGTTGTGTGTTTTATGGACCTGTCGTTATGCTGCATATGTGAGCACCTTAAATGTCAATACACTGGTATGAGCTGGACCGTCATAAATTTGTTGCATAAAAGCCTGTCAGGATCCAGAGAAAGACCATGTGGGAAGTCAGAGTGAAAAGAAATGTGCTGCTGCTGATTCATCCTGAACAGCCTTGAAAACGCCATGTTCTGAAGCCATGCTCTTTCATGTCAGGTAAAGAGAAATCTGTCAACACTTTACCAAGGAAAGTTGATGTCAGTCCCCAAAGCAACATGTCAAAGATTTTTTTTTTTATGGGACTGAAAAAAAAGTCTATAACATTTTATTAACTTGTCATTCTCATTATTTATCTTCACACGCACCACACAACCTAGTACCCATATCCAGCCAAAAGTATAAGATATAACTGTTGTACTGTTTGGTTGGTTACTTAATTAGTCAGTCAGTTGGTTAGATTAACACAGTCTCACTTAAACATTTATCAATGCTATGAAGAGATTGAGTTAGATAGATAGACGGAGAGGCATGCAATTAGGGCTGGGCGATCTGGGAAAAAATATAATCACGATTTTTTTTCTCATATCAATCGATCTCGATTTTCGATTCGATTCAGCTTAACCTTTTTAAAAACAAATGAAAAATGCCATTCATGAACAAAACAAAACTAAAACTTTTTATATGTCCCATTTATTAGATTTTTTTGAAACTTTATATCATTATTTTGTCTCTAAGATTGACTTTTGCTCCAAACTACACATTTTATTGACAAAGTTCAGTTTTCGATCTTTCGATTCAAAACCTACCACCAAATAATTGACGATTCGTTTCGATTCAATCTCGATCTCTCGATTTTTCGATTGATGGCACAGCCCTACATGCAATTATAAAAAAAATATATAAAAAATCTTAATCTCGACATTCAGTTTACAAGCTTTCTTGTTTTTACACGGCATCAAACACAATTTTCAATATTAACAAGCAATGATTTTGCTTATGGACCTCTCTCCAATTATGACATGGTATTTAACCTTTCTTTCTTTCAACAACCAATATGTTTGACTTTTAACCCAATAATAGTTTTTCAACTTACAGACATTTATTTAATCTTAATGTAGGTGGTCACGAGTTGGTTAAATGATTATTTCAAGGGTCCTGGTCTGAAAAGTTTGGGAACCCCTGACATAAAGTACTGTTTTAACATTTTAATACCAAATTGTGTTGACTTGAATGTACAGTACTCCAACACCACTGTGCACACTGTGAATCTGATGATAGTTATGTACACTTATGTAAAATCTTATTTCAGCTTCTCAAGCCCATGCCTTCAGATGTCCTCAGTATCAGAGGCAGTAAAACACTGTAATGTCTCCATTAGAAAATGTGTCCTCTGTCTTTTGTCCATGCGGCACATAATGTCTTCAGGAGCAGTGAGCGCCACAGTGCATCCGGTACACTACTGTAGGTAGAAGATTGTCCTCACTGTGCATATTTTGGGTGAGTAATGAGATAGCAATGCTTTTGAATATTTTCTCCCTCTCCTGGACACATTAGATTACAGTGACAGCAATGCATAATGGATGAAAAAGAATCATATTATGTTATTTCATAATGTTTTCTCATCCTTTGCGTTTTTAAAAATCTTTAAACTCTGCAGTCTATACAAACACGTTGCTAAAAACATAGGTTTTTTTACATCTAGATTGTTACAGTATGCAGCCTATGTATAAAAATCTAGTTGATGAGACTTGTATTCAGATCAATTGCGCAAACTTTATGGTAAATAAGAAGAATCCTGGATGGAGGTGTCCTGCCTCACTTTGCATTGGAGGCTAGCAAATGTTTATATTTTATCATAGTTATGTACTTCTAAAATCTGGGTAAGGTTAGGGGTAGACTTAGGTGAAGTTATTTTCATGTCATGACATATATGAGTTAATGCTCCCTGTTATATTCCACCTTTCTAAATCCAAATGATATAAACTTATCATTTGGATAACTGCCCTAAATTGTAATTAGCATTCTGAAAGCCCTAATCTTGGAGGTTATATTTTTTCTGAGCCAATAGTTGCTGATTAGAAAGTATAAATGTGAAGAACAGAAGTGATTTTTGGCAATGAACATAAAATCATAACACTTTATTTCAGAATAGTTTAGTAATTTTCGTAATCTAGGTGAAAAGTCTTTTTCTTTTTTCCATTCTCTCTTTGTCATTTTTCTTTATTTCATTTGCTCCTTTTACACATGATTAAATTATATTTATACATATAGCCAAGCTTACATCGTGACCAGAACAAAATAACAGTTTACAATGTATAATTATTTTGTCCGTCCCCAATAGTAGATATTGATGAGGCTTTGCTAACTACTTTTACTCATCTCTCCCTCTAGTTCAGCCAGTTTTTCTTATTTTTTATTGCTCTTGGTTGACAAACAAACAAACACATCACTATTATACCAAGCACAATAAGAAGCAAACACATCTCCATAACCAAGATCCCTAAATCGGGTCACTTTAGTCCGCGGTCACTCGTTGCTTTCATACACAAAACATGCAGCGTGTCTCCTGTGATCAGAGGCCACAGGAGCACCTGAGTCTCTTCATTACCTCCATGTTTGTGTGAGCCTCATTATCTGCAAACATCCTCTCGTCATATCAAAACATCTGACGCTCTGGAGCCCGTTTGAGACTGAATGGCCACTCACAGCTCCTCCACGAGAACCACTAACAGACGGGCATTTAGCCGCTGATGAGGAGGATGTATGTCACAAGTGCAGGGATTCAAGTGTAATTAGGTTCGTTTTGCTTGGCTCACTGTCAGACAAACCGGGTCATTGTTGGATCTTTTCTGACAGGCTGATGTGTAGTTTATGTTTATAGTGGAAGGGGAAATAGGAATTATAATTTCTCCATAGAGATTCACAGTTTCAGGGTACAGAATAGATACATTTGAGAGAATTAACAGACTAACAGACCTCCATAAATAATGCTTATAACAATAGCTTAATCACTCACTACTCAGCCAACCGGGACTTAAGAAAAATACTGTTTATTGTGCCAATTATAAGCACAAAGACAAGGAAAAGACTAAAGTGATCCAATGCCAACAGCAGTTGTGGGCTAAATGCTAACACAATGCTATTGCTGCCTGCTGTGTTTTGATATCCACATTGAAAAAAAAAAAAAAAATTAGGTGGTTTAAAAATTATTAATCAAGCTCCTGTATTTCTCTTTCTCTCTCTTTTTCTCCTCCCTTTCTTTCTCTCATCTACCTCCTCTCTCTTTCTCTCTCCATCCTCTATCTCTCCTTCTCTTTCCTTTCTCTCCTTTTCTCATCTCTCTGTCTTTCTCCTCTACCTTTCTCTCTTCTTCTCTTTCTCTCTCTCCTCTCTCTCTTTCACTCCTTCCCCCCTCTTTCTCTTCTCTCTCTCTATCCTCTATCTCTCATTTTCTCTCGCTTTATCTCTCTCCCAAATTTCCTACTTTAAACTCTCTTCTCTCTCTTTCTTTCTCTCTCTCATTTCTCTCTCCCCCTTTTCTCTCCTCTTTGTCCTCTATCTCTCAATTTCTCTCTCTGCCTCTCTCTCCCATTTCACTTTCTTTCTCTCTCTCTATTCATCTTTCATCTCTTTCTCTCTCTCTGCTCTCTCTATGTCCTTTATCTCTCCTTCTCTCTCCCTCATTCCTCTCGCTAAGCTCTCTTTGTCTCTCTTCTCTCCTCTCTCTCTTTCTCCTCCCTCTCCCCTCCCCTTCTTTCTCTCTCTTCTTCTCTATCTGTCCTCTTTCTCTCTATTTCTCTCTCTCTCTCTCTTGCAGTTGAAAATCTCTGACTCATGTTAAGTTTAATCAACACATAGATTGAAGTTGATTTAACTCATTGGATTTATGACAGTGTACAGAGCAATGTTTTTACTTGTTTGAGATCACATCACCTCATTAGCTCCATTAGTACTCAGTTGTGGCTCAACTTGAATTAGTTGAGCTCAAAATGACCTTAACTTACCAGTAAACGTTCTATGTCTTTCCTCCGCGGCACGACACGTCCTGAAGTATGACAACTTGCATACTGTATCTATGGCTTTAGACTGAGATATTGCCATGGAGACAAGCATATGGTGTTAACAGGTCAAGCTAAAAGTCAAATCTTTCTTTCAGTGACGTGCCCACTCAGTGAAAGAAAGCATACTGTTTCAAGAAGCACTAAATACTCCCATAGTGAAAGAAAAGATGGATGTTTACTCCTGAAAACATTTTAGGCAAAGCAACACTATCACCATGGAGTCCGGCAGCTAATGTTTATGATGTAAGTAAAACATTAACGTTACACAGCCTTATAAATTGAAGACCTTTATTGACCTTTGTTTAACCAAGAAAGTTCTACTGTTTACGGTTAACCACTGCACCATTGTGACAGATAAAGCTCCTTTGCACCGCTTCCTTGTCGAGAAAAGTGAAGATGTTTTTTTTATAAAATTATTGTTTGTTTTGTCATTTGCTTTGCTACTGTTCGTACAACGTCTCATGCATGTGAAAGTACTTCAAAAATAATCTCTCTCTCTCCATGAAAGCTTGTCAGTAAACTTCACAGTGCTTCCATGCAAACTGATGCAGAGTGATTAATAAAAGAACAGAGCGCACCCATCGTCTGTGTAAAAGCACAGTCTGTAACTTGAATAAGAATGACTAGAATTAATTGTATCACCTATACTCAACATGCAAATTATTTGAAGGTGTGTTTGGCAGGTCCACAATCTAACCCTGTAGCCTCAGAAGATATTGGGAAGATACTCATTAAAAGTCTTTATTTTTATCCTAATGAGGGTCAGGTGCATCTCTGTTTCATAAAAAACACTGTCGATGACAAATGTTCTTGAGAGATATACAGTATTCATTATTTCTAATGATTAACGGCCTGAAACTTGGCTCATGTTAACAGTTGATACTTTACCCCTGCCGTACACTGAGTGTGAGTTTAGTGCGAGGGAAGACTTAGAAATGCTTAGAACCAATGTGCCCTTGTACATTAATCTTGGAGCTGTGCCAGTGCTTGTATAAAAGTTGCGAGGGTGTACAGAAATAATTCGTAAAGAGTCTAATGTTGTTGGAGTTTGCAGCGGTCTGATGCGACTTTCAAGTCATAATACGAGCATTCTTGCGGGAATCCAAATGAATTCGCACAGCTTTGGACAAACACGGATTGCAATGGACTGGAGCTGGTGTACTAGGCCCTTTGCATGAAACTCGCACATGTCTCGCATCAACAAAAACAGAAAAAGTGATAAGTGTTTATCTAATTCCATTACACTTGCCTTATTCAGTGTCCGGAGGGACGCTATTGCAGACAATTTGCACAACCGAAATCAAAATATGATTGGTTATACAGTATTTTTGCTTAGTGGAACAGAAAAGAAGACTAGAACACTAGCTGATGCTAATGTATAACAGCAGAGGTGTGGACTTGCAAGTCATGACTTGGGACTTGAGTCAGACTTGAGTCACTATTTTGATGACTTTAGACTTAACTCAATAAAATAGACTTGGGAATTGATAGACACTGACTTGAAACGACCTGAAACTAAAAGGGAACTTAGACTTGACTTGGACTTGAGGCGAAATACTTACTTGCAATGACTTGATCACACTCAACTCATGGGTTTTGTCCACTTCTGACTTACTGTCACAGGAACATTTAACATACTGTATTTTGAGTGGATGGATGTACGTTTCCATGGTGATATCAAAACCAGTGATTTTGATATTATCATGGATATCTATAGACTGTATACTTCGATCGTCTATACGCATCATGCTTGATGCGTCTTTACAAGGTATACTTCATACTTTTTAATATTTTCAATAGGTTAAGTAATATCATTGAAACAGGGAAAAGATTGCAGACCCTCCAGCAAAAACCCTACACTGCATACCTTTAAAGCTCTGAATTAAACTTCACTCCTTCAAGACAATATTCATAGTATTTTATAAAAAAGTAACAATGTGAGGGGTCAAGTGTTTAAACTGTTTTTTTGAGTTACCCTAGGCAACCCCTCACTATATCCTGGTTTGTCTTCTGCCGACCCACGTTTGCGAAAAAGTTGACACACACAGACACAACACATTTTACCTGTTCCATTTCGATAAATATCATTTTTATGGTGTGACGACAACAGTGCTTCACTGTGTGCTGTTTAATTTACCAGTGAGCTCTGAAGTTTGAAGAGAATCTCACAGTATGAAAACCCCATTAGCTTTATGTCTAAAGGAAAATGATGAGAATTTATACACAGCAACAGAAGCAAAGCTCAGAGGAAGAAGAGAGAAAAGGCTTGAAATGGCATGAGCTAAAGAGAGACAAAGAATAAAGCAGAGGACTGGAGTAGGCTGGATTTCTGGATTCATTACATTTTAAAGTAAGTAAAACAATTGGTACACCCTCCACATAATAATAATAGAAAAAAAAGGTTACTTGTAAAATGTTAAAAGTGAATCATAGCACGACATTGAAAACTCAAATAAGAACTGTTTTCTTCCTCATCTGTTCATTGATGTTGATCAGTCAAAGCTGACGGTCAATTATGAATGAATCTCTGAGGATAAAAACCTTTTATTCCAAGTCCTTTTCCACTATTCTGAAGCTTTTTGTCTCTTCAAGGCAACTTCAAACACTGTGTTCCTCCTCCTCTTTCAGCCATTGTCAGACATGAACCCATACACGTAGATCCATACTTGATTTAAGACTATGTTGACATAAGTAGAAGCAGAATTGGATTGGCATGAGCGAGAGATCCTTGACATGATTCCAGGAACCAATTTTTGCTGATTTTATTCATCCTGTGGTGGTAAGCAGCCATCTTTGCATTGTGGCTGCTGATCATTAGGGGCTTCCTTTGTTAGCAATATCACTTTACAATATGGTTCAAAAGATGGCTGTGGCCTCAAATGCAATGATAAAACTTTCTGTCAATGCTCAGAAGAGTCTAGTAGATTCTAAAGTTGGCATCATCTCCAGAAAGCTGCATTTCACAGCTACAGGCTAAATGTGGCTAACACTGACCTACGTATACTGCCGTAGCTAATCACCTCGCCTTGGGTATTTTAGCAAAACTTGGGTTAAGTTTAACACGCAATCTTTCTTTAAACAATTCGCTAATGCCTGGTCCCAAGGAGTGCTTTGAGCCAAATGCTTAGCTTAGCATTAGCATTTTACAGTTTTTGTCTTGAGACACTTTTTGAAACTTGATTTACTTTGATTAATAAATAAATAATAAATAAATGCTCTACAATCTCCAAAGCATAAATCTACTTTCTGTGTCTCTTCTGTAGGTTTAAGATTCACATTGTTAAGAAAATTTGCTAAGTTTAAAACAATTCTCTGTTCAGTTTCTATTTACATTCAGCAACTTTTCTGCACATGCTCACTGTCAAGTCTTCCTCTAGTCTTGTGACTTTCTGTGTCAGTGTCACAGCGCCACACTTTGGTCAGTTACAGGGATTACACGGGCTTCAGGCTAGTTTACTGATTCATGTGGACGTTCACAAATCAAAGACAGCTCCATGTTTATGCAAATCATTTTAAGAATGATCATCGTTTAGGCTTTGTTTAGACAAGGCCTGTGTTGTTGTTTTTTTTTTTTTTCTTCAAATGCCAGATTTTTGACAAAACATATATCTTGTCCAGATTCATTGTGTGAAGTTTGACACACTGAAGTGAAGCTTTGGTCAGTTTGTGTCAGAGATCAGGACTAAAGCTTCTGAGCCATAAAGTCAAATGTGTGACAAAACACAAAATAAACAGCTGAGCAAGGTGTGAGAGTTTTGAATGTAAAACTGAATTTAGCTGGAGCCGAAAATTTAGTTATGAAAAACTGAAGCTTAGTTTAGGATTCTGTTTCAAGCTGTTTTACAAGCAGATTTAGACTGGACAAGTAATCGGAAGACAACTTAAGGCTTTTTGATTTAATGGAGAGGAGCCACATTGGTTTGTCCATTTTTTTTAAAGATTAAGTTAGTACACGATCCACCTAGAATTGACTTGCTATGGCTTCGACCATATTATTTGCTTTTTTTCTCAAATTTTGGCTAATTTTGTATGAGCATTATTGCACTCCGGAGATTGTTTACTAGAAAATTCTTGTCATCAGAAATTAGTGCAAGTGCGAATGAAATGACATTCATTTGGAAGAGCAGTTTACCTAGAAAAATTAAGCATACATTAGCCCTTACTAGCAGAGCAGCTACAATATATAATTTTCATTCTGATGTGCTAAACTTAGTCTTGTATATTGCTTTGTCTCATTAAGAATACTGTTGGCACCTCACCATAATGACTTCTTCAGTGTCTCTTAACTTCCCCAGGCTGCACTTAAACCTACCCAGATAGTTGCTTTTTTCTTCTAAATCTGCTCTCGATGCACAAAACGTCGCTTGATAAATCAATCTGGAACTGGCGCCGCGTGGCAGTTAAAACAATGAAATCCTGCTTGAGCATTGCGGTTCACTTTATTGATTTTAATCCACGGTTCCTTTTTTTTAATCTATCATCTTTGGCCACTGTTAATGCTTTGTTTTTTTTCCTGCGCCTCAGCGATTGTAGTTGAGGTGCAGGAAACAGCCGTCCAAGTGGTTCTCTCACCAAAGGAGCTGGACAATAACACCAGCCACGTCAGGGATTGATTTTGTTAAAATGAGAAGAATAATATGTGCTACGAGCAGACAAGCTAGTAATATTAAACATTGATTTTTTTTTTCTTTTTTTATCCAGAGTTGCAGGAAAGACCCCAAATCAATTTGTACTTAAGTGTGCTGTGTCATACTTTATGCTTAATCAGACTTTATATTTCACTTATTTTGTCAAGATTGCTTGATTAATCCTGCATAAAGAGGACATATTATTTACATTCATATGAGTGATTAGTGTCTCTCATTGTTAGTTTACTTAACATGTATTTGAACGGATTCATGCTTGTTTGAGTAATACTGTATTGCTCGATAGTTGAAGTCCTCTGAAATTTCCTGCACCACCTAGCCTTGCCCATTTGTCTGTATTTATCGATGATTACTCAAAAAAAAGGTTCAATATTGTCATGTTGTGGTGTGTTCACTGTACGGGGTCTCTCACCCAAAGACTGGAGGTTGGGGGCGTGGTTTGTAGAGCAACATGTTCATGTTCAGCCATTTTGTCATTCATTCTGTTTTTGCTGGCATAGAGAAAATAAACACACTTGCCTTGCACTTTGAGTGTCTTTTCTCGTCCGCCACATTGGTGACCCCGAATTCAAACATGACTGAACCAGCTGATGAGGGTGTTTCGTCTTCGTCGACCTCGTCCATACCGGTCGGAGAGGGAGCTCCTGCCGCCGCCTCATCTGCCCTGTCGGTGCCCGCGCCGGAGGCAGCCTCCGTGGGGAAACTTCCAGATTTCTGGCGGAGCGACCCGGCCTCGTGGTTTCAGCACATCGAGGCGCTTTTTCATCTGCGAGGCGTGCATGGCGATGAATCAAGATACTACAGCGTGGTCACGGCGCTGGATCAAGATTCTACTAGAGGGGCCATGGCTGTATTACGTTGTCCTCCACAGCGTGGGAAATACGACGCCCTCAAGAACTTTCTCCTGAGAAAATACTGCCTTTCTGCCTCAGAGAGAGCGGAGAGACTCCTCACCATGTCTGGCCTTGGAGACGGTGCGGCGGTGAATTTGATGGACAACATGCTTTCGTTGCTCGGTCCGGATGAAGGCGGTTTCCTTTTTCCTTATATCTTCCTCAGGCAGCTCCCACCGCAAGTGCGGGCGGTTTTGGCTAACTCTGCTCATTTGGCTAAAGGAGATTACAGGGCGCTGGCGGAGGAAGCAGATCAAGTCCTGCTTGCTACGAGGAGTTTAGCCGTGCAGAGTACGGTGCCCGGATCCCAGCAGAGGAAGACACGACGCGGGAGCACTTTGTGTTTTTACCATGAGAGATTTGGCGTCAAGGCGCGTCGCTGTATCCCGCCCTGCACGTTTGAGATGTCGGGAAACGCGGTGGCCGGCACTCAGTAGCAGCTGTGGGTGCTGGCGAACAAGGTGAGCTGCTCTTTGTCAAGGACTCTCTCTCAGGACGTCGTTTTTTAGTTGACTCTGGTTCTCAGAAGAGTCTGCTCCCTCCCACTGGTGCAGAGGCGCCCGGCGGTGGCCCGCCGCTGTGTGCGGCCAACGGATCTGCTATTGGTACTTTTGGGACAAAATGGACGAATGTTTGCTTCCACGGACGTGAGTTTGAATGGGACTTTGTCATTGCCGCTGTGACTTTTCCCATAATCGGTGCAGATTTTCTGTGTGCTCATAGTCTGTTAGTGGACATTTCTAACCGCAGGTTGATTGATTCTGTCACTTTTGCTACTGTACCGTGTGCGGCTGGGGGTGCTGGGCCTGTTATGCATGCGCATTTTTCGTCGTGTGACAATGTTTTTCAGAATGTGTTAGCTGAGTTTCCGTCCTTAACGACGCCTGCCTTTTCCTCCGTAGTGGCTAAGCACGGTGTGGAACATTTTATCCCCACTAACGGTCCGCCAGTTTTTGCGCGCGCACGTCGTTTAGACGCGGTGAAAATGGCTATCGCTAAAGAGGAGTTTGCTACCATGGAGAGGCTCGGGATTGTGAGGCGCTCTGACAGTCCTTGGGCGTCGCCTCTTCACATGGTACCTAAGGCGGATGGGTCTTGGCGCCCATGCGGGGATTTTCGTCGTTTAAACGATGTTACTAGACCAGATCGTTACCCTATTCCTCACATACAGGATTTTTCGGCTCAGTTGTCTGGTTCTTCCATTTTTTCGAAAGTGGACCTGGTGCGCGGCTATCATCAGGTTCCGGTGCGGGCTGAAGACGTGCCTAAAACCGCGGTGATTACCCCGTTTGGGCTTTTTGAGTTCCTTCGCATGCCTTTCGGCCTCAAGGGAGCGGCACAGACGTTTCAGAGATTGATGGATTCGGTGTTGCGCGGCCTCGATTTCATTTTCGTTTATCTTGACGATATTTTGGTGGCCAGCTCTTCGGATGAAGAGCACCGTGCGCATCTCAGAGAAGTTTTTCGGCGTTTGGAGACCCATGGTCTGATCATTAACCCGGCTAAATGTCAGTTTGGTTTACCGGTTATCGAGTTTCTGGGACATCGCATTTCGGCACAGGGCGCGGTTCCACTACCGGCTAAGGTCCAGGCTGTGGCTGATTTTCCCCGTCCGGTCGTCGTCAAATCTCTGCAGGAGTTTTTGGGCATGGTGAACTTTTACCATAGGTTCATCCCCCATGCTGCCCACATTATGAGGCCGCTGTACGATGCCTTGCGCTTTACAAAAGGCAGTGATGCTGTTGACTGGACGTCAGACCGTGTTATTGCGTTTGAGGGAGCTAAGTCCGCTTTAGCTAACGCGGCTCTCCTCGCCCACCCAGACCCTAATGCCCCTATCGCTCTAACTACCGATGCTTCTGATTTAGCAGTCGGTGCTGTTGTTGAGCAGCTGGTGGAGGATGCGTGGCAGCCTCTTGCTTTTTTCAGCACTCCTTTGAAAGACCGCGAACGTAAGTACAGCGTTTTTGACCGTGAATTACTGGCTCTCTACTTGGCTACACGGCATTTTCGTTTTTTATTGGAGGGTCGTCCTTTTACTGCCTACGTGGACCATAAACCACTCACGTTTGCCATGTCTAAAGTGAGTGAGCCGTGGTCAGCGCGACAGCAGCGCCACCTAGCAGCTATTTCTGAGTTCACTACCGACATACGCCATGTTGCGGGGAAATCAAACTCTGTCGCTGACTGTCTCTCACGCGTGCTGGTTTCCCCTGTGCTCCTCGGGATAGATTTTTCTGCTTTGGCCGCTGATCAGCCTAGGGACGCTGATATTGTCGCTCTACGCTCCGAAGGTTCAGGCCTTAAGCTTGAGGAGGTAGTGTGGCGTGAAGGGGGTCCGACGCTCCTGTGTGATGTTTCCACCGGTCGTCCCCGGCCCGTGGTTCCGGCTGGGTGGCGTCGTCGCGTTTTTGATTCTATCCATTCACTGTCGCACCCGGGAGTTCGTGCTTCACTCAAGCTGGTAAGCTTGCGTTTTGTCTGGCCTGGTTTGCGCAAGGATGTTAAGGGTTGGGCGGCATCTTGCACTTCGTGTCAGCGTGCTAAAGTTCACCGGCATGTTAGGGCCCCCCTGGAACCTTTCCCAATTCCGGCCAGACGTTTTGACCATGTGCATGTCGATTTAGTTGGTCCGCTGCCACCTTCCAAAGGCTTCACTCATTTGTTTACTATGGTGGACAGGACCACTAGGTGGCCTGAGGTGGTTCCCCTGTGCTCCACCACGTCCGCAGATGTGGTCAGGGCTTTTCTCTCCGCTTGGGTCGCCCGTTTTGGTGTTCCGTCGGACATTACTTCCGACAGGGGCCCCCAGTTCGTTTCGGAGCTTTGGTCAGGCATGGCGCACTCCTTAGGAGTTCAGGTGCACCGCACCGTGGCTTACCACCCTCAAGCAAATGGGTTGTGCGAGCGTTTCCATCGTTCGCTTAAGGCCGCTTTGCGCGCTGCGCTTGTTGACGATTGCTGGATGGATCGTTTACCATGGGTCCTTCTGGGGTTGCGCTCGGCGCCCAAGGCAGACCTTGAGGCGTCCTCTGCAGAGTTGGTGTTTGGTCAGCCACTGCGGATTCCCGGGGAGTTTTTGTTGGAGTCGCCTACCCCAGTTTTCGGGCGGCGTTGGCTCCTTTTTCACCCGGCGGGTTTTTGGCTCCAGGTCCCGTTCATCATTGCGTGCCGCGGTCATTCGTGCCCTCTACACTCCGTTCGGCTCGTTTTGTTTTTGTTCGTCGTGATGCTCATCGCTCACCCCTTCAACCCCCTTACGACGGTCCCTTCCGCGTTCTGGAAAAGCGGGCAAAGGATTTTTGTTTGGACATGGGGGGGCGTAGGGAGTTAGTTTCTGTGGATCGTCTGAAGCCCGCATTTGCTTATGCAGACGACGTTGTGTTGCCGGCTCAGGTTCCTCGCCGTGGTCGCCCTCCTTCAAGGCCTCCGGATCCGCCGTCTCCTGTTGGTCCGCCCACGCCCGGCCGGCGCAGCCGTTATGGCCGGCCCATTAGACCCCCACGCAGAGTGGGCTTTGATGACTAGGTTCCCTTCTGGGTGTTCGGGGGGGGGCTGTGTGGTGTGTTCACTGTACGGGGTCTCTCACCCAAAAGACTGGAGGTTTGGGGGCGTGGTTTGTAGAGCAACATGTTCATGTTCAGCCATTTTGTCATTCATTCTGTTTTTGCTGGCATAGAGAAAATAAACACACTTGCCTTGCACTTTGAGTGTCTTTTCTCGTCCGCCACAATGTTGTAAAAAAGAGAAAATAAAAATCTACTGCTTGTTAGAGAAAAAAAATACAGCTCTCCAATTTTAATCATGAAGTTGATGGACCTGTTTATATTTGTAAGCATGTTAGGTCAAAGTATTTCATAAAGGCTCTCTCATGTATTTATTTATTTGACAGGGACATTGTAAATATATTGTACAGACCAGATATAGCTACAGGCTAATTTTCATCTGAAGTCCCTGGGCAGAAACAATATGACAGCAGGTTTTAGTATGCACCTGGTCATCACTAAAAAAGCCATAAAATTTAAAAATACAATTAAAACATAGACACCAGTAGATTTTATTGACAATCAAAACACTAAATTTAATAATTAACTACTTGGCTATCATTATAGAAAGTCTTCAAAGTTGTCATCTGGACAGTATTTCTGAAGATCAAGACAATTCGACTCTCATCTAAAAGTAATTTTCTATCTGATGATTCACAATGACTTTGGGATGAGACTCGAAACTTCTCGATGTTCAGAAACATTGTCCAGATGACAACTTTGAATACTTTCCACTATGGATCACTCCTGGACGAATGAGGGATTACACCGCCTTGGCTGTCATATCTATGTTTGTGTGATAGGTAAAAGGTCTACAGTGAAATTGCTTTGCTTATTGTTATGACACACGGATCAAGGGCCACAATTAAAGTAGAGACACGACACAGGTGCTATAAAACTGTGTATTTTACAAATTTAGTAAAAACAAAGATTGTGCAAGGAGGATTGCCATGTTTGACCTGGCCTGCTGTTCTCTGGCATCCTGCAGAGAGAGAGAGAACATGATTACCACAGGGACTCCAGTTCCGCCCCTCTCAGGCTGGCAGAGCCCTCACATTTATACAGATACAGTCGGGATCAGAGGCAACGCCCACTAACAGACCTCTGTCGGGGGAAACTTAACAGAGTAAATCAGAACAACACCTTTATCACTCACATCTCAACAACTACAAGAGCAAATATTTACTTGGAAATGTATTGTTTCAAATACATGGAAATGATTAAAATGGTCCAAATATGTAAATATATCTAACAATGCTAATAGTAGCTGCGAGCTAAAGTTATACTGGCACCGCCTGGTGTGTTTTAACCTCTTTCTTCAACTTTCTGTTTACTTTTCTGAGAAAACTCTGCATCAACAACATGCATTTAAACATGGTTCTGACTTGACTTGAAATAGTTGTGCTAAAAATACACTTAATTCACCAGAAAACATCTTAAAAAGTTTAGCCTCACATCCCTTCCCCCACAACTTTCTCCCTTAACAGGCGACGTCAATTCTATGGAAAGTCACACAGTTTGGTTTGAAAGTTACTAACGTCATCTCTATAAAGATGTTAGTAACTTTAGATTAGTGCTAGATAGTTGGGTCCAGAAGAGTTGGGTTAGTTTCTTTCTGTTGCTAAACTGGCCCAAACTGTTGCATGTTTTATCTAACCTTTACCAAAACCCTCTTCTGAAACGTATCCATTCCCTAAACTTAATCAAAAGTCAGAAGAGCATTCTCTCACTGTAAATAAATAAATAAAAAAAATAAAGCATGTTCTTTAATTATTTTGAGGACGTCATAGTAAAAAATAAATAAAATAAAAGTAAAGTAATATAATGGCTTAGTAACGCAACTCTACCCCAGAAATAGTAACTTAGTGCACATTTAGATACAAATTTTGTGTTTTTCACCCACCTTTGATTATGGAAGTTAGATTTTGGATACATTTTGAAGAACTGCTTATTTTTCTCTCTTGCTTCAATGACATCACTCCTCAGTAATTTCCACAAACGTAATATAATAATTAACACATACGCTTATATGTTCTTCTTTCCACACTATTTCTATTTCTCAACAATCCCACTGCGGCTAAAAAAATAATAAAAGGTGAGAGATAGAGCAGGCGAGAATGAGAAAGAGAGAAAGACATTGAGAGAAAGAGACTTAGCATTTTACTAACACATTTTCCAGAATATAAAGTGGCTCATATATGACTATTACATTCACATAAATGCATTGAAAGCAGTGATTTGATTAAGAGAGTGTTATCTTGGTTTGAAGAGTGGTGAGCCTTTGCAGTGCATGATTGGATTAGCAGACCTATGCACCAGACCCAGAAATCTCATTTGATTTTGAAAGGATGATGGAATGTAATTAGGTGTTTCATATCTGGCTTTGTGCCATTGTAAAAAAATAAAATGTATAAAAATCTAAACAGAATTGCCACTGTACAACGTGAAAGCAGTATTGATTTTTTTTTTTGCCTACATTTAAATTGGGCAGCGGTGTTGACAAAAGCTTTTCTCTTGTCATCGTAAAGTAGAACGGAGCTGGAAAGTGAGTAGATCCAAGCTAGCTGTATTTATAGCAGAGCAGTGGAGCTAACAAAAACACAAATCATACTAGACACTGGCTGCTCATCATAAAAGAAAAAGAGGTGTTTGTTGGACCAACTATACAAGGACCTGGTCTCTCCCTTCTGAACTCTGACATTACATGCATATCTTTTTGTTTCTACTATACTCTATGCTGAGTACGATTAGCTCCAGTCAGAGATTTCCTTTCCATGCTCACGTGGTATTTTTGTTGTCCCTTCATCCTAAGGTCAAAGTCGATTAGGACCAAGGTGTGGCTAATTGAAAAATAGGGGTAGACAGTGGAATGTCACACCCTAAGAAGGCTGTCTGTGAATTATTTTGTAAAATAAAGGCTTTTTAAACTTTATTTTATGAAGAGTGCCTTGGGTCCCCTTTTTTCTTTCCGATTAGGACTTAACTTGATTTAACGTTTACAACAAACAAAATCAAGGTGCAGTTCTTTTTTATCCATCAAAGATAAGCCACAAAACTAACAGATAAATGAAATTGTAATATTACATTCATAAAGAAACATTGATATGTATTTTAATAGTTACATTTTCTCAGCAGCTAGAATATTTGCTGCCCTTTTTAACAATTGCTTCTGCTTTAGGTCAAGCTTGAATTTGTTGTCAATAAGTGTCTAAGTATTAGTACGTCAACACAGTCTCCAAAGAAAACGTAAATGTACAACAAAATGTCAAAAAGGTATACCTTTACGTGTCTTTTTTATTTATTTATTTATTTTTTGAACGTCTAAATGCTATAAAATTTTGGTTGAAGCCACATAGCGACATTTTCTTTATTCTCAACGGGTACATTTAGGCTTGAGTTACTAAAATGGGTAAGTTTAGGGACTGGGGCTTAGGGTAAGTAAAGATTTACCCGTTAAACCCCCAAAAATGTCACAACATGGCTTCAACCGAAATTCGTAACATATTGAGGTAAAAAACAGGCGTGAAAACGTGCCTACCGTACATTTTTGACATTTTGTTGTATATCTTCGTTTTTCTCCAGAGACTAGACTTGGTCTTTTTGACACAGTTCATTTATTTAACCAAGGAAAAATCTGTAGATACATTTCAGGCAAATCTTTGAAGTCATTCTTATCGTGATTGAAGACGCTTCTCCACAGTTAAGACATGTTACTTGGCCTGTTGGTGTCATTGGCTTGTTTAATACTGTACTGTGGAGACAAAGTAAAGTTCCAGTTCTCTTCTACGACCGACATAAACTGAGAATCTTCCTTTCTCAATTTTCTTCAGTAGCCCGTTCCTTTCACGGCACATTAAACCATCACACGTTTGGCAGTGTTTCGTGTGCGTAAAAGTCTCCTCTCCTTTTGCTAACACTGGCGTCATCGCAGTTACGGCCCCTGCTTGTTTTTACAGTGCTGTTTACCCTGCAGCTTCCCGAGTCTTGGCAGATTTGAGTGTGGAAGCAAACAGCAGAAAAATGGATCTAATGTGCTCTGTGCTGAGGCGGCTCGGGTCCCCTCGGTCACGGGACGCCTTCTGTCGCTAACGAGGGCCCATAACAAAATGACTGTTAGCATGACGAGGCTCTGATGTAGCTTTGTGGAGAGAGGAAGAGGAGTCTGAGCGTGAATAAAAAGGTCAGCGCCACATCAGAGTCTGTTAGATTCTCCCGTGTGCCTCGGGACCATCGACACACAAAATAATACAGTTCGGGACACTGGCAGCAGAAAGCAGACATTTAGATATTTTTAGGACTGAAATCACTGCACTATTTGTGTAAATAAGTAAAAATCTACTTCTATAATAGTATGTTTTGACGTTTAGGTCTTTTTAGGATTCAAACTAGTACTCAGCTCTGTAAATAAGTAAATAACTATTTCTGCCATTACTAATACTAACAACTAGTGCACAAATAATTCCAAAATGCTTTCAGTTCAGTTTTTGTCCTCCCTACTACTTGTACGTTCTGCTCTCCAGAAAGTCAGAATGTTTGTATTTGTTTACTTTTTTATCATCTTTAATCCAGACTGGCCAACAAATGTATAATTTTGTTTCCATTGTTTATATTTTTCTCTTAGTTGACCATTAGAACAGATTTAGGAACAAATATTTTTGTTAAAATGGCACTTATATGTTTTCTAATGTTTCTCTTTACTATTGATCAATGACTGTTTCATTGTTTGCGTTGTATAGGATTTCTAAACCACCAATCAGACGCATCTGTGGTGCTAAAATTGAGTTGAACTGAACCCTTGCCACTAAACTAAGCATAGTGTTAGCATTACATTCTGTCATTTTTGACTATTCATTCATTCATTTTCTACCGCTTAATCCCGCTAGGGGTTAAGCATTTTGACCAATTTTGTGCAAATATACAGGCACTGGGGGACTGTGCCGTCACTGCAGCCACTCCTATTCTATGAAACTCTCTCCCACAACCCATCGAGAGCTCAGACCTTCAAATCTTTATCATTACAGCCTTTTTCTTTGAATACGTCAAAAGAGTCTAAAATTCAAACTTAAAAAGTTTATGAACCCTTTGGAGCACAAGCAAATGTCTGGAGTCTTTTTCAAACTGAAACCCTGAAGGTTTAGCTTCTGATGGCTGAGAGGTTCTGATCAGAAGCGAGAACTTTCGCCACACAAAAGAAAACTTGTTTTAGTCTATGTAAAAGTTATTAAACATTAAATTTTTTTTTTTATTTTTTTTTTTTGTAAGTTTAGAGTAGACTTATTTAACCTTTTCGTAAATAAGAGAGACACAATGTTCTTTTTAACTTTTAAGATTATCAGGTGCGTCATAGTATGAGATACTGAACAAAAATGAATTTATCAAGAAAAAATTGAGTGGCCTCCAGAGGGATGTTAGTATTAGAAGGTGTTAAAAACTCATCTGTTAAATGTGAAGCATTTTAGAGGGCCTCAAACAAGTTTATGGATTATTATTGCTTTATTGCATTTGCAAATTTCACGTCAAAATATTCACAAATTAATTTTGTGCTCACTGCAGTGGCCAATGCATTTCTAGTGCACATGATGATTCTGATCACAAACATGACGCCTTCATCGAGAGCCTTCTGTGTTTTTCTTTTATCTGCTGGTTCCCCAGTCTTTCACTTAGGACAATAATAGCCTTGATTGTATTGTAAGACATTGGGATTCAGCAGAGACTTATCTGTCTTCCGCAAACAGCAAATCTTAAGGAAGGCTAGTGTCATTATAGTGGGCACGTGCTGAGAGGTGAAGTTTTCTTGTTACCGTCAGGCAGACGTTATACGTTACCAAGATGCAAAACCAATCACCATTTAAGATCTTTTGCTGTTAAACTCTCTGTAGGCTTGGCAAGATGGGTTTTAAAAATGTTGATCAGTAGCCTATTGTATTACATACAAGCTCCACTATGTTTGATGTTGCATGTTTGCTGTTACATGAGTGGATGATTTTTCTGTTATTGTTTTTAAGTTTATTGTCTGATGTTGCTCAAATGAATTGCTCGTTGAGGGATAAATAAAGTTGTCTGAATCTGAAACACTGCTCTCCTCCACTCTCACTCCCTCCTTTCACCCTCATTTACTCCTCTTTGAGTTTTAGTCAGTAGAGTTTAGTAGGCTTTCACTTGCAAAAAACTGACTTAAACATTATATTCTAGTCTTAGTACAGTTGATCTTTTGTTAGCATCTTGTGCTTTTCGTGGTACATCTGTGACAATTTGTAATTATGATCTGGTCTAGTGTGAAGCTCCCTACAAAACCTTTTTGTCAACACCTTTTAGACACAGCTTCGAACAATAATCTTGTGTTACTTCTCAATCCCAACAGTGAAAATTGGGCCTGGCTAGTGTAAAGATATATTTATAATAGGGCACGCTCTTTACCTCATGTTTGTTTGTTTGAGCTTATCTCATTTGAGCCCCATTAAAACTCTGCTCTGAGTCCAATCAGCGCCGCCTCGCCAAAGTGCTAAATGTCGGGGAGAACCAGTGAAGTTGAGTCTTTCATGTGACAAAATGCTTTATCACAGGGATACTTCTGATATAAAATAAATCAAAGTTCGTCTCATGGCTGTTCTTTTTGCCACTTTAAACTGCCAAGAGAAGAAGAAAAAAGAAGGCTTCTCACTGGCACACGTCCCTCATTAGTCTGTGGACCGGTTTGGAAAATGACCTGTGCTACTGTTACAAGGGACATTTTGTGACTTTTTGGGTGTTAGCAGAGTCCTCATCTTCTAATTTGAAGGTTAATGGCTCCAAGCTCTTACATATCAATTGTTTCATGTATTTGAAAACAGATAAAACCGCAATTACTGTTTTGTTCTGTCAGACAGGAAAACAGATCAAATGCCTCATAGCATAATGGTGAAAAGTTTGTTTTGACCAAAATTATTATAATTATTTTGTCTTCTTTACAAAAAAATCTAGCTTTGTTAAGTTTTGTCTGTGACATTTATTTATTTATTTTTAGATTTGTGATGTCAGAGCATCTGCAGGTGTCATTGGTACTGTCCTCAACCACTGACAAAGAAGCTAAAAACACTTTCAGCTTATTTCAATAACCTTGAACAATGACCATTAGTAGCAAGCGTCACTTGGCAAATCAACATGCACTAAATGCAGATGTTTTTTCCACGATGTTAATGGGCAAGTAAAATGATTAAAGAAGGATTATCAGTCTGTTTTCTCACTGTTTTTTTCACTCACCTAAATGTTACTTTTAAGGTTTGTAGGGTTGAATTTCATTCATAAATGTTGCATCAGCAGCATGAAGGGCGATTTATACTTCCCTGTTACGTTACGTTCTTGCTCAGATGCCATTGGAGCTTCTGTCTAGAGCTAATCAGGTTCCAGGTGTGTCTAGTTGATTCCACCAATCACAAACAGATCACAGATCAGTTGTGCGCTTTGACATCAAGTGACTTTTGTGTGTAGGAGCACAAGAACATCATGAACATGGTGCTACCGTTGTTGCAAGCTTTCTGAAAACACAAAAGACAGAAGATCCAATGGCAGCCTATGTGAGGACATGACGTAACGTAACGTAACGAGGAAGTATAAATCGCCTCTAACTTTTGTTTTCGCACATGTGATAAACTCTTGTTAGATGACAACAGTGCTGGAAAGTGTTGTTGCCACAGCTTGTGTCAATCAGCAGCAGCTCTTTCTACATACCGAATCCGCATGCATCTCCTCCTGTGTTGATAAGCAAATATTCCTCTGTCTTTAGCATTAGACCTAATGAGTGGGTACAACTGGTTCGAAGTACAGGTTGCATGCTCCAATGCAGTTTCATTGAAATGCATTACTGATTTACAGTGGTCCCTCGCTATATCACAGTTCACCTTTCGCGGCTGTGCTGTTTCACAGATTTTTTTAGCAAATAGGATCCCTTGCATACACGCCGTTGCTACGCATCCCACTACCTGATCACACAAATCTGCGTATCACTAGAGCAATGTGTACAAAGGTTTGGACTGTTGTTTGTTTAAACAAGATGGACATTAATCCTATTTGAAAGTGTGTGGTGGGAACGGTTATACTGTAGGCAATAGTCACTGAAATTACAGTATAAAAATATAGATGACGACGTCACAGAGTTCAACTTTCGTGGGTTGTTTTCAGAACGTAACCTTGTAATAATTGAGGCACCACTTTACTAAACATGTTAATGTGCACATTTCGACACATTTTTTGTGCGTTTATCCTACAGGGTCTTTTTTACGGCGTTTAAAAAGTAAATCCTAACCTAACACAATGTTCATTCCTAAACTTACCCATTTTAGTGACTTGAAGCCTAAGCTTACTGGCTAAACCTAAAGAAATGTCACCACGTGGCTTCAATCAAAATGTGTGGTTATGTACGTGTCGGCGTTTTGTAACATATTGATGTAAAAAGGCGTGAAAACATCCTTATAGTACGTTTTTGACATTCTGTTGTATGTCTGCGTTTATTCTGAGACTGTGTTGCTCCTTCATCACCTCTTCAGGCATGTGGTATAGTATAGCTGGTGAACACACTGAAATCCTCACAGAACCCAGAGTCAAAAAACTCAGTGAAGTAACAAAGAAACACATTAGGAGGCTGATTGGCAGGCCTTTCAGTTTAAAAGAAATCAGTGACTCAGCCACAACTGGTTTCCACGCACACGCAATCATCCATGAGTCAATATTCGTCTTTCTCTGAAACAGTTCTGACAGTGTAACGTTAACCCAGTGCACCTCGACTTTGTTCAGCATTTTCCTGGAAAAAGCCTTTTGATAAGTCACACTTTTGTTTGTCGTATCAGTGGCAGACAGATCATTAAAAACTGTGAAATACCAAACAGTGCCAACCTGAAATGGTCCCAGTCGTGCGCATCAGTGTGTGTATTGTGGTTCTTCCTCTGTTTGAAACTTAATGCATCACATTATTAGCAGAATGTTTTTTGAGGTGCTGCAATTTATCATAAACACAGCGGTGAGATAAAAGCGTTATTACTGCCGACTTTGTTTGTCCTCAGAGCGACTGCTTACTGACAACCTTAAGAAGTGTCTGCTACATCACCATATAATTAGACTGCGCCCAGGTCAGAGAAAACGGGATAGGAGATAACTTTCTGACACAAACAAATGTGCCAGGCCTATTGTAGTTCTGCGAAGTAGGAAAGTACAGCTGTTAAGGCGCGGATAATGGGCTTTCAGACAAAACACAAACTTTTGAAGAGCTGCTCTTTTGGTGTTTGCTGCAGAATACATTACATAGGTCCTGCTCAAAAGGCCTGGATCTGTTGTGTAGCTTAGGGTGGAGTGAAACTGCTGCTTTTTAAGTTTACAAGTTTGGTGTAAAGAAAACTGTTCTTTCTAAAAGAAAAAGGCTTGCACTTTGATATGTACTTATCTTGATAACCTTCATAAGAATCAAGTACGTAGACTGCAAATGGAAACTATGTATTTTTCCATATTCATTCTGTTCACATGCAGACAAGACAAAGCAAAGTTAGAATGATCCAATCTCACCCATCCTGCCCATCCCAATGCCACCCTTTTTGTTCTCCATTTCAAAACCTTCAACATGGTGGACATAACTGATATTGTTTTCTTCTGCCCTTGCTTTGGTTTAAAACAAGTTTTGTATCGGTTCCTTAATAAAACCTGATCAACAAACTGTGTCTTCATACTGAAGGTGCCACATCCTCGCCTACACATTTAGATAAATGTAAATATAAATCCGGTTTAGCGTGACACTTGTGTCATTTCGAGTTTCTGTAATTGACTTAGTGCTGGCAAAGTCATTCCTTGAAATTGAACCTGACTCTAAGTCAGACCCTTACGCCTTTTTAAAGTTGTCTGTTAAAGGGGCACTGTGTAAGAAAAGAAAATAAATAAACAAAGTGATCCAAGTAATGTCCACTTTTGAACACCAGGGGGAGCATTTTCAGTGCAGTTTGCCTATCTACCATGCTGACATCTAGCGTCAATGATCACATTCCGGCCCGTAATAAAACATTTCAAATACGTATAAATGTATCACAATTGATGTGGACTGGTTAACAGTGTCTCTTAAGTATTCATGTTGTAAAGAATAAATATGATTTAAATGTTTGTGGACTATATGTGATAATTAAAATTCCTCTCAATCTTACACAGTGCCATTTTAAAGCGTGGTGGACAGGCCAAACTTAAGGCCCGGGAGCCAAGCTGGCCGTTCAAGCATTAAAGGAGTCATTTTATGCTAAATTTACTTTTTAAAGTTTTATTCCTACTCTTAAATTGCTTCCTCATCTAAAAACACTGTGAAAGTTTTGTTTGTGAGATACAGTATCTTTCGTTCCCTTCAGAACACCATTCTGCCCTCATAGATAGATTTTTGAGATCTTCTACATTGTCTTTAAGTCCATAAACTATCCAGACTAGTTTTGAGAATTTCTGCAGCACTAGCATATCAGGCAAGATCGATTTGATGCTTTACCCTGTGAAATTTCCTTTTCAGTCAGTAGAGCTCTGACTCTATTCCTGATGTGGGAAACACATGACTCTTTGGTTCTGGTGAATGAGGTTACAAAGTGGGAGTACTCAGGAGCATGTGTGAAGAAAGAAAACAAACTGTTTGAATTATGTGTTAATGATAGTTTGCCTCTTGTTCCTGGTTTAGACATTTGATTGTAGATAAATCTTTGTCCAGAGGCTACAGGACAGGTTTTGGTTCAGTACTGTACTGGTAATTTTGTATTTTCCACAAAGCACACACTTTTAATAGATATTTTACAATGTTAAAACAGACCCCCCCCCCAAAAAAAAATAAAATAAATAAATAAATAAAAAAAACAAAAAAAAAAAAACTGGCCCTTGGAAAATAGTTGAATGGCCTAGGTGTAGGGACTAGATGGTCAAGCAAATAATTTGGTGCTCTTTCTCTTTTTTCCCCCTCTCTTTCTCTCTTTGCTGCACTGCATTGTCTCTTCAATTTAGCACTACAAATGGTTTGTTGACAAGTACCTCTTAAAGTACACAAGAAACTAGGCATTTTATGTGAGACCAAAATGAGTAAAATTGGAAAAATAGGCACAGCGAAGTTTAAACTTATGATAATTAAATGTATTGACATATTAGAGATGGAGGTTTTTACAGAGTGGATTTTGGATATCCTGTATTTATTTTTGATTTCACTGAAAATTGAAATTTGAATTCAAATTGTGCCAATACATTTGAGACTTAGAATTTGATAAGAATAAATCCTTCAGTAAAACATCAAGTTATGATGAACTCTCTCTCATAAAAATAGCAATGAAACACTTTAAGGAGCTGGTTTGAAAATTGTGCTGTTTTTACATCAAAGCCTATATTGAGCAAACTGACCGAAAAAAAAAAAAAAAAAAGGTTTTGCCTGCAGCGTCTCTCTTTAGGTTTTGGAGCAGGACCACACTTCTTCCATATGTGTCACTTTTGTCAACCTTGTTATTCTTCTTATTTACTTCTTATTGTTCCTGTTCTTATTACCTGAGGGTTTTCAAGACCCAGACGCCTGCAGCCTGCCCTCAAACTAAGGACACTAAAACTAACTCAAGAAAGATAACAGTTTGTTCTATAGGAATAATGGGATGTTAGATTAAAATGTGGACTACCTAACTTTTTAAATGTAAAAGATCAAACTTAGTTCTTTGCACTTAGAACAATGCAAACACAACAGTTTGTGACAAAATCAGGCTGCTGTGTACTGTCTGAGTTGAGTAATGAAAAATTTCTTTTCTCATAGCTAAAAGTAGTGCTCTAAATGGTTCTTAAAGTTGCATTGTGTAAGCAAAAATTCTCAACATTACGATATATCAAATTACTGTCCATTGGCACAGGCCTGGATGTGACCATGGTGTTTACTAAATAAATAAAAAAATCTGTGATAAATACTGCCATCTAGCTTGCGAATCCCCGTAACACAGAAGAATTATCAAAACAATACCGCACCGGCCTGAGGCTGAGCAGCACTCTAACATGTTTTGAGAACTGTGCTGGAGAGCAGTAAGATCAATAGGACGCTCATCTGCGATTATTTTCATTAGAAGGTATACAACTTTCAATTATAAACAGGCCTATCAAAGTACATCCCACATTTAGACAAATGGTGGTTTAGCGGTTAGCTGTTAGCCTTAGTAAGGTTTTTGTTTTAGTAGAGCTTGTTTACAATTTTCTCTCACACAAAAAACAAAGCTTTTCTTCAAACACTCAATAATCTTTCCTTGTCTAACTTTTGCAAACTGATCAGTCAGTCAAAAGAACAAATAAAATAGTCGGTATCTACTTTTCAAACAAATAACTTTGTCTTCTTAACTCAGAAAACATTTTGCAGAAAATAACGATGTGTCAAAAGAATCTTTTAAGCCTAAAATACTTTTTTATCTGAAGTTAGTGGTGCAGTGCCACTAAATACCAAAGATGGCGCCCTTGTTCAAAACTTTTGCCACTTACGCAGTCCACCTTTATGCTATAATTGAAGCTAAAAATGATATATCATGTAGATGTTAACCATATGCCAAAGGATATGTGAAACCTACTTTGTGTTATGTTACAAAATAAGGTCCCAGAGCTTTAAAAGAAAGCTGCTTGAAAAGTACTCAAAGCATGGTCTCTTAACAGTTAAAAGTATGTTGCACCCATTCACCATAAAAGCTTGTGTTTTTGTCAGTTGTGTAATGTTTTGGTTGTGGCCACAGATTATTGGCTTTGTGTCATTGACTTTGTGTTGGAGCAGCACAAGGGTAATGGGTAAATGAAGAGTGAAATGTGGGCTGCTGATGGGAGCAGAGCTGACACCTGACAAATGAGAACAGAGCACCACAGAAGACACAAGTCATCTCTCTTTAATGTGCTGCCAGAAAGTCAATATCCTTTTAAAAGGTCAGGCATTAACATGGACACCACAGACAGAGACAGTTGTGGACACTTACTGAAACATAATAGTGTATGTGTTTATGTGGCATCATCATTACCGTTAGACAAGATAATGACCAATGTGACAGCTGTACACAATCTGAGGTGGGTAGAAGAGACACAATTTGTACTCAAATAAAAGAAATTATTTCAACAATAAGATTTCTTAAGGAAAAGTAGGGAGAAAATTTGTCTTTTTTAAGTTTAAATAAGAAGCTCTCAGTCAGAGCAATAGTGTAAAGCCTTCTGCACACTACAAGAGTATTTTAAGCTCAATGTGCCCTCTACGAGTCTGGGAGGCGTTGCCAATGTATTTAGTCGCTTCTTTCCATATGTCTGCATCACTGCTACTCTGTTACACTCTATGTCAGGGCGCGTCATCGTAGGTTCACATGCTGCACAAGCGCGAAGACCTTTCAACAGACACATATGATTCATCCTCTTTGTGACGACGACTCTTAAAATAAGACTACAAATTGCCTCATCATTTGTAAATAAATGTAAATGAGTTTGCGGCTTGTAGTCAAAGTGCAGGATTCTCACGCACGTCATCTCCAACACACCTGCTCCTTCAATGATGTGAAAGCAACTTTAGACTATATACGTAGCATGGCCAACAATGTTTAGCTCCTTAATTCTAATGATCCTCCGCTCTCGTGTAACGTTTACAAACCTGGTTTAATCCACTGGCGTTTTATCATTGTTGTTTCACTTTTATAATCGTGCACGTGAAATAAAACACTAGCACTCGATCACGCACACCTGATCGAGTGCTAGTGTTGTGTCTATTGTTGTGTCTTTTCTCCCTGCCACATGATGCAACTGTGAGACAAATAATCGTTGTAAATGTTCTTATGTCTGTGGCCTGTCCTTTCTTAGTTTTTTTTTAAATTTGTCTAAAAATCACAAAAGATCTTAAACTAATGTGCAACCGCCTTAAGACCCCGCATGTGATTATTGGTTGAGGGTTATGTAATTGTGGTCTGTGGCTCTGGTGTGAATGGTTGGAGAAGGTCAAAGGTCCCAATGATGCAAAATGGCAGCCTCACTTCCATCTATCTGCCCCAAGGCAGCTGTGGCTACACTACCCACAACCAAGAATGAGTGAATGAATTATGCAACATGTGAAGTGTCTGTGGGTGTCATGAAAAGGGCTATAAAAATACAATACATTATGGAGCTCAGCAGGGGTTCCAGAAGTACAGTGCCTCATTATAAACTCTTATAGGGTTTTTGAAAAAATTCATATACTAAAAATTTAAGGACATGTTGCAGGCTAGCCAGCTATGTGCTAGCTCACATCCATAGCGCGGTTATTTTCTGTGTAAAAAAACACATTCATAATTTAAATTTGAAAAAACTGATTTTAAATAAGCCTTCTTCATGACTCACCACAGAGCTGATTAGCCCAAAGGACATTTTTCCCAATCCCTGTGAGGGTTCATAATGAGAGCCTGTACTCCCTGAACCAGTGTGGGCATCACTGCTGACGACAGCGCATGAACAGAAAGAAAAAAAAAAATCACAAAATCTGTTATTTTGAATGAACAGAGAAACAGAACATTACTCCTTATAGCTAACATAATGTACAGTGTATTTGAATGAGGAAAGGCAACACAAAGAGTCAAATAACTGCTCACTGTCAACTTGAAGCTTTTGTCACTTATGACCTACAGTGGGAATATTACTTAGTTTAATTATGTCTTGTCAAGTCAAGAATATCCCTTCTCCAATACTTTACATATGTGTGAGAGCTTTTAGATTTAGTTATAAATGACAAAGAGCTCTTGCATTTCACAAATATCATCACGGAAACAAACAAACGTGATTTCAGACTGACTGGCCTGAGACACATGAGGAGTGAGACTGAGATTTATCGAATATACAGAAGAATCCGTCTGAATCACGGGGAACAAAGTGTCACCTTCCTGAAGGAAATACAGTATATCTGAATAAATCAACCAAGTCTTGGAAAAAAAGTAAATTACAAAACAATGTAAAAAAAAAAACAGACAAAAAAAAAAAAAAAAACCCAAAAAAACGCATAATGTCTCCACATGGTTTTAACTACAATTTGTGGTTATTTTACATTTTGGTTTTCATAACATGTTTAAATAAAGATGACATGAACATTTTTGATCATATGGTTTTGACGTTTTGTTGTATATCTATTCCTCAAAGACTCTGCTGGAGTAAACAGCTTGTATTTTCTCTCTTACCACAAATATAGACCTATGAATAATTGTTCTTCAAGTGTTATTAGGCTCATTCTTGAAGAGCATCTATGTTCTACATTTTAAACTGATCTCAAGTCATACAGTATTTAAGCACTCATTTTACCTGCTGTTTTTTTAAAGCAGTACTTAGTAACTTCATCCGTAGTGTGACATTATTTATTTGTTTTCTCACCTTTGCGAAACGTTACGGTTGAAATAAGGCATCAAAACATCATCTAAGCACATTTTACACTTGTAAATGAACAACATCAACAGGGTTGCTCAGGACAGAAATTCGAGTCAGTAATTTTTTGCGAAGGGGGTGGGGGAAGAAGGTTGCAGTTGATGTAGTTGCTACAAATGCCTCAAAATACATGTACCCATCATCACGGAGACGTACAAAGACATCTTAGTTCTGTTTTAAAGTGTGTTTGACTACGTAGACTTTTACTAAAACATAGTTAGATTAAAAAAGATTATTTTATTTTAGATTTCTCTAAACATTTTGCTTGTTTTCTATCAGTTGTGACTATTTTTATGGAGTTGAATTCCACAAATGGGACCGTATTGTTACTGGTATCTTTGTTTTGCGCTAATTGTATGTGTTTTTATGTTTTGTTTTGGTAAGCTTCCATTCTCTCTCAGTGGCTGCTGCAGAGGGTGATTTAGCTCTGTGACAAACTGTATATTTTACTTTATTAACTTGCGTTGTCCATTAAAACACAAGCAAAGTTTTATTAATTTTCTCAAGACTGCAGTTTTTTTTTTCTTTTTCTGTTAGCTACATGTGCACAGCTTTTCTCGAGCTGGTGTTCTTGTCTTGTGGGAAGCCAGTGTTCCTGCTGTATATGAAGACATAGTAAGAGTGTATTTTATGTCTGTCACATGAGTAAAGGTGATAAACTCCACACTGTGTCCTGTCTTTAGCAAACGGGCTGACGAAGAGTTTGGTAGCTTAGCCTACTTAAAAACCATATTGCTAACAAGGACAAATGGGTTTTCAAACAGAAGCATTTGACAACTGATAATATCTTGTATCACTTTTGTTATGTTTAAAGTGCACTATGTAAATTTTACACCTTTGTGCACTGACTGCGAGGCAAGTTCGCTGCGAGACAGCTGTGAGTTTCTGTGAGTAAGTGCCTTGTACTCCAGCTTTAGTCCACTGCCGTCTGTATTTGCCCAGAGTCTGACCTGAAAGCTGCATCAGACCGTTGCGATCAAGCATTTTGGTCACAAAATTGACATTTATTTGGCCAAGAGAAGAGACTCCGGCAGTATGTTTCCATAGAGCTTGTATTGCAACATTTATTGACATCATGGCATACAATTATTTATCCCCAATAAGAATGTTCTAAAGAATGATTGTATCTTTCTATTTGTCTGCATTGTGCAGATGACTTTTCACCCTCAGAAAGTTTAATGGTGCACCTTTAAGTAATTGTACAAACTCTCAGAAACTGTCAGTTGTGTGTAAGTTTGCATGTTGCACTACTTGTAAATTTCCAGTTAGGGTTTTTTTTGCAACTTTTTCTCTGTTAAACAATACACAATGACTCACCAAACTAAGTAAAAAATAGAAAAATGCAATAATCTTTCAATGGGGTGTAAATGATCTTTTCTTCTTTATTCCAGGATAAACCTCTACTTGAAACCACGTCTCTAATCTCCCTGTCGCTTGTTTCCACATTGCTTGATTGTAAAACGACAAATCTCATGTAATAATCCAACCTGAAGGCAACACACATAGCTCACATGTTCAGCTTATCCATATAAACTTGTGAGAAAGGCTTAAGTCCATGCCGCCGACATTAAGCTTTGATTGGGCGTGACAGGCTTTGGTGGTGGTGCGTTCAGGAGCTGATAGTTGGTGGGTAAGATCAGCGCCCCCGGTCAACCCTCCTGCTGTTTTGCTCTCACTTTCTCTCACTCAAAAGCCGGACAGATAAGAGAGCGTGGTTCGCCACATGCTAATCAGTGTTAGCTGGAGGCGCTAGCGCTAGTCCTTGGGGGTAAACGATAGCTGTTGGTGTCCTGTGGATGCACATGTGAGTGAGCATCAGTGCAGCCGGACTCCTGCAGCGTTTGAGCTGAAGGGTGGACACAAGTGCACAGGGAAGTATGGATCTGAAAGACGGAGAAGCATCGCTGAAGAACCACATCTGTTTGATGTTTGTATTTATTCATTTTCTCAGGTTTTTGTTTTAAAAGTCAGAGAATGAAGGTATGAGGAGCAGTGTGATTGGTCAGAACGGATATCTGCACAGCAAGCATAATTTTAGATTATTTTGACCCGCAACATTGCCTTGTTAAGTAGCAACTAAAAGCGAAATGACAACGAAAACAAAGGCAGCAACAACAACAATAGCAACAACTACAACATTGGAAACAACAATGGCAGCAACAACAACAGTAGCAAAACACAACAGCAGCAGCAACAAAATATCAGTAGCACAATTTCAACCGCAGCAATGATAACAACAACTAACAACAACAACAATGCTAACATGATAACAGCAACAGCAGCAACAACAACAATGGCAGCAACAGCAGCAGAAACAACAGCAGCCGCAGCAGCACAATATCAACAGCAGCAATGATAACAACAGCAGCAACAGCTACAACAACAAAAGCACTGCAGCGACAACAACAGCAGCAACAACAATGGCAACAGCAACAAGGGAAGCAACAAAAGCAGCAACAACATCAACAACAGCATCAACAACACAAACTACTACAACAATAGCAACACAATGAGCAACAACACAGAACAACAACAATAACAGCAACAACAGCAGCAGCTACAACAATAACAAAATCTACTTTAATTGACAATAATTTGAAAAGAGACAAAGGGACACAGAAAACATAAAACCTGGTGGTTGGTTGGCTGGTCTCATGTCCAACATCAGGAGCAGTCTGTTTCCTAAAAGCTTCCTGTGCCTCCCCCTGAACCCATCTGCTGCCCCACATGCCCCTCTCCGTCCCGCTGAGACCGGGGCAGCTCCACTCGGCTCTTCTGAGGCCAAAAACACAAGGTCACATTTAATAAAATAGGCCTATGCTGGAAATGTGTCTTTACTGTACAGTCAATTATTAGAGCTGAGCAATATTGGCAAAAAAACAACATATCTTGGATTTTTTTTTTTTACATGTCTTGATTACAATATGTAGACTATAGATAATAAAGTTAAATTAGTTCAAACAGAAATGTGTATTTTCTTCAGAAACATTGAGTGGACACACTTAAGTCTAATAAGGCTGAGGATTGTGACATTAGATGAATTTTGAGTTGGCCTAATGCTTAACAATAAAGATTTCAAATAGCTAAAAACCTAAAATAGCACTACAGAGTGAGAGATACATTTACCAGTAGTGATCCAGCAATGTATTGGTTGATTATTTTGCCAACAACATGACTTGCTATTAACTCACAACGGTTGTTCTTTGACATACTGTATGACCTGTGCTTTTTGGAAAGGAGTGCTTCAACGTGAATATAATAGTTGTATCCACTATAAATGTAACATATTGTAAAATCAAACAGCACAAAACTAAAGCACTCAGTCTGTTAGTAGAAAAGGTAAAAACCTTATTATATCAGTGCAAATACGTTAAGTTGCACAACATTCGCCAAAAATAATAATAAATACAGATCAATTCTGTTTGACAAGCACATATTAACGGACTATCAGGACCATCGATGCTCACTACTTTTCCAGATGCATTGTGGGAAATTTTGAGTGCACTACTTTTTGACCTGCGGGACATTAGCTTATCCCTGAACAAACAACAACAAAACAACAACAAAAGACAAACTTAGTAGACTTTGTATGGACTAATTTCCATCTAAATAGATACATTAACATGATATCTGAGGGAAAGTAAATGTAAGTTATTTTATTGTATATATATAAAAAAATAAAAAAAAATGTCAGCATTTGCATTTTTACAGAGTATTCTTTTAGTTTTTGGATCAACTTTTTGTAGCATTTTTGCAAGAAGCCTTACACTTGATGTTATGTTGCCTCTTTAATAATCACATTGACAATAATACTACAGTACTTATTATAAGCTACATTTTACTGAGTTAAGGCCTCTGATATTTCCCATTAACCACAGGAAGTGTATTACATGCATCACTGTAGTAATTATCAAGTTAAATGAAAAAAGATATTTCTGCTGTATAACCACACAATGTCCTTTTAATATCATAAAACTACTTTATTTTCTTGTATAAGTTTTTATGGCCTACACTGCAATCTAAGTGCAATTGCCAGATTAGACTTAGAATTGTTTCTCTTTCAGTGGTAAATTAAGGCGAGTTATAAGGTGTTTGTGGCTTTGTGTAGATAGTGACTGAGGAGGTAATCTACTTGTGATAGAAAAGTATAATAATGAGTTGTGGCATCCAATTATAATTTACTTAAAAAAAAAAACTGTCATCAGTAGTGTATAAACATAGGTATGCCAGGCTGCTTTGTCATGTGGCGGCTGGTGTATTTGCACACTGCCAGGTAAACACTATAATGGTCTATGATAAAGGTTTGCTTGTGGTTGTGGGGCTCACAGTGCTCCAGGACACAATGACATTTGGGCTTTGCTTATGTGCAGTGTCAGGAAGCTCCATTTATCACTTCTGCACTTATGGGAGAGAATCACCAGTATGGAGGTAAATCTTCTTTCTACTTCTTTATGCATTTTTAACTGTTTATGCAGCTCGTCTGTCACCATCTGAAGCAGTGAACCAATAGCACATGTTCAAGGGAAAAAGTTTTACCCTTTAAGTGATTGAGGGTTCAATGATGCTGACTTAGCATTGACTTAGCAGTCAGATACATGATGCAGTTCCACAGATACACCAGCAGCACTAGGACCCAGTGGAGGTCACATGACTGGGAAATGCACATGACTTTGTTTTCATTTACTTAGCATAGCCGACACTTGATCAACTGCCTCTGGAGCCAGCGTTTTTTTTTTTTTTTTTTGGATTCTTTATTTTGTTTTTGTGTATGTTTGTATTATTGTGCATGTGAAGCACTTTGGGCATCCTCTATTTATGTATGGAGGCTTAAATATTATTTATGCAAAATGAAAGAAGCTGAATATATAATTTGCATCAGAAAATAGAAAACTGCTGTGCTGCCTCTTGTCTGTAACATAGTTTTTGTTTAAAGATGAAAACACTCATCCTCATTGTTTTATTCAGATGAACCTATTCTTTGTGTCATGATTTCAGTTTCACAAAGTTTTTGTGGAGCTGTGAATATTGTTTAAAAGGAGCAAAAATGGAGAGAAGAAGGGTCAATGCAAGAGTAGAGATGGCAGTTGAAGAGTTTATTAAAGGGGACCTATTGTGTCAAATTCACTTTTCTAAGTTTTTAACCTTGTTATGATGGCCTTCTCTTCATCATTAATTTACTCAAAGTTATGTTTGAATTGATTGCTGCATGTTGGAGTAATCTTGTATTGTTCTTTAGCTGCAGCTCAAGTGCTCAGAAATCCCCGTTCTCACCTACCACCTATCCCCTCCCACTTTCATGTATTTACTTGGTATATTTCAAAAGAATAATTCTCAAAGTGAAGCATATATGGTTCAATACTGTCCCATATTCACTTCCCAACAATAAAAAATAGTTTTTAGAAATCTGTTGCTTCTTACAGTGACATTTTAAAATGAAGAGGCGGGCTTAACAGATCTGCAGTTTTGAACAGGAAGTCAGTAGAGTTGTTCCTATTTTTAAGTTGTTTTAGATCAACTTTGTGTTTTACAAGGAACAAACGGTAAATTACTGATCTGTGTATGTTCTAGTTTCTTAATAAATATATATTAAATTTAAGATAATTTTAGATAATATAGCTACAAACTCCCTAATCATGTGTACATACTTTCTGTTTTTGGGAGGGGCAACATTACAGATGAAAACAGCATTAGATCAAACAACTGTACTAAAAGATAATATTTTTTATGAGTTGAAAAGTGGAATTTAGTTTGAAAATGGCCATGTTTAATGATGAGACTTTTTTTTTTATTTACAGAACATTTACACACACCACACATTGAAAGGACAACACAGAACAGAATACAAACAACTACACAATACGGAAGATGAAGTGTGGGAGGGATATACTTTTGAACTGATTAAGAAGTTAGAGACAAGAGGGCAATAGACATGAGAAAAATCAGCTTTGAATGATTTCAGAAATGGTGACCATGTGCTTTCAAATAAGTGTAGGTTATTGTTCTGTGATTAGGTATTTTTTTTTTTTTTGTTTTTGCCAGGGGGTTTGAATAATGATGGAACCTTGTTTTTATTCTCATTTATTAGCCAATTATATCTATGACCTCCTGCTGGGATAGATATCTACTGATTATTTGAAATTTTAAATTAAAAATGAAATCAAAATAAATGTATATCCTATAGTGCATATAGGACTTAAGTTTTAAAATTAGCGCATTTATTCATCTAATAATCTTGACATCCCTAAGCAATATTTCTTTTCGCTGCCTCCGTCTAAATAGACTTGTAGATGTTGTGTTGCCATGTGAACACCTCTCCTCCACTTGTCTTTTTGCTCTGCCTTCTTTAACAGCTGAATTATTCCCGTCTGTTCCTGTGTGGCGGCCTCTCCTCAGTGTGTGGCCCCTGGATGCCCTGTCCCCCGGGGGCCCCTGTCACCAGCGTGCCGATCCTCAAGGAAACAGCCCTCAGCCCTGAAACCACACAGAGGAAATGTATGCTGCTCACACCACTGATCCATGTTTGACTCCACGCCCCTCTCGCCTCTCCTCTCTCTGTATTCAGGGCCCGTCTGGTTAAGAGAATTTCCAAATAAGAAGCGATGAGACGTCCATTTTAAACTTTAATAAGCGCCCAAGTGCTCCGATACATCTTAATGAAGCAGACTGCCTTTGTTTTATGCTCGTATATTTGCCTGCGCGGATCCATCGTCCAGAGGGTGAGATAAATGATGTGAAATTAGCTGTCTTTTATCTCCTGAGACCACCTGTGCTTCACTCCTCGGTGCATGTGGAGTCTGCCAGGCTAAGCTCTGTCGAAGCTCCGTGAGGCTTATTATCATTCATATCACAAGAGCTGAAGATGAACACAAATGACTTCCAACAGGTAAACAAAAAATGAAGTTGATAGTAGACTTGCTTTGACTGATTTATTTTTTTTATTTTTTGGGAATTTTTCTTTAGTTCGTTTTAATGTTAACTTCAAATGAACCCCTCAGACAAACTGACCCAAGTAGCAAAAAGTAATGCGTTTTTTTTTTTTCTTCTATCTTTTAAAGCCAATCTCACGTATTTTACCATGGATATTTTCCGTTTTAACGTAAGTATCTTGTGGATCAATTTAAAAATAATACAGCACGTGCAGAATTTCTAGGTACGCCCACATTATTGGGTGTTCACGTTTGTTGCCCAGGATTAACACCGAACTGGGCAAAACAGCCTTCTCGTACGCAGCTCCCTGGGCTTGGAACATTCAGAAATCTTTAAAACTTCTGGAACTGATTCGACTGATTTCTTGTAGTGTCTTCTTAAAACGTCTTCACTGAAAGCTGCAAATGTCATTCTTGAGCTGGATATTTTACTTTTTTAAAAACGTTTATCATGGTTTTAAATGTTTATTTGTATACTGTGATGCCTCATGGCCAGGTCTCCCTCAAAAAAGAAATTTATCTCAAGGGACTTCCTGGTAAAATAAAGGTTAAATAAATAAAAGTGGTCAAATTTTTTTACCTTTTGGATAGTCGAATGTGTTTTTGGATGAAATGTAACTGAGAACTGAGCATTTGATACAACTTACTAGTATTTTGACAAAAAATATACATTTTTGGCTGTGCAGAATTAATAGAAACTGCTGAACATCAAAGGTGGGCAGAAAAAAGACTGACAAAATAGTTAAGATGCTGGTTATAAAACTAAAGAACCAAAACTGGAGAATTGTAAGGTGTTTTGTTAACAGTTCATAAGAAAGGTGAAAAAAAAAATGAGTTGAAGAGAAAAGATGGAAACTGAGTGAGAATGATCAATGTAGAAAAGATAAGTCAAGAGAAAGCCAGACCTCATAGTACTAAATACAATGGACTTTGTGAAATTTCTAAGGTGAAAAGAGCTGAAAAAGGAACACAAGAGAAAAAACACAAGTTATATGCTTATTTCAGTATAAATGTGGCTAGTTTAGTGGCCAATACATCAGGCGACCATCTTTAATATCTTTTGTGCAGGTCATGCAGTTGTGTAGGCCTGCCCTACGTAAAATCATCTTCTTCCTGAAAGCTGCACTTTTATTCTCGTACCACAGTTTTCTAAAGTAACCTGCTGTAAAGTTCTGAGTTGATTTTTTTAGCCTGCTCTCCTCTGAAATGACCTGACTGTTGATAATTCTCATGATTCTCCCATCACCTTGTTGAATTCTGATCCAAAGTTTGTGATCTTTTCACCTTAGAAACTTCACAAAGTGCATTGTATTTAGTACTCTTAGGTACATCTGGCTTTCTCCTGACTTCTCTCTTTATTCTGAATTGATCATTCTCACTAAGCCTCCATCTTTTCTCTTAAGCTCTTTTTTCCCACTATTATAGCCACAACAAATCTAAACTATTCTATCACTACATTACACAAGCAAACACTGGAACTTGAATCTAGTCTTTATTAAATCTTTTGATTTTGTAGACAAAACAAAATACTTTTAGTCAATCTGATTACCTTTTTTGTTTGTTCAGTCAGTCAAAATTTGCCATTTACAAAAAAAACATGCCCAAAACAAATTTAGTTTAACAAAATGAACACTGCTGGGAACCTGCTCTCAAAAGAAAACTTTCAAAACACCTTCCTTTGTAAAAGTAAAATGTAGTTAATCATTTGACAAGGCTGAAACGATTTCTTCAGTTCTCTTTCTCGTGTTCTCTTCTGACCTTGTGAGAAATTGTTGTATTTTTTTGCCAACCAATTGTGTGAGGAGGTTATATATGGAACAGTCTGTCAGAGAATCTCAGGGCCTCGTAGAACAGTCAGGAAATAAGAAGTGGGCTCATCTTCAATCAGAACTGGACCCATTTCGCCCCCTGACCTGCTCCGTTCACTCTCCTTCTCTTTCATGAAGTCTGGCTCTACAGACTTAAACTCTATCTGCAATGGACACGCATCAGTCTAGTCACATCTGCTGCCTGTTTGTCCATGAAAGTAGATCCTTCCTCACTGTGGTTTTCTTTGAGGTTTCTCTTTTACTCTCTGCTATTTTGGGAGTTTATTCTTGCCGAAAATGTGGATCAGTGGATGCTCTGGGACAAATCATTTGGCCATTTGCCGTCAATGTTGAACAATCTGCTTCAGGATAATTGACCAATGTCAGTTTCATTGTTTGATTGTTTAGCATTTCTGTCTGCTACTCAACAATCTTATGAAGTCACCAGAGACGACTACAAAAACTTTACAGAACTCTACAAAAATAGTTTTTAATTTGATCATGTGACACTTACTCTGTTCTAAGTAGTCGATTAGTTGTTTTGGCAAATTTGAGCTGAGGTAACATCGCTTGAGGCCGTTTTGGAGTTGTAGATTTTAGAGTTGTCTAAAATAATCAGACATTAATCAACACTAAATCTAGATGCTCAGATACTAATTTGAACAAGTATTGATTCTTAAAAATTAACATGGACAAAATTTGATCTGTAAGCTTTATCAGAACAGACTTGAGTTAATTCCATTGTATTTCCCTTAACTCTATTTGACGTCTAATGAAAATAAGGACTTTCAAATGGCTATAAAAGGGTAACTGATTAAAGTGGAATCACCTTTTTTTTTTTTTTTTTGCATGAAAGTAGACACTTGTAGGTTTTTAGAAGATGACATGATTTCAGTTGCACAAAGATTTTTGTGGAGCTGTGAAAATGGTTAAAATTAGCAAAATGCCTGTCAGGGAAGGAGGGTCAGTGCTTATTCTGGCTCTGAAAGTGTTAATTTAGTCTTTATACACTGGCTCAGCAATAATGTACACAATTTAGTGATTTCTGTTCAATCTGAGGCTTTTCTCAGCTCATTGGATGTTTAGAACCTGTATGAGACAGTTAACGATTATTCAATTACTAAATGAGTTGAACTAAAAGAATGCCTTTTGATTCTGTGACTCATTAAGGCTTGGATTTTTTAAAAATCTAAAATGAGCAATTTTCAACTCTTCTAGTGCCAGTCAGCTTAAATGTACAGTAACTTTATGTAACTGAGCACTGGCTGCCTCTAGTTGTAAACATATTGTACATGTTTTCTCATGAGACTGTGATATTCTTTTTGTCCACAGGCTCAGAAACACCATATAACACTGTTATTCTCTGTGGAAGTTGCAAAGGTTTGTCGTATGTGCACAACATTATACATTCAGCATGCATGTAGAATGTGGATATTATGTCAAATTCTTACACCCAAATCTAACCTCGATGACCTTACCTTGGCATTGTTCACATTCAAATCATATGTGTGCATGTTGTTTCTCTTTGCTATTCTAACTGCAGCTAATGAAGGAACAAAATGTGCCTAGGTCGGACAGACCAAGACAGTGAGGCAAAACTTCAAGAACAAACAGCCTCTTAACAGCCACGGACGCCAAGCGAATCGGACAGAACAAAACAAGCTGAGCAGGTAGAGCAGTGGAGGATGGAGACAAGTGCATCCACCAGAGAAAGCACTGTAAGAGAGAGGAAGCGGGAAGGAGGATTATATTATATATTGTCTTATTTTAGCAGCTATTTCAACTGATTGTAATGCACTTTGTTGTCTGAAGCTCATTTATCTAGGAAGAAATACAAAAATATTTGCACAGGACTGTATATACGTTTTAATAAGAGTTTTACAGATAAAAGGTTAGCTAACTATAACAACTGCATACACTGTACAAATACAAACTTCAGGTTTGGAAGTGGCTTTAGTTAAACAATTATGAAGTGACATACAAATTCAATAAACCAATGGTGAGGCCAATGTATTTGAATAACATGATGAGAAGATGAAAATGATGACAACAATGATGACGAAGTGGTTTGGAGCACACACATCTGGACTCTTTATGAAACAAATACTTCACAAATGTTCAAATACTTCTGTGACATCTTTTCAACCTTCTACCCAGTTCATCCCATTCAACTAGTGGCCTGTAGGGCATAAATAATGGCAAGCCAACCTCATCACAATCTGTGCTCCTAAAGTGAGACTAAACACATGATCAGAGACTTACTCTGCCCACAACTGCACCCCAAACAGCTCGCAAAAGTGGGAGATGCCCAGAGGCCTTTTAATGGGCGTGAACTGATTGACAGCACAAAATAAGAATAGTGATCATTACAGCTGAGGCTGTGCAGCACAGATCTAGTTGCTTACTTGCTCTTCAAGATTCCTTTTGCAACTTTGCAGACATATGTATGAAACCTTTCCTTTACAAGTACTATACATAAGCTCATGTGTGTATTTCTAATATTGAAAAAAAAAAAAAAAAAAAAAAAAAACTCAATGAAAAAAATGAACACTGAAAATATTATATTCTTATGATGGTATTCACCTTCACAAAATGTCAAAGAGATATAGCTACTTAGGATAGTCTGTCACTCTGTTTGACATGACAGTTGATTTTGTCCAAATGCAAAATGCGAGTTTCACCAATGTCAAAAATGCCCAGAAACAGTAGATAATTAAATTTGGACCCCATAGAGAAAACAAAAAGTTGATTCTGCGTTTAGTTTAACTTTAAGACTCGAGAGCCTAATTGCCATGCGAAATTAGGGCTCCCAACCCACCTTCCAAATGCATATTTTTCTTCTTGCAAGGATAGTTCTGGTAGAACGATGTAATTCTGTTTTAGACCTGGTATTGGCTTAATGATGGTTACTATTAGTTCAGACATGGCTATAGTACTGGTCTAGTCCTGGTTTAATTCTGGTTCCGTGCTGGTTTGGAGAGAGAAATACAAATTTAACAGAGGTTGTAGCAATCATTACTAACATTATGATTTTGTACAGTGTCTATTTTGTTCAAAATTTTGAGCTAATTAGTTATGTTTTGTAAAACTACCCGGCTTATGGACTATTGCTGTTCAAAAATCTGGTTCTTGGAATAATTAAGTTGAATAGCCCTGGTTTAATGCACTGAAAAACCACAACAATGCAAAGTAGAGAATTAGAAACGGGGAAAAAAATTCCAACATAGACAACATACCATAATTACACACATAACAATAAATAATTAAAATATATAGAATTGAGCATTTAACATTGAACAAATCCTTTTTGCAGTGAAGACGACATCAGTCTGTGCTTGACTGGGCTAACTGTCTTCACTGGGTTGAAAGAGCCACAGTCAGTGTCAGCTCTGAGCTCATTACACACAGCGCCGCGTCCTCTCGGAGAAGCCTGAAGGGGGCGTGTGACCTGGAAGCAGCGGCCCGGGCTAAACCTGTCTGCTCCAGCGCTCCAGCCATCCCACTGCGACACAAAGAGAAGAGCGCTTGTTAGCCGCGGACACAGGTGAGCAAACAGGTACAGACGCATGCAGGAGAAAGTGCTGTCAACCAGAGCAACAGAGACACTGGTGGAAGCTTTGAAGATGGCGTTGTTTGTTGTCGTGAATTACTTTTAGCTTAAGTTAAAAAACAATCATAGTTTTGTAGTTAAAAAGGCACAATTTTCTGAGAGTATTGTGAACAAATGTCACTTTAGTTTATTTAAATTAACATGAAGCCTTACACCGAGCTCACACAGCCTCCAGTCCAGATCCTGATTCGGACTTGTCTGGGTCTGGTATTCACTCACACTGAGACAGGATTATTCATGCGTATGTGGACTCTGATGGCATCGCAAGACCACAAGTTCATGAGGATTCACGTTCAACTTGTAGTAAGTAAGTAAACTTTATTTATATAGCGCTTTTCACAGACAAAAATCACAAAGTGCTTCACATGGACAATTTAGAAACAATATAAAATGAACAAAGTAAAATAATGCAACAATCCAGTCAACTAAAAGCTTTTTGAAATAAAAGAGTCTTTAGCTGCTTTTTAAAAGAGTCCACTGATTCTGCCTGGCGAAGGGCAGGGGGCAGGGCATTCCACAGTCTGGGGGCCACAGCCTGAAAGGACAGATCCCCGCGAGTTTTAAAACGAGTCTTTGGCACTTAACATGATCACTAAGCACATATACTGTATATGTAAACAACGAACACTTGCGCAGAGTTTTGGGCTTCTTTGAATTCAGTTCACTTTCTGTTTGATTTTTCGTCACACGCTGGATAAGCATGACAGGCTTATTAGCATTCTCTGTGTTATATTTTCATGTATATGTTGAGTATTCTGATGTATTTGCTTTAGTAGTAGTGGCGTAATGATTTTATTCTGAAAACCACCAGATACAAATCTGGCTGACCGGAGCACAGCCACGCGGCTCGCCGGTCCGAACGGATTGTCGTGTGAGAACCTCTTGATGCTTTTCAAAAACTGAAAGACTGGATGCAGAGTGAGCCCGGTGTTACGCCTTCCGTACACTGACTGCGAGTTTCTTGCGAAGTGCCTTGTACTCCAGCTTCAGTCCATTGTGGTCCGGATTTTTCCAAAGTCATGTGGATTCATGTGGATTCCCACGAGAATGCTCCTATTATGAAATGAAAGTCACGTCAGACTGCTGCAACTCTCTTTTGTCCACACACATCAAACGCACGCTTCACTGCTCCGAGGTTAATGTACAAGAGCACATTGGTTTTAACCACTTTCTAAGTCTTGAGTGACTCGCACACTTATGTCTAATGTATTAATATCGAAGTTCAGCAAACCTGACAACAAACAGGTTGGATCTGACATTATATCCATGGTAACCATTGTTTTTGACGTTGTTTCTTGGGCTTGTATATTAACACCTCCAGTCTTAACTTCACAAACCCATTTCGCCCACCAGAATTGTATTGTTAAAGTTCATAAAGAGATTTCAAACAACTGAATCCACCTGATTCATTATTTTCCCTTGTTTGCCCCTTAGACAAACTGAACTTCTTGTCAGTCTCCAAACATCAAAAGAAGTTGTTAGCAGCATTTGACCCAAGTTACAGAGCAGTTCTGAGCTGTGCGAACATTCATGTGCATTTAGTAAACATTATCTCGAGCTCCAGAACCACACACAAAGGCAGCTATATGAAAAAGTGCTGCTCAAACCTAAAAGAGGTAAATAAAATGTTGTTGGTCCAGTGCCCAGGAGACGAGGATGAATGTATAGCCCACGTAAAGGACATGACACAAAAGTGGTTCTGCCTTCGGTGGCCTTGGACTGCACTTTTAATGGACCTGGAAAAATACTCAACATAAACACTGTTACAGACTCACTCTGCATACAAAAAAATTGCCCTTTATCACTTTGTGACTGCATCGAAAGGAAAAAAAAAAAAAGTTGATTAATTTTAAATATGTTAGGCCAACTATTAGTTAGATTAGTCTATTTGTCATAATAAAAAAAAAAACAACAACAAACAATTTTGGGTCACCTGGTTTTTAAGCACCTTTTTTAACTTTAACATTGAACCATAAAAGAGAATAGTTAAGCAGCAGCATTTTTATAATTCTCATTCTGCAAAATACCTTTAAAAATGTATAGCACGTCTCATTCAATATAAATAAACCCTTTACAGTGCAATGCATGGACTAAAAAATCTTACTGTGGAAAGACAAGCGGGCATGTGAGCTAAGCCGCGCTCGAGAAGAGACCAACAACGCCATGGGCATAACACCCAAATTAACAAAACTAGTATGGCGCACAAGAAAGCGAAACTGACTGGAGAAAGTTAGCAAATGTGGACCTTTATTTACATTAGTAGAAGTTTGTCACATTAAACTCCTTGACATTCATGTGCTTTCTTTAAGTCCAAGTTTCATATTTTCATTGTTTCTTCATTAACAATCAGAGTGAGAAAACAGTACAATCACATAAGGTTACAGTAGTTCTGACTCCGACACGACCAAAACAAATCCACCAACTCGGTAAACAACCCCCCTTTTATAGTGCACCCTCTACCCTCAATCAGTCAAAAACAAGGTCTGTAACGCCAGTTCACTACATGATCTCAAGCTGCAGAAAATCATGATTAAAGTGCTTTTGCAATGCTTATTTTTCTCCATGTTACAACATTGTTTCCACTTTAAATACTTTCTTTTTGTTCTGTTTATTTCATACAAGTTCAACACAAAAATCGTTTTCCATTTTCTCCGAATACCTTCACTTAAAAGGTGCAGCTATTGCTTAGCCTCATTTTAATCACGTAATTTATCATCACAATCTCACACTTAACAAACTAATAAACACAATTCTCTTTAGAGTTATTATTGGCATTGTAACAATAAAAGGCAAATTAAAATCCACATATTCTGCTTTATACCATTAACCTTTGCCACACTACCCATCCTTACAGAGCCTACAGTGCATCAGATGTCATTGCTTGTTGTTGTGCCACATACAGCTTTTTGTGTGATATCTATAACCTCTCCTCCCTCTATTTTCTCCACATTACAGCGTGGGCCCTGTTTATGGAGAGACACTGCAGGGACAGATCTGATCAAAACATGTGGGGCGGCGCACGCTCACGGCTGTTTTTGTATTTCTGGGCTCAAGGTGATGGAGGGCTTTTTGGGTTTGAAAAATGTGTCTTTATTGGCTCCTCTGGCAACTTATGTCAGTGTCCTGCCAGGGATCTGAGTCTATCCGGCTGAATAATGTGTTTGCTTGGATATATTTAGGTGTATACAAGCAAATGGGTGAAGGACAACAAGATGTTCCAAGTGGAATTATGTTTAGACAAGTTTCACTTTGTTGTAATGAATTGTCTTTGTGTCAGTATGCCTTTGTTTTGTGGAAAAAAGGGATGAATGGTTGTGTTGACTCCAGTAGCTGAACCTAGTTGCATAAATGTAAGAAACTGTACAACTTAAACACATACCGTAATAATAATAGATAACAGCCAATTTACTTGGACAGCAGTTGGAGTTGACCATAATTTAGTCTAATTTTAGTGTGTAAAGAAGACACACACACATCCAATCTAAACCAGCGTGCAGGAAAAAAAAATAACAATAAACAAATTTGAGAAAGTTGGACCGCGTAGATTAAATGCTCCACAAAGTGTAGTTTTAAATTTTCAAATGCTCACCAACATGTGACTTTTTGGGACGAAGGCCTTCATCAGACATAAACTGAAGCTGAAAACACCACATTTATAGGGTGTTTAATTATCATGTCATGTGACACCCAATGCAGCACTACAGTATAATACTCACAAAGCATCAAATAAAACAATAATATTGTGCAATCTCACACATGTAGCTAAACAAACATTAGTGATGCAAGATGAACAAACAAACATCCACATTATTTACACATACAGTAGATGAATAAATGAATATAGATGCTAGAAAGGAAGAGGCATCAGCCTTGACTGCAATACTACAGTGTTTCAAACACTGCATAGACACCGGAGTCATGTTGTTAACATTGTTATGATTGTAGAGTTGTCTTAAAAGGTCTTAAGTTGGGTTGTACCGGTATACATGGTCGTAGTAAATCATTTTGATACAGCACGTTCGGTTTGTTGCATATACCGTTTTAATACCATTTTAAATGTGATGATTATACGCAACTGGAGCAGAACTAATGTTCACACGCAGCACGTTTGTATACGGACACTATCAAGAAATGCAGCACTAAGGGATTCTAAAGGATTTACATGACTCAGCGCTTGTAAATGCTTCAGAATCATCGCAGGAAAAGGACAAACATTTGGACTCACCGCTGTCGCCATGTCCCATTCACCTGTAGCTTTCTGTGAGTACAAGCCTGCACAAACACAGCTCCTTGTAAAAAACGTCTATTGCAACATTCACATGTTAACTCAATAGACATGAGTGTATCAAACAGAACCGCTTAAGCCACTTCTCCGAGCTTCCTACTTTTACAGCAAAGCACAAACACTGCATCTTCATTAAGGCCTTTAGAACTGCGTGTTTCTAATGTTTTCAAAATGCTTCACGTTTTAAAGGAAGGCATTTTATGTCACCTCTCACTTTCTCAAATTTGTTTAGTCTCATTTTAGACCTGCTTTACACTGCCTGTATATAAACTAAACTTTATCACAGCAACAACTCGTAATGGTGTATCCAATGTCCGCGTGAGATAGAACAAGTAAAGGAAGGCCAGATGGTTTATCTCGTGTTTGTGAATTCACAAATATCGCGAGATAAACCATCTGGCTGGCCAGGTTACAATTTTGGAGCTGCTGCTACAAAAGCTTGATCTAACCGTGAATGTGGGTTTTGGTTAACTCCAGTGTTTAGTCACACTCATGGATATGGATTAGTAACCTAAAACGGGCGGACGTCTTGCGGATCCTTTTTCAACAAATTGCACATGACCCATATCAATGTACAGTATAACTATAAACATGTTTTTTAAAATATTATTATTTTTAATACAATCGTGATGTCAAATGTTAAATGTGGTTCTTAAAGGTTTGAGAGCCACTGACTATTAAGAAAAATTTGATGCTTTCGCAATTGATCTATCTATACCAAGCCTATTGCAAATGTAGTTGCCTTAATTTTAGTGGCCATGTTTGTGTGAGGACCAAAAGTTGTATACACACTCTTATGAGGACCTGCCTTTCTTATGGGGACAAAAGCAGATCCCCATGATGTAAATACTTCATATGAGATCAGCAAAAATGTTCAAATAAGGTTAAGGTTAGAATTAGGGTGAGGGTTTGGTTAAGTTTAAGCAAGTAATTGTTAAGGTAAAGGCCCATGAAATGAAAAAAGTCAATGTAATGTTGCTATGTAAGTAAATGAGTTAGTAAACATCCACAAAAAAATGTACTGGGTCTTTTAACAGTGTGGCTCTGGACACATTTTTGAAATCACATGGATACCTTTACATAACCTTTGATAACTTTTCATGGAATTATCTTTGACCAAATGGAGGATCACTCCTGTTTCTGTTACATTATTTGTCAGTGAATATACTCACTGACATGTGGTGGCCATTCGACCGAGCTGCCAACCTTCCAGATTCCGGGCAAACTGTCAAACTGTGCAGTAAAGTAAATCTAATAATTTGGCAGCTAACTTTGAATGCTTTGAGTCAATTACTGTCAAAACACAGAGAAGACATCCTTTAGTTTTGCCTTCAATAGGTGTTTGAAACTAAAAGAATCCGCAGCAAAGAGAGCATGTAAAATTACTCTGGCAACACAAGCAGTATCACAGTGGCATTTGATACACAATTATGCAAATCATTACTGAGAAAATCAATTTGTTTTCTGCAAATCCACTCAGAAAAGGCCAGGGTGCTCTGTGCTGTGAGAACTGTTAAATGGGCTTGATTCTGTTCAATGAGGCTGGGTCACTGAGAGTCGCGCTGTTTTAAACATCTGTTTATTGAAAGCATAACTGATGTTCCAATCACATCTTGTAAATCGCAGAACAGAGGGCATGTGCATGACTCAGACTTGGGACAGAAGCATCATCCTGTTTGTCAATTTCTTCTACAGGAGACCATGAACTCTTCAGATTGGACAATGTCATTTCTCTAAATGAAAAATGTTTATAAGCTGTAAATATTCAGAAAATATAATATTCTGTCATTTATTAAATATACTATAGGCTATACTTATTCAAGCCTATTGCGTCCTCACAAGAAAGCACAATTTCAGGCCTTTTTGTGTAAATATGACTTATTCGCCATTGTTTATTTCTGTGGTTATAAAGATGTGTTATGAATATTACCAAAATTCTTATCCTAGTCTTACCCCAAGTCCTAAGTTAACCTATTTTTGTAACGTGAAGCCTAAACTTACTTGTTAAACCGAAAGAATATGTCCCCCACGTCAACCAAAACTCGTGTGTATTGTCCGAATAAAAAAGTGGAAATCGGGCTCATCATTATTTTTGTGTGGTGGTATATATACATATACATGCTTTCTTATATGATACTGTTTCGAGCTTCTCTACAACAAAGATGTACAGTACTATGTACTGTAAATGTAACTAATCATTATTCTATTAATAGAATACAGGGATAAAGTCAACTTTATATTGTCCCTTCAAGGAAATTTGTTCTCGGACTTTGATCTATTGAGGTAGGGATCCATCTCCAGGTCTTGAGCAATTAATCTCTTACTGTAAATTGATCATATTTACAGTAAATATTTAACATTTAAATATTTCAATCTGAGAAGACATTTTAGTCTGCCTCATGTCTACAACTCTTCACTGAAACTATATCAGAAAGCAAAGGTGGGGTACTTGATTTTCACACCACAAAACCTGAAGCAAGGTCCAACTACTTTTTTTTTTTTTGAAAATCTTGCCTGAGATCAACAATCTCTTTCTGGTCCCAAGTGAAAACTGGAGCACCTGAAGAAAACACTATTCAGACACAGGGAAACATGCAAACTCACACGCAAAGGTTGTATGTCCGGGAGTAAACCTGACGTTTTCCTGGGAGTCCTGCATCACTGTGATGTTAATGAACCAAAATCTGGGTCAGTAGGTAAGACGTCATATGAGATGAGGATATTCTAACTAACTAGTTTTACACATATCCAGACCAGACCACAGACCACATTGAAAATGACTTCTGCGTGGTAGAAATAACTGTCATATTATTTTTGACAAAATTAAAAGACAACTGGTTCTCAAAGGTTTCACCTAATTACCACTTGATACAATATTTGCCTCTCCGAGTACCAGATCAAAACTTGAATTGTAGTGAAATGAAGGTAAAAATGTCTGAAACAACGATAATCAAAGAGAAGTCAAGATGGTTGAGAGAAAAACATGAATAAACTGGATCTCTAAATAAAGCAACTATATGGTTTCAAGTACCAGCAGAGACCATACGTAGATACACCAGTGATACATTTACCACACTTTGAGAAACATGGTAATAGTGACACAGCTACAGACCATTAGCATTACAGATTAGAATCGCTGGCCTTAAAAAAAAGACACAAAATATTCCCTGCACTAGCAAAAGCAGGCAGTTCTGATGAATAGAAAAATAAAAAATAAATAAATAAATGTATAAAGTATTCAGCGTAATGTAACTCTCAGTTAACTGAGATCTGCAGTGATCTCGAGCCAAGATGAAGAATTCCCAGAACGGTCAACAACTGTGTCCCAAATATCGCTTCAGAAGTTTAATTAAGTGCAGATGATCAATAAGTAACACAGGGCTCATTCTGGACGTCCATTACTCACACAGAGACAAAGACAAAATGGAGGCCTGGCGACGGGGAGCAGTAAAAGTGATTTAGAGCAAGACACAGACGCTGAACGGCGCAGAAAAGATGAGAATTTCTTGCTTTAGGAAAGATTGTTTAAGGAGTTATCCAAGAAGCGACTTGATAGAGAGACGAAATGCAGAAAGTCATTTTACTCAACATATACAGCCAAAACCCATTGAGAATTAATTCAAATCAAAGTCTTACGGGTTATTTTTGAAGCACAGCCGTTGCTAGATAACCTTTCAGTCCTCAGTCCCCACGCAGCCAGCTACGATAAATAATCAATGAGCCTGAATTATGCACTAATAAAAAGGCTTCTCATTTTAGATTATTATATTATTAAAGTTTAGATATTTCAAAGTTACTGGAGGCACAGGAGAGATGTAATGACTGCAGCATAATCATCAGATGAAAATAACAGTAACTTTCTCTTTAATGTGTGTAAACATAATGCTCACTCTGAAGGCATTTATACTGTGTCTTGAATGTATTTTCAGTGAGAGTGTTAGCCCTCAAACTTCACACACTCTGAAAAAGCATTGGTGTGATACCACTGAGTCTTTCTTTATTTCAATACTAAGTAATACTGTGTCAGTTTTTGCAATATATTTTACAAAACATTTTTTTTTATAAAATGCATTGAAGCTCCTCTACCAAGTTCTTATCTAATGGGACGACCCCTGGGCCTTTAAGTGGCCAAAGTTGCCTGTGGGTGGAGGAAAGTTGCTCCTTCGGTTGTCTTGTCTCTCCCTCTTTCTCTGTCCAGGTGCCCGTCTGCTCCTCGGATGCGCCCCTTCCAACCTGTGCGGCCCGCGGCTCCGCCTCTATAAATCGGGCAACTGTGGACCGGTGTGCTGCTGCCTGCCCTGCCTGCCTCATGTCTTCTTCACGTTCTCACACAGTCTCACAAAAGGCATACATTTAACATGACACAAAAACAGAATATTTTGAGAATGATTTAGTCTTTTTTCCGAACTTATGTTTCGCTGTGCCTTTAGCACAATAGGAAAAAACATAAAAATTACACGAGACATAAAAATTACACGAGATTTCACAGCACACGGGTTTTCATTGAAGCCACGTTTTCTTTAGGTTTGACAGGTAAGTTTAGGTATCAAGTTACTAAAATGAGTAAGTTTAGGTCTGGGGCTTGGGGCAGGTTAAGATTAGGATCAGGATTGTGTTAATATTAAATAAGAACATGTCTTAACAACCACCATAGAAATGAACTGGGACTGCGAAGTGTACCATAATTATGCAAATAAGGCATGAACTCGTACTAATCATAAGTAATTTACAAGTTGCGTATTGTCGTGGTTTCTTATGAGATCGGGCTCCTCCTCTCTATTATTGTTTATTTTATAAGTATTGGTTAATAAATTGGCGTCAAACTGCCTATCGTCTCCTTGTCTTTTTTGTTGCCGGGTCTTGAACCAAACCCCTGACACCTAAGCTATCATGTGTTAGGAGAAACTTATTACAAAAGTAACTTGTAATGTGTTTCTTTTTTCAATAATACAGTAATGTAGCTTGTAAAAAAAAAAAAAAAAATAATAATAATACAAACTTGACAGTATATTACTAAGTGCAATTTGAGTAACTCAAGTTCCTTGTATTCCTAAACAAATGACAGTAATTTTCCACTGAAAACTACACTGTGGGGTCAACACAAATGTGTCATAGAAGAGTTTCCATAGCATCTGTTGACTTTGTTAATACAGTTTTATAAGCAACTGTATACACTATACACTTGATTCCATTAGGTAGGCCTATTCAACTTAAGGCCCTGGGGCAGAACTGACCCCCAAAGACCTGATCTTCACCTCAACCATCTTCCAAATATTGCAAATACACATTAAATCTGTTGTTTACCAACTTAAAGGGACTGTACCTGATTTTTACATTCTTAAAAATGAAAACAACCAAATTATTTCATTTTAAACTTCCTTTGGTCTACATGATTTGCTCACTTGGCTAATGCATTCTGAGCTTCAGAATTGTTCATCATGATGAGTTTTAATGTTCTTTCACAGCTGTTTGTGGCGACAAAAGTTAGCCACAATGCTAAAAACAAAAACAGAAAAAGTTGGACACAAACGGGCATTATTGAACATTGACAGGACATTGCAGACTAATTTCCACCTGAATAGATACATTAACAAGATACCGGTGCTAGGGGGAAATTGCTTTTAAGTTATCTTGTTGTAAAAAAAAATCAAGCTTTAATTAATGGTGTAAACCTTTTATCTTAGATGGTTCCTTTTTAGTTTTGGTGTAATTCTGCTTTAAACCTGACACGGTAGCAGCCTAATGCAAAGTTACTCTTGGTTCAGACTTCTGGTTCAGTGCGGGTTTGAGTTTGCAGAGCACTTCAAATCAAACAGCAGTAGTGACTAACATTACTGAAATAGATGGATATTTTGTACAACCCTAAAATTTAGCAACATTGGTTATGTGCTGTGGAACTACTTGACCCAGTGGCAATGGCTCTCTGAATAATCTGCCTCTCGGGAAAACATTTTGAATAGTGTTAGGGCCTGCGGTGACTGGAGAGACATTGGGCCTTAGGCGGGGGAAGATCCTGGGCAATGGCCAAGTTGTACCAGGTTGAACACATAGACAGACACAAACAGTCATTCTCATTCACTGGGGAATTTACAGTGATGTCAACTGACCAACACATACATGTTTTTTAAGTTGGGAGTTATTGCATTTGCTCTGAATTGCTTTACCCTTAGGCCAACTGAAAACTCTTTCTATCAGTGACTGGACTCAAAAACTTGCTAAGAGAATGATTTTTCTCAGATAAAACAGTTGTAATAAGCTCTACGCTCGGCAGGACGTCCGCGTTCATCAGAGGTGACCAATGTTCATCAAAAACCTTTGTATCACAACAAAACCTGAATTTGAGCACTAACTGTCCCCCATCTTTCCTCTCAGCAATAACTTATTATACATTCTATGCATCACAAAAATTAAAACTTTAAAGGTATATTTATGTATTTACTTATTTTTAATAATGCCCTCTTCAACAACCATCCTTTCTTGACCAAGTGTGTTTTTTTAACTTTACAAACTACATATTACCAAAATCTTGCTCATGAAACCTCTTAAAACTACTGCTTATTCATATTATTGTTCACACAAAACTGGAATAACAGTGTTCAGCCGATACATATGCTTTTATTTTTTACCCCACGCTGACCCTCCCACTCCACACTCTCCCTCTGCTCTCACCAGCTGTGAAGAGTGGAGCCCAGAGAAGCTCACACGAGGCTCCATATGCTCCTCCAGGTAATCAGCTCATTAGGTGCCAGCCCACTCACTTCCTGGTCAAAAGTACACGCAGTCATACATGTGCACAAGCACACATAGCTTGGTATACTGTACAAAGGTTGTGCAAAAGGGGCAAGGACTATAAGGAGATTAAAATTGGATGTATAAAACAAAAAGCATCAGTAATCAAAAGCATGTTTGTGTCATCCAGGTGTCTTTGTTGCACTAATTAAATAAGACAAATCTGTCTCTTTAATGGACTAGTATGGCCACAAAATAGACTTTATTTGTAGGAGTTGCCTGAAAATGCATTTTTCCATTGAAAAACTGCTCCTCTAGTTACATATTTATTCACAGTATGGCAAAAATTTTTTTTACATTGTACGCTTTCAAATTTTTATTGAATTGTAGTTGGGGTTTCAAATCCAGAATGCCATATTTTTAGGATTGAGATTTAAATTTTCTTGACTGCAAAAGCAAAAAAAACCCAAAACATTTTTAAAGTTAGTATTTATTAAATTAAGCCAATTGCATTGTATCATGTCTTCAATTTTCCATATAAAGTCTTTTGTGAAGCTGTGAATATTGCCTAAATGAGCTAGAATAGAGCAGGCAGTGAAAAAGTTAACAGGAGTTAGAAAACTTACTGAGGTCTGGAGCTCATAACCAATGCTGTGTACTGCCATGACTAAACCTGATTTTTTATTTTTTTAATCTAACATTTAGTCTAATAAATTCAAGGCTGGACAATTATTTTTTACCGAGTGCCATATTCTAACAAATGGTGAAGGGCCGAACTGCGGTCATTGGTGTAACAAATGATCATTATTACAAGGACGTTTTTGTAAATCATGGGCTTTTTAATCTATTATTTCAACCATTTATTGTGATAATGTTGGGACAATAAGCAAAGATACTTGTTCCATGGCCAAGTCAACCAAAAATAAAAGAAATAGGGTCGCATCTAACTCCCGGGCCACAGTTTGCTCAGGTCTAGTCTATTAAGTGATCATGCAAGCTCATTAAATCTCTGAAGGTTTTCTTTTTTTATCTAGTAAAGCAAAGACTGCAGAATTACAAAAAAACAACTCTGCCTAGTCTATTTTTGGGTCGAAAAGTTACACGGTGGACTTTATGAAATTGGACTGAAGAGAATGAGCCTTCTTGAGTTCGAGCACAAACACAGACTTTGAAAACCCTGGAAGTCTGTAATTGGTTAAAGAAAACAACAGTCTTTTCCCCCTGTCATGTTCTGAGTGAGCCTTATCTAGCCAAAGCTACCATCACAAATTGGCAGAGTTCAGACCTCCGAGGCTATAATACAAGATAAGGCTTTAATTAAGACGTGCGTTTGACATGGCGTATTTGTCAAAGCTATTCTACCCTGCACACCAGATAAATTTGTCCACGCTCACTTAGCTTTACTAATCTGATTACAGTGCTGGCTTGTTTACAACCTGTTTAATCGTCTGAAGACTCATTTTTCTGGCCCCATCTGCGTCCTGACAGTTTGCTGTTTAATGTTATGGGACCATCTTGCAGACATAATGAAGTGCCCAATAAACCTAAAACACATCCACGTATTAACAGACTTTGGGAGAATAAATATAATAGTTAAGAGGAATTTTGAATGGAGTCCACATTTTTTCCAACTCCGTATTTTTCGCAGTGTCACCTGTTACAACACAATCACGGGATGTTACCTCTGACCCTGTTATGCCATTCATAATTAAACAATCTGATGGCAGAGAAAGCATCACCCATGAAAAGTGTGTTGTATTCCAGAGACTTTTGCAGTTTTGTCTTGTATAAATGGCTGGTTGCATTGGCGTGTTGTCGTGCTGAAAGTCAAAAATCAGAAGTTTAAATTGCTATTGTCGCATCAAAATTGTGATTACATTCTACAAATTAGCAACACTGGCCCTGGGTGCTTTGTCTGTGGCCATTGTACTATTAATACAATTGAATGTATTTAACTAGAAAAATAAACAATGAAACAATCATGTTCAACAACACAAAAGTAGATTGTCGAACATTCGATTTTCTTCAAGCGAAATGGAGTTTGGAACACCAGCGAGTTCAGTTAATTTGGTCATGTGTTAAAGTGGACCAGTCTGATTGAATGAGCACTAATGAACAGTACAGAGACCCATGTTTGGAGGTAGTCTCGGTCCAAACGGACTACAGGTCTTGCTTGTAACATGAATGCTCACCGATTCGACACAACTTGGAATTCTGATTTAAAAAAAAACTTCCATAACACCAATTCATTGTGTAACTTGTTATTCTGCCTTGCCCACTTGTGTTGGTAGCACATTTCCGGGTTAGTTATGTCAACACAGTCTCACTAGATGGCGTACTTTTACCACGACACAAAAACAGCTTATTCTGACCACGACTTAACAGCTATTTTTAGTACTTATGTCACGCTGTGCATTTAGCACGATATGAAAAAGCGTAAAAATGACACGAGATTTCACGGCGTTAAAAAAGGACGAGTTTTGGTTGCAGCCACGTGGGGACGTTTTCTTCAAGTGAAACGGGTAAGTTCAGGCATAAAGTTACTAAAATGGTTAACATTAGGGTTGGGGCTTAGGGTTAGTAGGTTAAGATTAGAATCAGGATTTCATTAATATTCATAAATAAGAACGCATCTTAACAACCACCATTAAAATGAATGGGGACTGTGACGCGTATAATTACGCAAAACAGCTGTGAAGTCTTGCTAATCATACGTAATTTGTAGGGATGGGACGAGATCTCGTGCCGCGAGATCTCGCGAGATCAAACTGTCACGATACTGTGCGCACATGTACTGAACTGTCTCGTGAGATTTTTCCATGGTCATGAAATTAAGTTTTGTAACTTTGAGCAGCTGTAGTGAATATTCTCCTCCACACACAGACTTGTAGCGGACTTATTCTGATAGAAAACAGTCTAAACTCTGTCTCAGTTTTTATTTCGTAAAGATAGGACCAATATGACAGAGATAATTAGTCCTAAACATTGTAAAAGTTAGCGTGAAAAATATATAATCGTCAAATATACGCGGGACATCGCGGGAACAGCGCGGTGTTTTTCACTTAAACATAGTTTAAAATAGATCCACAAAGAGATATTTTGTCCTATATCATCAATAACTGTAAAAAGTACGAAAGTCTCCTGGTCCCTGTCAGCAGCATGGAAGAATCAGCGGCAGCGCTGTGGAGAAGGAAAGGGGAAGGGGGCGGAGTCTGAGCTACACACGGGGGAGCAGATCAATTTCAGTCAAAACTCATATCGTTGAAATAATAAAAATCCAAGGTGATACACATAATGAAAGGTAAAGCTAAACTAAAAGAAAATAAACTAACAATAATAAATATTACGAATTATTATTTTTTTATTTGCCTTGTATAATTCTAAATGGAAAAAATTAATGCAAATTATTTAAAAATCTTGTCTCGTCTCGATCTCGTGGACCCAATCTCGTGGCTCGTCTCGTCTCGTGAAAATTCTGTCTCGTCCCATCCCTAGTAATTTGCATGTTGTGTAATGTCGTGGTAAATGTACGCTTTCTTGTGAGACCGGGCTCGTTATGTTTACACTTCCGGCACACTGACTGCGAGGCAAGTTCAGTTTGGGACACATGGGAGTTTCTTGCAAAGTGCCTTGTACACCAGCTCCAGTCCACTGTGATTTGTATTTGTCCAAAGTTGTGTAAATTCATGTGAATTACAGCAAGAATGCTCGTACAGTATTTTGACTTGAAAGTCACATCAAACCACTGCAACCTCCGGGAAAAATAGACTCTCTAGATCAGTGGTTACCAACCTTTTTTCCTTGAAGCCCCTCCTGACAGAATGGGAGACTTGTCGAGCCCTCCCTGTTTAAACTGGTGGCCTCTAAATTGTTATTGTATGATGAAAATTAGAATTAAAAACATTGATTTCAGCCAAATAAACAACTATTGTGGTGTTTTGGTGCTCAGATTTGTGTTTTTTACATCTAGATTTTTTCTGCGACTCTCGGACATGCGCTCAGATATTGCTCCGAGGTCTGTGTATAAGGGCACATAGGTTTTAAGCACTTTTGAAGTCTTGCAGGAGTAACATGAGTCCTGACTCAAACCAAATGTAGAATGTAGAATGTAGAATTAGGATACTGGGTTTATTAAAGCTGCAGTGATATATGTTTGAGATTTTCTTGTGAGGCAGACTTGCTAGCAACAGCTCTAGGTAAACAGGAAGTGTGCTGTTAACAAAAGCGTGTTGGGCAGAATAATTAAAAATAGACCCAAAATTATAATTAACATGAGAGTAACGGGCTGCCAAGCTTAATGTGGTATTGACTAATAACTGCTATTTTCTATTTTCAGACTTATCTTTTCATCAAACTTATATATTATTATGCTTATATGCATTACTACACATTTACATGATTATATTCTATTATTCCATTGGTCTATATAGTGTTGTCCTACCCTGATAACTGGAACCACAGTAATAAAGTTGTCACAATGTTTTTTCTCCTGCTTTGGCCCAAAAAAGGAAGAAACTTAACTTTTAAAGCATTTGTGTTATGTAAGCAGAGTGCCTTAAAAAAAAAAAAAAAATCAAACCTTCACACACAACAATAGTAACAAGTACAAGGGCAGGTAAAAACAAAGGTATTAATGTATATCAGCTGTGGAAGTAAAGAGTTGTAATTGTACATTGTTTTTTGAGTGAATTTATGCTTATTTCTTCTTTATCTCTTGTTTTCATTTTCAAAAGACACGAGGCAAACGTGTATTCCTTTTTGTACTTGTGAGCACTGAAGAAACTGAAAATGTAGTTAGCCCCATAGGCCAAAAATAAAACATCAATCAAGCAGTCAATCACGTCTCTGTTTCAGATAACATGCTTTAGATTTCCCATTGTCCAGCACAGCTCCGAGGCGTTTTTGCAGTTTGTAATTTTAGCCAGTTTTGCAGCGTTCTTTTCGAAAAGGAAAAATCGATGCAGAGGCGAGGATGAGTTGCTCTGGGATTGGTCGCCCTGCTTCAAAGTGATGTGTTCAAACTGTGTAGTGACCTCCGCTGTGGCCCCGAGAACACACAGAAGAGGAGGTGAGGCTTCTGAGAGAGGAGGCATTTAACGTCCCTCACCCACCTCCTCCAACACCACCAGCCGGGCCTATTCGCAGCCTTTACTAAAGCTAGCACGCCTGAAGAGCTGGGACTAGTGCACTGATAAAAGAAAGGATGTAGAGAATGTTTAGCTCATATTTTATAAACAATACCAACCCATACATATGTTTGGATTACTTTCACTAAATGGCAATGCAGCGGTATTGGAGTCTAAAGTCCTGTTCACACTGGATAATATTTACCTATAGGGACCTTTCTAGTTCTGTGCAAATCATCCATGTCTCTAAAAATGTACGTAAAGTAAAGCTCATGCCAGTCTGATACGTGCATAGCTCTGAATTGAGTGCTACACATTATCAATCTGGAATGATTGACTCTGAAAGAAGAAAATGAGCGTCTTGGCAAAATTTGATTCTCATTGGTCAAAGCATCTGAACGTAGAAGTAGCCAAAAAGTCATGTTTTGTGTTAAATAGTCTCGAGAAAAGCACAAACATCTTTTCTGTCCAAAAGTGCATAAATCTCTAAGTTTTTAAAAGTCAGTATTTTTTGTTATTCTGCCAAAATACGTTCGCCTACATCTCAGTGTTTGGTTTGGTGCGCTGTGATTGGTTCTCTGCTGTGCTGTGATTGGTCCGGCTAAGTATGGTTGTCTCTAACCCATTATAGGACAAAAACATAAGACTTCCCTAAACAAATGTGAAAAGGACTAAAGTGTACTAAAGAGCAGGGGTTTATAACCATTTTGACCTTGAGGCTCAAGTGCAAAGTAACCTGGGACCAAACCTTGTCTTAAATGTAATTTATTTTACTGATTGTTCAGCCATCAAGGAGATACTCGACTCTTGGTTTAAATTTGGGCTCCAGTCCTAATAAGAATCACTGCTCTGGAGATTGATGGGCTTCATTGGTACAAATTCTGTCTGGTGGTGCTATGAGAACAGATCCATAATTTTATATCTTGTAGTTTGGGAATATTCTAATCGTAGTCTTTGAGAACATTTATAATGGTGTCAATCCTGACCAGCCACATAAATGTCTGAGCACCCAGGCTGCTTTTCTTGGAGTTCATAATTAGGCTTGTGCATATACAGTATACATCAAATCAAAAACAAACCTCAAACAAAAATTACAAACAATGTGTTAAATCATGATGAAGTACGAATTATTTTAGAGCCATAAAAGGCATTGGACAACAGAGAACAATGTGAATGCCATACCTTCAACAATCCTGTATTGTGTACAGTATACTCAAAGCTTCATGTTTAAATTGCTGATATTCTCTGGAGACTCTGGAGTACATTTGAAGTGTAGTTTAAAGAAGCCTTCAATTTTCTGAGACTCCTATAGTATAACTGAAGAGCCCTCTCAAGTTGTTTCACAGAATATTGAGAGCTTCTCCAGTTATACACAGACTCATATTTACTGTATATATAGGCCTATTGTCTTCATGGGGTTTAAGTTTCTGGTCTAAATTATATTTTTCTTCCAGGAAACACTTTCTTCAAAGACAGTATAAACAGTTTTCTCTGATAATTTATACAAAATGTGTTGAGTTGTTTTTGTTGGAATTTCTACCAGATTTTATTCTTACTTTTCAAATATAGTATTGCTTTTTCGGCATTGGAGAAATCTTTTGAAAGTCACAAGTTCAATTCCCAGTTTACCACAGACTGTCTAAGCTGCTGTGTTTCACCTGCGGCAAAGGAATAAATACTAAACAAAATATTCACACATTTTAAGAGGAAATACAATCTAATATCCATTCTGCTCCAGGCACTGTTGTCTGATGCTATTAGCTACTAAATGTTCTATTACATGGAAGAGCTAAACTGGCTTCTCCGGCATCTTTTTGGTAATGTGCTGTGGTAAAGCTGACATGCGTGAAAGATTTTCCTACCTTAAGCTTTTTAGTGGGTTTCTGAAAACTTATGTGGGCATTTTGAGATAGAAATGAAGAAATGAACATGTCATAGATTTAGAAAAGAGACACACCAAACAACTGGGTATTAAAAGAAAATTAAAAAAAAAAAAACTTTTATGAATATAAGTTGGGTTAAAATATTTTCATTTTGTTGTAATAATCAAGTTTACCCATTGCCTTATTACAGTTCATTAAATAGCTAAATAAATGTACGTTTCCTGTGTCTTGTTGTTATATTGACAAAAGGTTTTCATTGCTGTAACCAAAAGTCAAGACAAGATGAAACAATGAACAAAATGAATGTACAGCAAGTGTCCACCAACCTTATTTGATCTGACTCTACTCTACGTTGTACCTGCTTGGATGTTACCGCAGTGCAGGGGCGGACTGGCCATAGGTGCATTCTGGAAAAGCACAGAACGGCCGCTCGCTCCATGGGCCGGTGGCCTCTGGCACATTTTTTTTTTTTTTTTAGCGCAGCCTGATCAGGAGCAGCGGCCACATCCCCACAGCTGCGCAGCGCTGCAGCCTGGGAGAAGACGGACGCACGTGAAACGAGAGGGAAAGCAGGACAGACAGTCAGGGAGCACTAACCCGGCCTACAGACAGCGGTTGTAGACGTGTGAAGAGCGCACGGCTATGAGAGAAGCGCCAGCCCAGCCGCTGAGTGACAGACGTCTGCACATGGGTCTGATCATTAACAGCACATAGAGGAAATCCAAACACTCTGGGTACTTTTGGTAACCCTACAAGATGTTCTGCATCTCATAAGCAGTTAGCCAGTCTTTATTTCGCGTCAATAGGACATATATTCACAAAGTTACGAGCATAAACAGCAGATGAACTCATACGTCTCTTAATCACGTAATTTACCGCGTCGTATTTACCGAGCCGAAATACGGCGCATTTCTCTAGACTTTGAAGGTGGATTGTGCCTTTTTATAACACACAAAGCATGAGGTTATCTGTTCTGACTAAAGTTTCAGACTTAAGTATTTCTGTCACAGTCTACAAGTGTGAGGATGCAGCTCATCAGGCGTCTGTGTTTCCTGCGCACTGGAAAGAGAGAGAGAGAGAGAGCAGGGCCGGAACACAGAAGGAAGAGCAGGGGGACACAGAGGGCTGGGCCCCACTGAGAAATACACCAAATAGAAAATAAAAATGCACAAAACCCAACTTGAATCTTGCTGAGGAATGTAAACATTATGGTACAAAATAACACCTAAAATAACTTTTTTAAAATATCACATTTGTTGGTCTAAAATTCCCCCAGGTTAAAGCAAATGATGTCTAGTTTTCAGATTTTCAGACCCACCTGCCTTCAGAGCTACTATTTAGTCTATTTAATATTTTGAACTCTGTAAAGGGACTCTTATTTATTGTCTTACAAAACAACCACTAGGGGGCACCAAATGCAATCTGCTGACCTGCTGACAGCTTAATAATAAGACTATTCACTTCAGGTTATCTGAATCTATAAAAACAAGTCTAAAACTCACCAAATTACAGGAAATTACACATGTTTTTCAAAATCTTCTTGGGGGAGGCCCCAAACCCCCAGACCAAAGAGGCAATTTATGCTCAAACTCGATGCCAATTCTTTACAATACTACCCACAGTTTACTATTTATGATACAGAGAATAAATTAATTGAGCTATATTCTATATTTTATGTGGAGGGAAAAAAAAAATTTAACATTTTGAATTTTGTGCCGCATTTTATGGATTGGGCTGGGCTGACTAGTGTCCAGGGCTGTTTTTTATCCCCAGTCCGCCCTGCCGCAGTGTTTCCATAACTTTCCCCCCTCAGCGCCAGATCGCAGAAATTACGTCAAGTAGAACTGAATAAAGTAGAGGAGAGTGGAGCACAGGGTCGTAAACTAGAATTGGTGGAATCGCACCTTGACCATGATGACGGGCCATGCCTGACCACTTCACACTAGAACCGCATCAAGAGGGAATTCTCTCTGGACCCATGGATAAAAGCAGACTGTAGTCTTATGATGACCAAACAGATATATATTTGCTGAAAGTGTCAACCTGCCAACATGTTCTCATGGATTGTGTGTCTCATTTTCTTGGGATGGTATAGACAGACAACTTTATTTGGTGTTAACCGCAAAGTTTAGGTTAAAAACATACGTAAATAAAGACATGTTTTTCTAGTTTAAATGTCTTTGTCTCTAAATAAATAATACAAATAAGTGACTTTACTCTGAGTGAGCTTGCATGACCAAAAAATGACTTAATATTTGGCTTAGAGGAAGGTCTCCTCCTGTTTGTTTCCATGGAAAAGCAGCTCCTTTAGCTGTAATTTCTCACATTATGGCACACACAATATAGTAACATGTTTTTACACACTGCAAAACAGTGTGTAAAGTCACAACAGATTATTTCACTTCTCTAAATAAGCAAAATGTTCCTTTTTTTGAAAGGCCTTTTTTGCATTCACCATAGAAATGAACTGGGGCAGCAACACGCGAGATACACAAGCAAAAAATAGGCATTGTATGAGGCTGTGTCAAATTGCATAGCATACACATGCATATCAGTAAGACCAGGCTGAACTTTTTTTTTTTTTTTTTTTTTAAGGATTTAATTCATAACTAACAAGTCAGATGTGCTTGTGTTATTTCTGATTAACACTTAACAAATCCATACAGAATTTGTCTATTTTATGGCAAGCAAGCTTTAAACATTCAAATACAGATTCAGCAAATTGTGAAATATTTGCACATAATAGTATTTTTAATCTCATCAGATTCACTGGCAAAATACACAGTAAGTATATGAAAATGTAAAAAAAAAACAAAAAAAATATCTTTGACTTTTGACTGTTTTAGTTTGTGATAGCACCAGGTTTTTGGGCACACATACTACTACTACTGTGTGAATGACAGCCCATCAGGTTTTAATAGGTAGTAATGGATGCATTTTGTTGTAAGTCCAAAAACAATGCTGTGTTTTTGCTCTCAGCTGTAAAAGTTTCCGTCTGCTTTTTAATGGAGTCCAAACTTTTTGTTGGTGTCAAGCTGAAATGCAGTTCTATAAGTGACACATATTAATATTTAATATTTTGCCTAACAGAGCCCCGTGTTGTGTATTTGGAGCAGCAGATTTCTCATGGTTAGCCCTTGATATGGCAAAACATATTCACCATCTTTTGGTTGTGACTTGTGCCCGCTGTTTCAGCCTTGCACTAGATTGCATCAATGCCACCAACATTTCCAAGTTTTGAGCGGCACAATAAGAAAAAAATAAGTTCTATTTTGAATATTCCAGTAGATATATTCCAATTAATATTCAATTTGAACATAAAGCAATAGCAAAACATATTATGTATGCAGCTGAAATCAGTGTAAAATCTTAATAATAAACACACACATAACTATTTATTTTACTTTCCTTACCAAAATTATACATTTATTGTGAGCTATACAGCAAATACATTAAAATGTTTTTTTTTACTAGTGATTAGAAATACATCAAAATATTGTATAGCCACTGGGGCTTCTATCCAGCAGTTGTTTACAGAAATGTATTTAATCAAAGACCTTCTTAGTCAAAATCATATTCTGTTTGATTGGTGAAATGCTCTCAGATTAAATTATACCTGTTTGTTTTGACACAAACTGTTCTCACTAGGACTATTACATAAATCCATTGTAGGAAACATTTTTATTTTTATGAAAAAATAACAGCCGACGCCACTTATGAAAAGTTTTCTGATTGGTTAGCAGTGATGGCAGTGGCCTCCCTATTCTGCTACAGAACTACTGTCAGTTGTGCTCCATGGAGCTGCCTTGCTTTTAATTTGTATGCACATGTACAACAACTGCTATTTTATGTTATAAATTTATTTTTGTTTAGACTAAGTAGAAAACAGCAAGCTAAAAGTGAGAAAAGGCCCAACGTATTAGCTACCACAACTTTTGTTAATGTGTTGAAATTCTTACAATCTAAATAAAGCAACACAGTCTCCAAAGAAAACATAGATACACAATGTCAAAAATGCATAAGCACATTTTCACACCTTTTCACAACTTTTTTTTAAGCCTCGTGGCTTCAACCAAAATTTGTGGTTGTTTTATGTTTTGGCTTTTCATAAGATTATTTTTTCACATTTTGTTGTACATCTATACGTTTTTCGAGCCTGGCTGGAAAAAGTTGGCTAACTTCAGCTCAGACTGCATCTATGCAGGCTTTCTGTTTCTTTAAAAGTATGAGAGGCTCTTTCCGGCAACACCATCCAATTGTAACGAAAAAGGGGCGTTCTTGTAGAAAACATCCACATTTAGAGTCAGGTTGAAGGGATGGTGATTAGGTTTAGGGTAAATGGTAAGTTTTGGAAAAGGTTAAGGAGAATGAGTAAGTTTAGGAAAAGGGTTTGGGTAATGGCTAAAATAGATTAAGATTTATTTTGTATTCCCCTTTAGCCACAGTCCGACCCTCCTCCTCTCCGGATTCTTTCATTTGGTTAGAATTACATCAAGACAGAACCAGAGCTGGACTGAGCCTGTCTCAGCCTGGGGTAATACCTTTTTTTGACAGCTAATCTTTATTAGTTTTATTTATTTTTTTTTTTTTTCACGAAATATTTTGTACCTTACTTCTTAACTGCACATTCATATTAAGCAAAGTTAACCACAGAACACAATAGGGTTTATACACTGTCCCATTCAAGCAGTAGTTTCTGAGATACAACATTGCCAAGGTGCCTCGACTTCATTGTTTGTGATTATTTACTTTCTGCATTATGTTTTGTATCTTTATTGTGATTTATTTCTATCTAGTACACTTTGGTTTTGACAGCCCAGTAATGTGCTTCCCTCTGTCAGGTGCATTGCGAAGGCGTAAGCTTGTTCATCCACTCTTTTCTGCAAGGTTATTTGAAATGGTCACCTGCGGTTGGCCTGAGTGGATCCGATTTGCCTCCGTAATTTAATCATAAAAAAGTGTCTCAGTAGCAAGATAGAGGGAAAAAACAAAAGCAAAACTACTGTGACACAAGGTGGGATTAGGCCTGCGGATTTGTAACCACAATGCTTTCTTGGTGCTCACGGAGAATCGCTGAGCTGATACAGTCAATAAGGATCAGAAAACAATGGTGACAGATAAATTCGGGCGTGTGTGGGTCGTGTAGAGCTCCTCGCAGCCGTCTGACAGGTCGCTGCGTGCAGGGAAATTGGAAAGGTGCCGCATTTTGTGTCTTCTACCGAGAAATAATGAAAAGGAAAAAGATAGCACAAATTCAGCGTGATGGCGTCTCATACAAGCGTTCACAATCTGCACACACGTGAACGCACAAACCACGGTCATATAGAGGCATTTTCTCTATTACAGCAGGAGCACAGAGGACGCAGACTCCATCACACTGATCTTCTTTGTGCAGACTGGATTAGACATGGATCTGATTGGTTAACACATTTACTTGAAAGAGGTTTTCACTGAACATGTGTAGAAAGGTGGTGAAGCCAGAGTCAAGTGCAGAGACTATTAACTCAAGGACATTTTTACATTTTCAATAAAATTGTACTTTGTCGAAGTATTATACTGATACTCATTGGAGTGAGAATAGTATCCAATACAAGATTTTGAGAAGCAGTTTGTGGTTTTAAATCTGTGGAAGGTGCTATATAAATAAAGATGACTTACTTACAAGAACAGTCTCACAGAAATATGCATGCATACCATGCATATTTACATGTGTATGTAGCCTAATAGAGATGCTGTATAATAGACTCACAACAAAGAGATATAACATGTGCTCATGGTTTATTTGCTACTCTTCCTGGGCCAATTTAAATTGCAAATATTACAACTGACAAATGTGAAAAAATCTAACACAATAATAACACATTACAAGAATAACATGGTGGCTCCTATGAGATCAGAGTTTAGTTGACGATAATGTGATTTGAGTTTCTTTTTGAAGCTATAAGCACTACTTTGTTCTCTTACAGTATGTTCTGAGGTAAATGATGGCTCCAAACATCACTGTGCGTTGGCTCAGTCTAGTTTTACACTTTGGTAAAGTGAAGCACTGTCCTTCTGAGTGGCGTGTAGAATAATGACGCATATTATTACTGAAAGGCAGTTTCAGGTAGAACAATAATGTCGTCAGAGTTGTAATAATATTTCTTAAAAAGTTAGTTTTGGCATACAACCATCGATCCTTTACAATTAGCCTGTGAATGCATTTTGGCGTCACTTGTTCTAAAGACACATTTTGAAGCCACACAAGCTGCTTTGTTTTGCACAAGCTGCAGTTTTTTGAATATTTTTCAGAGAAGTATTTGACTACACAACTGCACAATGATCCAAATGAGAAAAATCTAGAGTTTGAATAACACATGGAGTCATTTGATTATAGTATTTTGAACATCGTTTTATAACTGCTAGACTGCGTCCCATTTTACAGACTACACTGTTTACTTGATGGTCCCAAATAATGTACAGTCTATCCAGACTCCTAAGAGCTTTACCTCCTCCATTTGCTTTACTGCTGTTTTATTTATGGAGAGGTTTAGTTGAGGTTTAAGTCTTAGGGAATTGTTAGTACCAATAACTATGCTTGTTGTTTTCTTAACATTCTAAATTAGTTTCTTATTTTCAACCCAGCTCACTATTTTTTGAAGTTCCACTTCTAGATTTGCTCTTACTTCACTAATCAATTTGCCTGACAAGTAATTGTTGCATCGTCAGCAAACTTTGAAATGTGTGCTTTGTCTAACACTGATGGTAAGTCGTTTGTAAATATTGTAAACATGGTACTTAAATAACATTTCGTATAAATACTGTCATTTCATGGATCACGTCTTGGTTTATTTGTGGACTATTATTCAGAAATGTCTACTCTTGCACGCACGTAAGCTCACTCTGCATTTAGAAATAACACACAATGGAGAAATTGAATGCAGCTACTAAATCAGGTATTGCAGAATTGCAGAGGGTTTCTGAAAACCAGGAAGTACAATTGCCCAATCAGCAAACAGATAAAAGTGTTGTGTCCTCTTTAAGCATTGTATCAAATAATGACAGAGAATTTTGTACCTTTAATTTGTACGTTTACTGCACAAAAACAACATTGATTACTGACAAGGATGCTTTTGCTTTATTTCCTTTATTTCCTGTTCGGGCAAAGTGATTGGTCAAAGCCAGAAATTATCAGCCTAACTCACTCTTACAATGTCAGACAGTTTCCACAAAATGAAATGAAAACAGCTGATGCATCAGGCTAAGGTTAGACTTTCAGCAAAGCAAAGTGTATCATGATATTCAAGATTTTATTGCAGATTATGATGTTTTCTTCCAGCTTAACATTAATAATACATATGATGCATGTTAAAGTACTTCCAAAAATCAAGTCAAATGGGCTTTAAGTTTAACCTGCAGAGTTTCCCTTTGCTTCAAACATCTCTTGCGCTCTCTGTGTTGGAACATTATTTGGGCGCTGCTCCTACACCAGTCCTCAGCCAGCTCTGCGTCTTCCCGGGCTGCAGACTATTACATTGGTGACTGAATTCTGATAGTGCGAGCGTGGAGCAGATAATGGAAATGTGGGCGGGAGAGCAGCTTCGACTGACACTGTTACCAAGAAACTCTGCGGCGCCTAAAGCTGTGCAGGAATTGAGACGATTTGAGTCAGCTGTCATGCAATCCTGTCGGCCGGCCGTGACTGCCATGACTGACATAACACTGCGCTCATTAGGCTACTATTAAAAGGGCTAAAGAGTTCCTGTACACGTGTGGTCAGTATCCATAGTTACCAGAGTGTGTAGGTTTGTCCATCAAGGAAAATATATAAATAATGTTCATGATGACTTAAAACTCAAAAGTTAAAGCAGCAAAAAAAAAAATCTTCAGGAGAAAACAAAACAAAACAGCAGCTTTTAAAAGGCTTAATTTAGAAGCAGTAGTCATAAGCTCTATTTGCACAAGAATTGTTTTACAAGAGACCTCAGGTAAATTGTAATAGTTACAGATGTTGTTTGTACTTCTTGTCTTGTGCGATGTGTCACAAAACCTTAACAAAATAAAAAAAAGGGACATCTTAAAGTCCCACTTTCTCCCTAAAAAAAGTCTACTTTATCATATGTTTGTTGCATTAAAAAATATATATATATATTACAGCTGTGACCAGGCTTACATGGCGGACTGGAGGACCTCTTATTGAATGTTTGCATGGAAAAGTTGTTCCTCTTTCACATATAGCTACGTCATAAAACATATTTGTACCCAATGATAATGTTCCAATGCATCGTCTCTATTTAAGTGTGTAATTGACTTTTCACGACCAGAAAGTTATAGATGAAAGCGTTTTTCTTCTATATCAGACAAGTATCGGTAAGAGATGGTTTATTACCTGACTAGTTTCGAAAGTTATAGGGTGTTTCTTTATGCTGTGCTCAGACCGACCGGGCACTGCTCCAGCGCCCTATGCAAGATTTCAAAAACGTGGCCCCCCCAAAAAAATAAAAATTCAAGCCTCAAACTGACCCCACAAACGCAATGTATCTATTTATTTAAGAGACAGGGTCTGAAAGTCCCCCTAAATTTTTTTGTTTTATTTATTTATTTATTTATTTTTATTATTACATAATAAATGCATTTTTTTTTTTATATGGGATGTTTTAGAACAGTAAATCCATTAATTTCAAATTTTTGCCAGATTGCTTTCCAGTGGGGCCCCAGACCTCTTTGCCCCCCCTAAACTGCCCTCTGCTCCGCCACTGCTCCCTCTCCTGCGCACACTGAACACAGCCCAGCCCAGCGTAAAGCTGCATCCTCGCGCAAAAGTTTGAGGAAATACAATCGTCTGTAACTTTTGTCAGGACAAATAGACTAGATTCATGGTTTATGTTTCCCTCTGAAAGAATCTGAACATAAAAGTGGAAAAATTTTAATACCACATGCTCATTAATTTTATTTGAATTTCGTATGTATTGAAATGTGCTGTGTGTGTGTGGCTAGCTGAGCAAGCCGAAGACAAATTTCTGCCATGACTACACATGACAGACAATAAAGTTCTATTCTATTCTATTCTAAATCCGCCGTATTTTGCCGCGGTTATTTGCTTGTTCAAATCTGCAGCCGTCTTAATTCATAGGAAAAGAGGGAAAAAGGACTGCTTACAGAAGTCTTTTATTCACATTTTAATCAAAATGTTGCTTGTTTTTGGGTTTGTTTTCAAAGGCTTGGTCACTCGTTGCTCTGAAACCTGGACTGAGAGCTCACATAGATCAAATGAAACTTCTCACTGTGATGATTATACCACTGCTGTACTATGTGACACTGGAGGAGCACAGAGACAGCAAAAGGGCTTTGCCTGGAGGAGGAAAAAGTTGTGCTATCTGGTAAGTTATAAGATATCTTTCCCTCTCTCTCCTTCTCTCTCAACGCGAAAAAGCAGGACTGCAGGAGAATAGCTCGGGCTTAAAAAGTTTGCCGGACCCCAAAGAATCTTTTAAAATGTATTTAGTTTTTATTTTTAGTCAATCGCTACTTCCTTGTACTTTTTACTATGAAATAGCCCACTTGACTCAATATACAGCCAATTCAAGCAATATTAGCCCCCAAAATATGGAGTTTTATTATTCTTTTTATGTTGTTATTGACGCTACCAGACCTTGGCCCGTCACTGGAAAAGAAAATTGTAACTGCACCGGTCCTTACAAGAAAAAAAGATCGGACACTGATGCATAGTATATCACTTACAACAAACCATGCCCCAAAACCCCAAAGCCTGATGGGTTTTGAGAACAACTTAATATGATGCACCACAATAGCACATTTACATTCCCTGGCAAAGCATAATTTAGTTTCTCCATGACATATGTTTAAAGCAGTTTATGATGTACTTTGACAGAAAACGTGTCAACTAATGCTAATGGAAAACCCTACACTTGACAGACTCAGCACACACTGACCAATGAAACATTTAAAAAACATTTCTCAATCTTGGTCACATTTTCTTTATACATCGGCCTTTACATTCTTACATATTAATATTTGCCATTTCTAAAAAAAAATAGATCCTCTTTTGGTGTTATGTGACATCTGTTTCCACGGTTACGCTCTTGTTTGATGACAAATATAGTCCAAATGTCTGCCTGTAGATGTCGCTCTCTGTCTGTAGCGTACATACAATCCCTTTGCATTATGCTGATTATATTACACACTTCATGCTATCTACCTTTAGTTTAAGGTCCAGACTTGCAATGTTTCAATAGTGCATTTGTTTACCCCTTCATTCAAAATCTACCAATAACATTTGTTTCTATTTTTTTTTTCAACAGGCAGTCAATACAAACTCAGTGACGTTTTAATTCTCCTCTCTTTCCTCAGCCGCAGAAGCAGCCTTGTCAAGCCACATTTGAAATACATTAGAGAATACCGGCTTCATTTTTGACATCTTGACAGCTAGATTTCCATGTGCCTCCAAGTTAAATGCGAGGCATTGTGTGTAAAGAGACAGAGGACTTTTCTAACTGCTGCCTCGCACTGGATCTGATATGTACTATGGATCATTTATGGCGATTACTTGTGGGATTCACAAAGATAAATCCATTACCATAATGTCTCACGTCTGTACATGTGTAGCATTGGATCATTTCAAAGTGCATATGACAGGTCACACTGCATTTTTCAGTCAAATATAGTGAACATGATGATAACACTAAACATTTTTTGCTTGATTACCCCACCTTGTCTGTTTTTATGATATTTATTATTGTCTTTTGTCCGCTGAAATATCTAGAGGTAATTTTGTAGCTGTTTCCTAGCAACCACATTGTAAATATGGGCCAAAATACACATGAATAATTTGACAATTGATATAATTTTGGAATGTGCGCTTTTGATGACAATATTCTGTTTTGGGGGTCAAATTAATTTACATTAAGTAACGCATAAAAAACAATAGAAAAATATCCGAGGCACACTGACTTACTGACTTAATCAAAGTCCTTTATTGTGGCAGAAGCGACATGCCAACGTGTTTCAACTACACCAACGTGGTCTTCCTCAGGGCATACAAAGATAAAAAGACTATGAGATCACATGGAGTGGTCATGTGACAAATTGTCACAAAAGTGGTCACATGATTTAAAATTACAGTGCAATATGAACAAACTACAAAGACTCCTATATGTTTTCTCCATTGTCATTGACATTGTCTTTAATACAAATCAGCAGATTAATTACCTAACCTAAAGTAGGTCTTGACTCACTTTGGTTTGTGCAGAAATTCACTTTTTTTTTTTTTTGTCAAAAAGGGCGGTCTGTCAGCTCACGGAAATGGTCTGGCTTTCTTCTGTCTTTGATAATTTGTAAATCCCACTGTGCAAAAATAATCCATATTCTGTAGAACTTCAATAAAGTTTGATAATACTGGCTGAACTCAATGAAATCATCACTGCCGGCCAGAGAATAGGCGCTGCATGCTGGGAGAGTGTGTCGTCAGCTGCAGAAGCTCTATTGAACCAGTTCAATAGAAACACTTTTTGTTTTTATGGACTGTTCCCACAACCTGCTACACCAGCCCAATCTCACCAGAAAGCATTTACCATGACATGTCAATTGCGTATGATTATCACAATATCACACCTTTTTTGCATAAATGCCACTCATTGCAACTCCAGTTCATTTGGTGGTTGTAAAGATGTATTATTATTTATGAATGTTGCCAAAATCCTTGTTCTAATCTTAACCTGCCCCAGCCCTAAACTTACTCATTTTATTAACTTTCAAATCAAAAGTACATTGTTTATGTACCAATAATTTATAAATCTGCAAATTCCCTTGAGATGATGTAAAAAGTTTCAGAAGCTGCTATGAAGGCTATCAAAAATGAAAAAGTGTAAGCCGTAAAAATAGAATACACTCAAAATCTTGTTTTTATTTTTCCACCATTTCCACCAAAACCGAGTGGCTCTATCTTGTCAGCTAGCCAGCTCTCCCACACTGCCGCCTCTGAGGTGCAACACTGGCTTGTTTTCACGCAAACACAAGTGCTTTGATTGTTTTAATTGTGGCTCGCAGTGACAATTAACATGTGGATACAGACTGGAGCCAAACACCGAGCAAGCACAGAGTTCTGCTTTCATGGCATTTTCAAAGACAGTCTGCTCTCAGCCTCCACCACAAGCTGCCGTCTTTACGAATGGGCCATCTTCCTCTGCGTTACATCAAACTGTTGTGTACATTAAGTGATGTTGATTATATTCTAGTTCTTGCATCTATGGGATTAGGTTTGTACATGTAGTTGTCATAATTGTGAAGGCATTTCTATGTGTAGCATAAATAAGGTTTGTAGCTATGTTTAGAATAGTTTAATATTTATTAAAATAAGCACTATATTTAGCTAATAATTTCAGAATACTAAGTTTAGCAGTGAGTGGCAAAAAGTAAATTGAGACCATTACACTTTCTCCTGTAAGGACTCAAAGCACAACTAAAATAGTAAAAAGTAGCAACAGCAGATAAGAATCAATGCAAACATTGTTAAATATCAGCTTGTATCTTAATGCAGAAAGACAAAATCAGATAAACAGTGGCAGAAAAGCAGAAAAACAACAGGAACACTCTGCTTCTCCCCTACTAACACAGACTTTGGGATCTCACACAGTTCAACTCATTGCTTGTCTCTCCTTAAGATATTTTTAGTCTGTTTGATAAGTGAACTGTTGTTGCCAACAGAAAAAAAATTATAAATCACTGGTGTTAGCAAACAAACATAAGGCTCATGTTGCTTGACGACAAGAACTTACATTTTGTTAAAACAAAACAAAAAAAAAACAGCTTCCTTCAGCACGAACTGAATTGTGTCAGTTTACTTGAAATGTTTTAATCTTCCGTTGGTTTTTGGTCAGAACTATAATGGAGCATGTTTTGGATTAGTGGGGAAACCAGAAACAATGAGTAATGAAAACAAACCTTTGTGCTGTGAGGCGAGACTGATGCCACTGTGTAAATGATTATTGGTATGATCGGTAATATATGAGTGCAATCAGGTCGTCACCACCGGAGGTGCTACCCCAGATATAATAAGTCAGAACTGAGGTGGCTCCAGTCCCAATCCACTTTGCCCGTGGCTATGGTCGCGAGCTGTGTTGAGCTCGATGCAGCAGGAAGAGCAGCTTTTAGAATGCATCACACCGACTGTGATTTAGTAAAATCAGAAAACATGCTGCTGTAACTGTATGGACTATAAAATGTGTTGGACTCAGTGACGCCTCAAGTGTCCAGGTGGTGAAACTAGCAGCATGGAAATAATTCTAAGGAAGAAATCTTAAGCTAACCCATGAGAAAAATAAACAATCATGAACCAACTGTCTTGCTGTCTCAATTTATCAATAAAGTTAAGTGTTCTGACAAAAAGATGTTGCCTCCATGGGTTACACAGCCATCATTTCTTTGTTTAAAATACAAGCTTCAAAAACAATATTGTTAAATCTCTTTTTTAACTAAATATAACAATTACTATTATTGCAGTTTGAATGAGGTTTAAAAGCACAAGTCTCCAAAACAACCTATAACCACTATTATTCGTTGTATGTTTACCACAAATCTTCACTTTGAGAGCAAATGTCTGTCAACCCTTGATGGACGATAAGTCTCCAGCTGAAGGTGAACCATGAATTTTCAGTTTCCACTGTGATGTAAATAGAAAAATGCTCTCTACTTGAGTGATCTGTGCGTCTGAAGTGCACTTAAACTTGCTTCCCTTCCGTACAGACAGTGATGGAACTGCTAATGGCATACAGCAAGTTTTCTAAAGACCAGCAAGAGAAAATATGCCGCCAAAGGATGTCAACATAAAATGCTAATAGCACCCCTGACACCACTTTTTAGCAATCTTAAGTAGAAAGTTCATTTACCTTGGAACACTATCTAGACTACAAAGAACAGTTTCTGGCATTTTGGGCTGCAATATGTTTCCTGCTTTAGAAACAATGGAGTCCAATGCATCAACTACTTAGGCTCAGATTTTTACTTCATGCAAGGCTAAACACGTGATCAGAGACTTACTCCGCCTACAACTGCACTCAAACAGGCTTGCGTGGTCGATGCTCGGGGGACTTTTAAGGGACTCCCTGTGGGCGTGAAAAGACATTGATTGACAGCACGAAAAATGGAGGTTTGCAGCTGCTGAAGCACTGTACAGCAAAGATCTAGCACTTCAAATTCCTTGTATTACCTGCGGACATGTGCTGTATATGAAACCTTTCCATTACATAAGCACGTTACTCATGTGAGTATTTTCTAATATCGAAAATGAGATAAAGGAAATACTGATGCAAACTCTGGAAAGTGAACACAGCCTATTGCTTAATATTAAACATGTGCTGCCTTTGCATTTAAACTAGAGATAATTTTAAGTAATCTACGATATTTATGAACTCTACATGTCGTTATTTCTCAACATTATATGGCTTTAGCCTGGCATCATCTAGCAAGAGTGAAGATAAAGGGGAAAGAATATCTAGCTTTGACTCTACATGCTAATGTGAGCTGACAGTTGTAGTAAACATGATTCATAGCAGAATTGAACAAGTCTGAAGGACAGAAGATCAACATTCATCAAAACATTCAGAGGAAACGTGTAGACACAGGGAGGACATGCAAACTGCACACACACACACAAAAATGCCACCAGAGAGTTGAACCCAAGACCTTTGCAAGGTGCCATGCAACAATCTGATGAAGCTTAAAAACAAAAAAAAACATAATCTATTCTTTAAAAAAAAAAGGTGATAAGACATATACTGTTGCACTATAGGTCTTAATTGAAGATCCTAAGTTTCAAATGTTTTCGTCCAGACAGTTCATAGAGTTCAACATTGATTTTAAAGCCGTCTTTTGAAGTTAGTATCTCCAAATTCTGAAGATGACTAAATTATTCAGCAGAAAAGTACTCTTTAATGGACTCTAATGAATTTCACTGACCTGGTAATAATCTGCATCAGACAATGCATTTCTTGGAAGGCAGTTGTCATGCTCGGCTCCTCCAGGAAGAGAGTGGGTGGCATGTTCCCAAAATATATTATAAAAGCAGCTTGGTCAACATGTTCTTTGCTTCACTTGTCCTTGCAGTGCCTCGACTCAAAAACCTTTTCATAAAGTTTTTTTTTTTTCAGTGCCCATTAATGTCAAGAGTTGATCAAAAGGTTTAAATGGTTGGAGTGTTGTGAAGAAGGTTCCTGCTGTGGGCGAAAATAGGAGCAAGAGCGAGAGTCCATCAAAAGCAGCGGAAATCTCACACATTATGCTTGTAATTGTATAAGAAGAATAATAAGACCATTTTGATAAGCTGTACATTTTTGTAATCTAATCCTTGCTTGGAGAAATAGCCAAGCCTGAGACAAGATTAGACGAGAACTTGTCAGTACTGATACTTATACAGGCCTTTTTTTATTATTATTCTGCAACATAAAGCATTTGAGATACTTACAGTAACCTCGACTCTCGATCTCATTTCACTCCAGCTATTAGATCCGGCATCGCAGAACTACAGTTCTCAAAAAAACAGGAAGTACAGTCAGCCATTCAACAAACAGACATGACGAGATGTGTTGACCAGAATCTACACAAGTATACTGTATGTGCTCACGCTTGACTTCCTTTAATTACTGTCATGTGTTGAGACCAACACATACACAGCGATTGGTTAAACAAAGTAAGTACCTGCCTACAGCGGAACGAACAACCTATCATGGTTTAACTATCTATCCACAAAGTGAAATGACATGTTTATTTATTTATTTTGCAATTTGTTATAGAAATCAGCTAGATCTATTCTCTTTAAGCTTTAGAAAACACTCCCCACCAAATGGTTTAGCTTTGTGACATCATTAATGGAGCTCTGAGAACCTTTTAAGACAATAGATCAAGACGAGATTTAATCTAAGCATCTCTTTCATCAAATTTGGCGGATTTCAGATGTGTTCAACACCTAACTGACCTGAAGTAACATGTGCATCTTGCAGGGTGGGTACTTTGACCAGTCGCCACAGTTTTGTAGTCCAGGAAGTGAGTCATATACATGTACATGTACAGCGATCGTAGCTTACAAATTAAAAGGTGCAATATCATATTCTAAGTTAATGTTTGACCTCGTGGGAAACATAATCTTCCCTCTCAACTCGGCTTGGATTTCGGTCAACATACTGCCTCATCTCTGTTTGCTGATTGGCCGATTGTGCTTCCTGGTCTTTGGGAGCTATCAGTTGTTCTGCGATACCAGACCGAGCAGCTGGAGTGAAATAAAATTGAGCGAAGACACAGATAGGTCATGCCAGCTGGTTATTAAAAACCAATGAGAATACAAAAACGGGATATTTAGAGTTAATACTAAATGACAGATGTTCAGGAGCAAGACAGCACTGACTTTCTCACCAGCAAACCACTCCTAACTCTCCTCTTCCAACTGCCCAGAAGCTTTCTTACATTTCCAATCAGTCCCAGCAACAAGTTATGTCTCCGCTCTCTCGACTCCACCCATAATGACTCCCGTACACTGTTTGCAAGGCAAGTTGGGTTCGGGACCTGTGCGAGTTTCTTGCAAAGTGCCTTGTACATGAGATCCAGCCCATAGCCACGCAAACTCACGTGGATTCTCGTGAGAATGTTTCCACTATGAATGAAAGTCACACCAGACCGCTGCGATCTCTGCGAAAAAAGACACTCCGAATTTTTCCACACCCTCGCACAACTCTTGGACATGCGATCGGAGTGCTTTGAGGTCTGCGATAAAGGGCACATTGGTTTTAAGCACTTTGTAAGTCTTGCAGAACTCTCTCTCAGTGTGCGGCGCGGGTTACTCATCTTGTCTCATCTGTCGTCCTGCCTGACGACATCTCCATCTACAGGTGGGTGAAGAAAGGAGGTTGACTTCCTGAAAAAAATTCATCATCAATAATTATCTCAATTGGGTTTTTTTGTTGAGTGGTCCTTGCTAATGAATTCTGCTTTTATCATTACAACTCCACACTAGTCTCCATCATTGCTTTAGTATGAGACTGTACATCTTGAGCATAGGCAGACGATCTTCTGAAGTGGGGTTGTGGTCGTGGCTCTCGTACAAAGCAGCAGTCTGTCTGAGAGGCTGATCTGAAAATAGCCTTGATTAAACAGAGCCTTAGATCTTGTTTCTTTACATGGCCTCTCTCTCCTCAGCTCTCACCGTCTGCCCACCGCGTAATGCTTTTATGTATGTGTCTGATGCTATTGTCTGTCTCGTGTATTAGCTTGCTGCTGTTGCTCCTTTTGTTTATGGAGCACTTTGTGACTCCAGCTTTGAAAAGTGCTATAAAATAAATGTGATCCGACTTGAGATGTATATTTTTCTGTTCGGAGTGGTGGGGCTGCGACTGCTTTCAAGTCTTCCGAAAAGCTTTGAAGTTTTTCTTGTTTTCAACTTTTATATAAATGTTTGTTTACACTTGATGTTGTCAAGTGCAGCTGTCAGTCAAAACATCAAAAGATGTTAAAATGTTTGCTCTGACATTATGCAAGTATAATTTTTATAATGAATTGAGTCATACTATTTTATAATTGGATATGTCTTGTTTTGTTCACACATGTTTAACAAAGTCCATGCTCTCACCATCTGTTTCTGATTTGCTTTTTTTTTTTTTTTTCAGTATTATGTTGGTATATCTAATTTGCTCCAGGGGGAATCCAAGTTAGGTTTTTTTATGCAGATGTACCTGGTTTGACAATCCTAAATTGTAAAAATTAAAATTGTTCATTTGCAGCTCTACAAATCACTTACGCATTATGGGCCACATTCATGACACGTTCTTACGAACAAATTTGTTCTTAAGGGCTCCTTACGAACATTTTTGGCTTTCACAAAATTTGTTCTGAACGGAAAATGTTTGTCTGTAAGAACAAATCCTAAGAACACTGAACAAAAAATCTGCTGTTTATTTAGTTTAATTTAGTTCAGTCAAAAATGTAATTCCTACATGATTGTAGGTTAAGTAATTTAGCAAATTATTGTATATAAAATAATTTTAGAAACAAACAAAAAAATTCAGTTATGCAAAAAAATGACTCCTTTAATAAACCTGCAGCAGCCTGTGACTCAGGACCCTGTGTCCCCCGGACCAGAGCGCACTGTGCTCTGACTGTGCTCCCCCGCCCCCCCACACGCGCGTTCTACCGCGACGTGAAACGCGATATAAACGGCAAAAGCCCAGCGTTATTTCAATACATTTGTGATGTGAATCTGTTTCCTCTGAGTGTGTTCTTGTGTGTTTGGACGTTTTTAAAAGACGCTGAAGTTTTAACTCAGCGAAAGTGGGGAGACGCGCTGCTGCAGCTTCTTCCTCATTTTTTATTTTTTTTCTTCCTGCTCCAAGTTTTGTCGGAGACGCGCTGCGGCCGGCCCAGATTTGCCATATAAGGAAGTATGCATTATTCATTTTTATGTAAATAACCGTTCGTAGCTGGACTTTGGTGAATTTGGCGTAAATGCTGTTAGGAAAGGAATTTGGCTTATTACGAACTCGTCATGAATCACACGTAGAGTTTTCGCAGCAGCTTCTTAAAGTGGAAGTTACGCACAGATTTTACGAAGACTTTCATGAATGAGGCCATTATTATTAACATTCTACAACACAGTCTCCAAAGAAAACAATATTTACAATGTTAAAAACTTAAAATATGGCAACATTTTCTGTTTAACAGGTAAGTTTAGACTTCAAGTTACTAAAATGGGTAAGTTTAGGACTGGGGGTAAAAGATTTACCTGTTCAACCAAAGTTCATAATTTTACGTTTTGGCTTTTTATAACATACTGGCATAAAAAAAGGCGTGAAAATGTGATTGTGGTTTTTGACATTTTGTTGTAAAACTAAGTTTCCTTCGGAGACTGTATTGCATTCCAAGGTGAATTTTTAAATAAGTTGGAGAAATATTTAAGCAAGAAAAAACTTGAAACTAAACTTGTTGCACTGGGTTTTGGTTCTAAATGGTTTGCAGCCCTCTCTACCACCCGATGTGCGTTGCCTTTTTTTTTTTTTTTCCTATAAACTGCGCTCGCATGTATTGATCAAATTCACCACTTGAGAATTTTCCATTTTTTTTTTAAATACTTCACGTCACTCAGGACCTGGAGTGAGAACCATCCATCAACTCGCTGTTCAAGAAGGCTCAGCAGAGGATGAACTTCCTGTGGCAGAGTCAAGCTGCCAGTTCTACACAGCCATTATTGAGTCCATGCTCATCTCTTCTAGTGCCATGTCGTATACTACAAGTAGAGCCACAGCTAGGGACAAACACAAACTGCAGTAGCCTTCTATCTCTTTAAACCTGTAAAGACTTGTGGGCGTCGGACAGCAGCTGACCCTTCTCACCCTGGACATGGACTACTTGAGCCTCTCCCCTTGTGAAACTACAGTCCCTGTCAGACATGAATCCCATGCCACACAAAGAGTCCCTTTTCTGTTGGACTGATGAACACAACAACAATGCTAAGTTGGACTCTTGCACACTTTACATCTGTCAATTTATTACATTTTGTGTGGCTACTTCAGCTCATCTATTACACTGCCTGTTTGCACTACTCGGACAATGAAATTATGTATTTATTTTATTTTATTTTTCTTATCTTGCATATTTTATTTTTAAAGATATTGGGATGCATTTACATTATGTTTATTTATGTGCATTCAAATATGTTTTGGAATCCCAGATATTTACTATACTTGTTCAGTCTAAACATAACTCAAATCATATTGTTTAAAATAGAGTACCTATATACGACAGGGTTCAAAATATAATGTGGTATAAGCTTTATGTAAAGTAAGATTATATGGAATGGTTTCAACCCTGCAGTTTTGACAAATGTGTAAATGTCTTGTTTAGCCATGGCATAAAAAAATCCTATTATGTATTATGTTCTGTTTTTATATAAGTTGACCCATGTACGACCTTCTGGGTTTCAGACTGAGCAACTTTGACATCCAACCACTACATTTGCCATTTTCCCTGCTGCTAGCTTAGACATTTGGGCGAGCTGCTGCATATGAATGGACTCACTGCTGTTGCCGCCTGCAGACACAAGAATATGAGTTTACATGAAGTGACGAGTCCAAACCTCACGGCCTCCTTTAACCTGTCACCGGGGCACTGCACACAGGCTTCAACTTCTACTGTGTGAGGTCTGCTTATGTCAGATGCACACCTCAATATGGCACAGATGTCAGTACAAGGGGGATGTGAATTTGTGTATCTGTATCTTTTGTCTGTTTAATCATGGCTATAAATATGATTAAGTGTAATTTAAAATGTGGAATTTCAACAAGCCTGCCAGTGTAAGAATGCATGTTTTTAAGGTATTTTCCAACTGTAAAAACCCTTTTCAACTACTGAATATCTGCTGTTTGTGAGAACTATGATTGATCAAGGATGGAAATAGATGAGAGAACCTGGATTCCAGAACCCATAATTCTTGCATCAAGAGTCTGGTCACCACTGCCTCCGAAGTGTTTTATATCAAATCAATTTACTTTGTCTGAAACAAAGTTCATTGGTCATCACTCAATAAAATGAAGCTTCTCTCATCTCATTTGTTTGTCCATCATGGTGAATCAAAGTGTAACAAGTAATTTATTTTAGGAGACATTTTAATCCTGATTTAGTTGCTGCCTGCAAATGCAGTATCGAAACTCTTGTAATGTTTTACATATTAGTTTTGGTCATAATTAAAGATAACTTGGTTCATGTAGATGGATATGAGTTGAATTCAGATTTGAGTTCTTCCACATTATCCATCTGAAAACTTTCCTGCTGAAAGCATTTGGGAAAAGGTGAGATCTTTATTAAATACTTTGAGCTGACTGTGTGACTTGTCAACTAGTGACTACTTAGTTTGTGCTTAACAATACAGATCAAATTGTAATGGCATCCAATGTACATGTGGGATAGAACAATAAGTGTCACACATAGACACTTCTTCTCAAAAAGAAAATACTCTATGTTTTTGCTAAAACAGAATCAACAACAGCAGAAACAACATGTTCTCATAGCTTGTGTGTCTTTTCCACGCCATGACAAAGGGCAAGCAGTGACGACGCTTCTGCCTTTTTGCGTGTTTATTACACACCTGGTTTTGTTTGGCGTGGTATCGTCACACAATAAGTTTAGGTTCAAAGTTACTAAAATGGGTAAGTTTATGTCTGACTCGAAATTGGTTAGGATTCGGATTGTGTTAGTTTTCATGAATAAAGGGTTAGTGTTTCGTCTTTACATCCACCATAGAAATGAACTGAAGCAGCAATGCGGAAAAACTCTCGCAAAAAATAGAAAAAGACTGAAATCAGTGGTTTAGACAGCAAACCAGTTGGATGGTGAGGACCCAGATGAATTTCTCTTGAGTTTGTGAATTCACAAATATCGTGACAATCTATCTGGCTGGCCAGGTTAAATTAAAGGTGCACTATGTAATTTTTGGAATGTAAAAAGTTTGACGATTAAGAAATCCAAGTTTTGATTTGAAACTGAAAAGAGGAACACCTGTAATGTTCCTTGACACAGTGGGATGGCTAGACTGGATTGTTGTGTCCTGGTCCAAGACACTTAATCCTTTATGGACAAAAGTAAGAATTCTGCATTAAGTCATTCCAGTCATTCTTCTCTGTCTCTAGACTCCAGGGGTTCTGTGAATGATCAAAGGTGGAAAAGCTACTAAATTTATGAAAACCACACACACATACATCAACAGAAAATACACTTACCTAATAAAAGAGTCAAAAACAGCCCAATGTAAACTGTTTCAAAATCAATAGAGTGCTTTTAACTAGACCGGCAGAAAAAGTTTCCTCTTGTCCCAATCAGAACTTGACATTGTTAAAATTTGCCTTGACTTGTCCATTTACATAATCTCACAATGACATGCTCTGTCTTTGAAACTACTTTCTAATTTTTTTCTCCTTTCTGCCAATCTAACACTTGGGCTAACAGTCCAGTTCACTGTATACATAATTGTTTCAAGTCATTAATAACCCATTAATATTGATGCGTGTTATTTAAATGTGTGGGTTAACAGCTCGGCAGCTCTCATTACGAGTTGATGGGGTCAGAGATGGCCGGCAGTCCCTACACTCTCCGCCTGATTACATTTTTAATAGACTATGGCTTTGATTTAGGGGCTGTCCTCTGAATGTGTCGAGTGAGAGTAATCTTTAATTGTTTGTGATCAGCAGAAATGAGCTGGCATTTCGAGGCGGCAGGTAACATCGAACAAAGCAGGTTATTACAACTCTGGTCATGTCCGATCCACTTTGGCAAACACAATGGGTGATTGTTGATGAAGCGACATGCAGCTTGAAGCCTTAATAGTGTGATCAAATAATAATGTATACCTAATAATGTATGTGAAAATGTAATCTGAACATAAATAATATTCATTCATGATAAATATTAATTTTTGTTATAGAACAGAATCAGATTGCTTTCAGAGGACATTCTAGTTTCCCAACACTGTTCAAGTCACAAGTTTATGTAATGTCAGTACAAAAACAAATGTAACGACAACCATTTTAGGAGCTAAAGTAACCTATTTGAATCAAACATTTTAAAAAGCAAACAATATGGGAGATTTGTTTACTTTGGTTTCCGATAAAACAGATTTCTTTGGTTTCTTTGGTCTTTCAAAAGATAAGAAAATTTGTATATTTTGAGGTAAAAATGACCTATTTTGCCAGTAAGAACACTTGACTTACCCAGTTGTTTTGAGCAGAAAATGCTAGTTTCAAGTTCTCTTGACAGGATTTTTAAGAATTGACTACCAAATGGAATTTACATGTTCCTCCTGTGCGTGTGTCTGGTTTGCCCTACAAATAAAAACAAGTCCTCCTTGTCTCTCCTCCAAGAACCATGCAGCGTAGTCTCAGTAGATCCTTAAGATAAACAATAATAACTGTATTGGGCCAGTAGTGATTGTTTATGTATTTTATTTACCAATGCCAGTGAGGAGCGTTCATATCCAGATATAACATGTAGTAAATTGCCTATTCGATTTGTAAAGCTGCTAAAAATAATCATTTTTTGACAATTGAACAAAAACATAAAATCAATGGTGCTTTTCCTCCAAAAAAGTGAAAAGGCACTTCGAATCAGGACAGTTTTTCTTTTATTTTGATGTAAAATGCAGTTACAAAACCTGTCATCTCCGAGAAAAGAAGATTAAATTGTACATTGAAGGCTGCACAAGTTTGAATATTGGTTTTCTGTTCCATTGTTCCCATTGTCCCTCTGCGCAGTCGGCAACAAACAGCCCTGACCCTCATTTCTGCAATAAATAAACCGGAGCAGTTTGAAGAAACAGGTGGGACACAAAGGAGTGGCTTATCCGAATGTGCACTTCATGTTCCGTTCGGTTTGGTCAAAGATTATTTTATATCTGTAACTTTGAGCTTTTTTTCCTGTCAGTCTTTGGTGTTTTGTTATTGCAGTGTTCAGTTAGACAGTCCCTGAGGTAAATAGTTATCATAGTTAAGCTAAATAAAATTACAATGTAAATTTTTTTAAAAAGTACAAAAATCTGTCAAAATATGTCAAGTTAATTTGCGGATCACTCTGAACTACATTCTATACATTATCAATCTGGAAACACTGAAAACTATTGGTAAAATTGTTGGTAAAGCTGGAATGTCATGGCAACTAATTGAAGCTTTAATCTCTATCTGCAAATAAATGTGTCTCAGTCTTGGTCACATCTATAGCCTTTCTGTCCACAGGAATGCATCTTTCCTTCACTGTGGTTCTCCTCGAGGTTTCTCTTTACCACTGGGTTTATTGGAGCTTTGCCTTATTCATTTGCCTGTTTGCTTTTGGACAATCTGCTTTTGCATTATTGACCAATGTTCATGATTTAGCAATGTTTCTGCTTGCTGTTGACCTTTTCTGTTTGCTAAATCAACAGTCTTGTCAAGCTCTAAGGGGCGACTGTTAATGTGATCTTGGGTTCTACAAAAATGATTGATTCATTGGTCAAAAGCAAGATAATTGTTTTTTTAATTAAGTTGAGAGAAACGCACTGGCATCTTTCCTGTTCACAAATACGCTAATCATCCCTGTGTGCATGTTTTGTCAGAAAACAAAATAGTAATTCTGCTCAAATAGGCCGAAGGATGTCCAGTGGTGCTGTCATGTTTGGGCGCTGCATGTTTGGCTTCCACCCAACGCTGAGCTGTGATTAGACTGGACTCACAGCGGCTGCATTTCACCCTGTGGCAGCTGGTTGTGGATTCTCAAGAGTTAGTTTACAAATGTTAGGAGAATCTAGTAGAGGCAGGTTAGCAAAAGTCTGAACTAGACTGACTAGACTGCCTGTAAGACTGAAAGTTATGCCTGTAACTTTGGGCCTTAGGCGGAGAACACCCTGCACACCCGACTCATTGAAGAGTTATTACATTGAGATAGACAAAGACAGACAACCACTCTCTCTCTCCCATTGATTCACTATTTCCAGATGACTTTAAATAAAACTCCTGTACCCATGTGACTAAATTTGCTGTAACCGCCATTGCAGCAGTGATGTTACTACAGAATATAATGGGAACAAGTCTGAAATTTAGCTTCTGTGGTTTATCCTTGGCATTAAATCATCTGCCAACCGTAGTTTGTGCTTAGCCAATCTTGTACCACTCCTAACGAATCGTAATCACATATCCAATATCCAAGTGGGATAGAACTATAAGTGTCACACATGGCAACCTAATCTCACTAGAAAGCGTGTATATGTACCACAACATAACAGGACATGTCAACAGCGTATGATTAGCACGATTTCCCAGTATTTTTGCGTAAATATGCCACAGGTTGCAGCTCCAGTTCTTTTATGGTGGTTGTAAATATGTGTTATTATTTATGTATGTTTTACAAAATACTTATCCTAATCTTAACCTTCCCCCCAGTCCCAACCCTGAACTTACTAATTTAGTAACTTGAAGCCTAAACGTACTTGTTAAACTTAAAGAAAATGTCCCGACGTCCCATTTACTATTTTTGTGTTGTGGTGTATGCTTTCATGTGAGACTGTATTGCACATCAATATCAATAGCGGTAGAAACAAGTACGTTCACAGGAGCTGCCATTTTTGCTTTGGTTCACTCAGACACTACTTGCTGTTATCATTGCTAATATCCCCCCTCAACATGCTGCAAGGTGACTGGGTCGTTAAACCAGTGGTTCGGAGTGCAAACCAATCGGCTGTACATAAAATGGCCTTTTCTAAAGCTTGATGTGATGAAAAACTTCATGAGAAACATAAGATAAGATGTCTTTTCCTCTATTCCCCTGTAGTGTTTCTAAGTGTATCCCTTATTATTTAAATTCAAAAGGTCTTTCCGGTCTTCCTGTTTACCACTGTCCATCTGTGTTACCTTGTCTTGTTGACTTCAGAATGCTAAATGTGTTGTTGCTTTTTGTGAATCAGTCTCGAGAAAGACTTGGAGAGGAAAATGAAATAATTTCTCATCTAGAAAAAGCAGCGTGGCATAATGCGCTGCTCGGTTGTGCGGGTCAGGTTGGCCGCCCAAAGGCAAATGCATAATCACCATTTGTACATGTTATTTTCCTGCTACATTTGGAGATTCTTTCTGACAGATGGCCAGGGAATGGAAAAACAACGCAGGCAATGGTTCAGCGAGGAGTTTGAGGACGTTTTGGATGTACATTGTCTATTATTAAACCAGATGATTTCGACTCCATAATGTTTGGAAAAGCAAGATTTAGACACAACACAACCAGTCTCTCTGTCAAATTATGCTCATTACTTTGTTGCTTAAACAACCCTGCTGCTTCATGCAAAATTTAACTTTGACAAGCAACAGATTGAAAATACTTGTTTTTATTGTTGGAAAGTGCTACAGGAGTCTTTGAATTCTACATTTTAATCAGAATCCAAAAATGTTCAGTATCCACAAGTGTATATAATATATTTCTTGTCTTCTCAATAAGACTGATTTTTGGACAGGTTCTTAGTCTTCATGAAAAGTTCCCTGATCTAACATGCTCACAGTAAACATTTATAGGTACATCAGCCATTAACTTGTAGCCCATTTGTGTGCCAATACAAACAAAAAGCTGCAGATTGAAGACTAAAGAGATAATGTTTAAATATAACCAACAGATGACCAGTCTATCTCAGCCAGACCCATATTATCTAGCTTGTGCTGTCAGAGAAACAAACGGTGCAGACGTAAGAGAAACACAATCATTTCTTTGTAGTGCTCAGACATGGGAATTCATTTAAGGCTTGACAGAATAATTGGCTGTTGTTATGATGCTAAATATAGCACAAGACAATCAGACAGAGGTGTGCTGTGTAGTCGTGACTTGGACTCAAGGTAGACAAAACTTACTTCAGACTGACAAAATGACTAAACTTGAAGGTCAGGCTTGATCTACAACCTTTTGACTTGACAATCATTAGAAAAACGAAACAAAATGAGAGTGGGAGGAAGAAGCAGAGTTGAAAGGCAAAGCTCTTAATTCACTGGACAATCCATACTCTCATGTATCGAATATTGAAATGACCAAATAGACAAAGCTGATACATGTAGTGTAAATGCAGGGCTAAAGTTAAGGTCATGGTACACTTATTAACCTGGCCGATTGGTGTGGGAGTCAGAACAAGTGCATTTCGGCTCACTAAACAAAATGACTTCTCCGTAGATGTACATGTTTCTGCTGCTGTTTTAGCAGAAATACAGAGTAATTTTTGACAGAAGAGCAGTGTGTATGAGACGTATTTGTTCTATTCCATGCGGACATTGGATACACCATTACATTTTGTTGCTGTGATTGGCTAAGCACAAATAAGGTAGGTTGATCACCCAATCAACTTGAAGTATTTCACTAAACATCCCACCTTTTCCCAAACACTTTCAGCGAGTCAAGTTCCAGATGGAAGAAATCAAATCGGAGTTCAACACAGATCCATCTGGCATGAGCCAGGTTAACACTTTATTGTTTGTCATTTTCACTTAATTTGAGGCGTCAGTAGCAGTATAATAATACAGCAGAAACTTGCATAATTAATTGGGTGGGCGTGGCTAATTAATTTATGCATTAATCAGATATAAAAACTGAAATATGGGTGTGGTCAATTAGTGTATGCATTAAATCAAATAACAAATTTGCCTGAGGCTGAATCAGATATCAAACCGGATGAGCTGGTTTTCTTTGTTATAAACACATGATGTAATTCAGACATGACACCTGCAGACACCTGTCTGAGTTGGTTATCTCTAGGGTTGTCTGGAGAGCAGTCTCTTTTCATGTCTAGCTCCATTTGTTCCTGGTTGTCACCATCCTCATCTGGAGAGCAGTATATTTCCACATCTAAATTTCACAACTTTCAGCAGACACAGCATCTTAGGAAGGGGGCAAATGTTGTGATACTCATTCAGAGCAGAGGTCTTGCTCAAATGTTGGTTTTCTCCAGACTCTTGGTCTCCAGTCTCTTGGCTTTGTTTGAAGGACATCTCCAACCACACCTAGTTTCACCCCATTATTCTCCAGCAGCCCAGGGAGGGGCAGGCAGTGGTTTGATGCACATTCATCTTTAACATTTTTACCAGAAATACTAAACTAAATGCTTTATTTGAAACTAAGATGACTTTAGTTCAAACCATTTCAAAATGGTTAAACGTTTTTACAGTAAGTTTTTGTCTATTAACAAAGTAAAATCTGAGCAAAAGTCCTTTCCACAGATGTGTCCATATTTGCTTTAACTTTTTACCTGCAATACTAGGCCTAAATCTAGAAGATTTTGCCAACGTGGAACGCATTAAACTATTTATAAATTGAGACAAAACAGAAAGTTAAAATTTAGAGTTGTAGATAGCCAAAGATTATCCAATCCAAAAGCTTTTATAAAATGTGTAATTTGATTGAAATTATAAACTTTGTTTTCTAATCAAATCTTTTAAGGAGTTAAATATTTTATTTCTTAGTGGATGCTGTGAATGGCTGTTTCATAGGAGTGGGGCTGAATGATGACATCATTATTTCATATGTCTAGTGTGATTGGTCGTTATTCATGGGGGGTTAGTGATGACCTCATCCATTCAGTCAATCAATAGACGGACCCACCGATGCCACACATCCGCAGGTACCTTCTTTAGTAGATAAAGGGGAGATCTGCCAGTATCAGTATAGACTGCTGCCTCAGAAAATCATTTTTTAAAGCTGACCTTTTTTTTACTGACGAGATTTTGCTTCACTCAATCATGAAATCACATGGTAAGTCTTTTACTTGTGTTTTCTGGATCTCATTCTCTTTTTCTCTGACAGATTATTTTATTTTCTGTGTTTTAATCAAAGAAAATAATTACTAGGGTTTAAACAGAGTAAGGAGGCTGGAGGTGATTCAGATGATGGTAATATAACTCTTCTCTCACTCACCCTCTAAACCTTAAATCAGGGGTGCTCAATACGTCGATCACGAGCTACCGGTAGCTCTCAGAGGCAGGAGGAGTCGATCGCGAAGCCCTTATGTGAAGTTTAGTGTCTTTTAGACGGTGTAGTCCCTCATTCATCCAGGAGTGATCCATAGTAGAAGTCTTCAAAGTAGTCATCTGGACAGTGTTTCCGAAGATCAAGACGTTTCGACTCTCATCCGAAAGTCATTTTCAATCTGATGGAAGTAGACTGAGACTGGCTGTATTTATATACTAAGATAAGCCCTCCCCCTAGGAGGGGCTAAACCCACCCAAACTTGTTCCTGAAACCTGTTCCTAAAACTGGTTTGGTAAACCCTAGCTTCCTATCCATTGTTCCCTGTTTCTATTGTTCTATTGTTCTCTGTTTCCTCTTCATTGTTCTCTGCTTCCTCTTCATTGTTCTCTGCTTCCTCTTCATTGTTCTCAGCTTCCTTTCCTTTTGTTCTGACTGGGCCTGCCTAGACTGTTTCAAGCTCCCCTAACTAATTCACTGGTAAATTGCCCTGGCTACCTGTGAACAAGATACAGTAGCATACTGGGTGATCTTGTTGTAGACATAAGTCTGGAGACTGTGCTCTATCTACATTTCTTTCCCTTTAGACCAAGGGGTAAGAATGCTACTATACACACCAGGTAGGTTGTATCTTAAGCCTCCATTCCTGTTTAGTGATGGGTTTTCTTTTTTCACAAAGATGGCTTCTTTTACACCTCTTTCAAACCATCCCTTCTCCCTGCTAAGAATTTTAACCTCACTGTCCTCAAATTTATGCTTGGTGGCTTTAAGATGCAGATGTACAGCTGACTGGGGACCACTTGTGGCTTCTCTTCTGTGTTGGTAAAGTCTTTTGTGAAGTGGCTGTTTGGTTTCCCCAATATAGTGTTCGTTGCAGCTCTCTTCACTGCAACGAATAGAATACACTACATTGCTCTGTTTCTCTGTAGGCATCTTGTCTTTAGGATGAACCAATTTTTGTCTTAATGTGTTGACCGGTTTAAAGAAAACAGGGATGTCATGTTGTCTGAAAATTCTCTGTAACTTCTCAGACAGACCTGACACATAAGGGATCGAAACCCCATTTTTCCTCTTCTCCGTTTCCGTCTCCCTTTTCTCCTGTTTCTTGGGCCTTTTTGCCCTGTTCAAAGCCCACTTGGGATATCCACAAGCTGAGAGAGCTTTCTGGACATGCTGTGTCTCTTTCTTCTTACCCTCAGAGCTTGTGGGTACCTCCTCGGCCCTGTGTTGTAAAGTTCTAATGACCCCTAGTTTGTGCTGCAGTGGGTGATTGGAGTCAAACAGCAGGTATTGGTCTGTGTGAGTGGGTTTCCTGTAAACTTCTAGTTGCAGTTTTCCGTCCTCTCCTATGATTGCCGAGCAGTCTAAAAAAGGCCAACTGGTTGTCCTTAGAGTCTTCACGGGTGAACTTGATGTTGGAATCCACCGCATTGATGTGTGATGTGAAGGCTTCCAGATCTTGCTTTTTGATCTTCACAAAGGTGTCGTCCACATATCTGAACCAGTGACTGGGTGGTTTGCCTGGGAAAGTGGTCAGGGCTTTCTTCTCGACCTCCTCCATGTAGAGGTTGGCTACAATAGGGGACACCGGAGAGCCCATGGCGCAGCCGTGAATCTGTCTGTAGAAATTTCCCCTGAATTTAAAGTAGGTGGTGTTCAGACAAATGTCTAGCAAGTTGCAGATGTGGGAAGGTGTAAGTTTGGTCCTTTCTTGCAGTGTGTTGTCCTCTTGTAGTCTCCGTCTGACTGCTGCAAGTGCTTCTTCTGTAGGAATGCAAGTGAAAAGTGATACCACATCGTATGAAACTATGGTGTCATCCGCGTCCACAAGCAGGTGTTTCACCTTCTCCTTGTAGCCAACCTCTACATGGAGGAGGTCGAGAAGAAAGCCCTGACCACTTTCCCAGGCAAACCACCCAGTCACTGGTTCAGATATGTGGACGACACCTTTGTGAAGATCAAAAAGCAAGATCTGGAAGCCTTCACATCACACATCAATGCGGTGGATTCCAACATCAAGTTCACCCGTGAAGACTCTAAGGACAACCAGTTGGCTTTTTTAGACTGCTCGGCAATCATAGGAGAGGACGGAAAACTGCAACTAGAAGTTTACAGGAAACCCACTCACACAGACCAATACCTGCTGTTTGACTCCAATCACCCACTGCAGCACAAACTAGGGGTCATTAGAACTTTACAACACAGGGCCGAGGAGGTACCCACAAGCTCTGAGGGTAAGAAGAAAGAGACACAGCATGTCCAGAAAGCTCTCTCAGCTTGTGGATATCCCAAGTGGGCTTTGAACAGGGCAAAAAGGCCCAAGAAACAGGAGAAAAGGGAGACGGAAACGGAGAAGAGGAAAAATGGGGTTTCGATCCCTTATGTGTCAGGTCTGTCTGAGAAGTTACAGAGAATTTTCAGACAACATGACATCCCTGTTTTCTTTAAACCGGTCAACACATTAAGACAAAAATTGGTTCATCCTAAAGACAAGATGCCTACAGAGAAACAGAGCAATGTAGTGTATTCTATTCGTTGCAGTGAAGAGAGCTGCAACGAACACTATATTGGGGAAACCAAACAGCCACTTCACAAAAGACTTTACCAACACAGAAGAGAAGCCACAAGTGGTCCCCAGTCAGCTGTACATCTGCATCTTAAAGCCACCAAGCATAAATTTGAGGACAGTGAGGTTAAAATTCTTAGCAGGGAGAAGGGATGGTTTGAAAGAGGTGTAAAAGAAGCCATCTTTGTGAAAAAAGAAAACCCATCACTAAACAGGAATGGAGGCTTAAGATACAACCTACCTGGTGTGTATAGTAGCATTCTTACCCCTTGGTCTAAAGGGAAAGAAATGTAGATAGAGCACAGTCTCCAGGACTTATGTCTACAACAAGATCACCCAGTATGCTACTGTATCTTGTTCACAGGTAGCCAGGGCAATTTACCAGTGAATTAGTTAGGGGAGCTTGAAACAGTCTAGGCAGGCCCAGTCAGAACAAAAGGAAAGGAAGCTGAGAACAATGAAGAGGAAGCAGAGAACAATGAAGAGGAAACAGAGAACAATAGAACAATAGAAACAGGGAACAATGGATAGGAAGCTAGGGCTTACCAAACCAGTTTTAGGAACAGGTTTCAGGAACAAGTTTGGGTGGGTTTAGCCCCTCCTAGGGGGAGGGCTTATCTTAGTATATAATACAGCCAGTCTCAGTCTACTTCCATCAGATTGAAAATGACTTTCGGATGAGAGTCGAAACGTCTTGATCTTCGGAAACACTGTCCAGATGACTACTTTGAAGACTTCTACTATTTAGTGTCTTTTGTACAAATGAAGAGAATAATGCGCTGATGTGATCCACTGTGAGCTACAAAAGCGCGAGTCTTTTTTATGACCGCTTCAGCGGGACAGCTTAATTGGTTTTGAGGTGCTATTATGCATTTTCGCCTGTTCTGCTTTTGGCACGGTGCACGTTCTGCTGCGCACTCCACATCCAACCGCGGGGACACGGAACGCACGAGGTCCAGAGCCGAGACTCACGAGTATACACGCGCTCCACATCCAACTGCGGGGACACGGAATGCACGGGCTCCGGAGCCGAGACTCACGTAACACGCACTCTCTGTAATGTTCCGAACTCTAGCAAAGCCACAACACACTCCACATGTCTAAACAGCCGTGAAATACACGCGCCCCAAACCAGACGCAGTATACACGCGATCCACATCCAACCGCGGGGACACGGAACGCAAGGGGACCGGAGCCGAGACTCACTAACACGCACACTCTGTAATGTTCCGAACTCTAGCAAAGCCACAACACACTCCCCATATCTATATGTCACCGGGTTCCCCATTATTTGTTCTCGTAGGGTGTTAGTTTTGCAGTGCAGTGTGAGGCGAGGACAGGTTGTGAGAACTAATTGGTTGACACCCCGTCTCTCCCCTGAACGCTGCCGATTGGTTGCCACGGGGACAGGGCCCTGTTAAATAGACTGTGAATAGTAGGAGGCAGGGAGGCTCGCGAGACGAGAGGGACGGTGACGTTGTGGAGGAGGAGACGGACGAGGAAGGAAGTGGAGTCGGAGGACCAGATCCAGGAGAAACAGACACTGAACAACGCTCTCTAACAGATGAGTACAGGAACGTGACTCTTACTGTGTGACTGCGTATGCACGTTAAAAGTGACGAGAGCGATCGGGTTAAGCGGGTTGTTCCGTTTGTGTCCCACAGCCCTGCAACAGACCTCCTGACCCAGGCAGAGGAGAACGATTCCCCGCACGGCGGACGAAGTTTGGAGACTGATCGAGACCTGAGCCGAGCTGACGTACAACGCCACTCAAACGATAAGTAAAGGAACGTGACCAGATTTTTCTTTGTGTGATTGTATGCCATAAACCCGACCGCTGGTCCCTGAAGCCCCGCCTGTGTCGCCCACAGCACCAGCGTCAGACCGCGGAGGACGTTTGGAGACTGATCGAGACTCGAGGCCCAGCTTGTGTACAACGCCACTGAAACGATAAGTAAAGGAACGTGGTCACATTGATTGTTTTTTGGTCATCCTGTATGCGTGTGATAAACTTGACTGCTGGTCCCTGAAGCCCCGCCTGTGTCGTCCACAGCCCCGGCGCGGCACCGCGAAGGAAGTTTGGAGACTGATCGATGTCCAAGGCCCAGCTTGTGTACAACGCTACTAAAACGATAAGTAAAGGAACGTGTGCCGACTAACCGCTGCATGTTTTGCTTCATTTGGAGTGTGAATTGGAAAATTACGGAGCCTGGGCCTGTGTGTTTTTAGCTGTCCGCGGTGCTGTGGTTGGAGGCGAGGGGATAGACGCGCGCTGAGGAGGGGCCGTCCACTGACACCTAGGCTGACCGCCAGGGGCCGCTCGTCGCACTGGAGAGACTAACCCTGACTACTACCCTCAAGCCTAGTCTGAACTAAAGCAGTGCATTAACCCTAGTTTTTTAAAGATCCCCTTTTATACATATTTATTCTTTTTTAGTATTTTAGCCAACTATTTATCCCTCATATTTTTCAATCTAGCCTGTTTAAAATAAAAACTATTGTAAACTTCCAAGTCTTGTCATTTCTTAGTAGTGCTGAGTGATCATAAAGAACCTGTACTGACATATACAGCTGTGAAATACAAGCGACCCAAACCAGACAGACGCAGCTACGACTCCGAGCGCTCCTCAACCAACAGCGGAGAAACGAAGCTCACGCGCTTTAAAGCGGACACACAGAGCTCACACTTTCTGCAGCCAACAGCGGAGACACCGAGAACACTTACTTGAAACAGGGGCAAAGGAAAGCCGCGGGAGGAAACAGGTAGAGCCAGAACAAATCCTCACGAGTTTGTTTTTAATGCGAGCCAAAGCTGACTTCAAGCCCCTCCCCTGAGCGTTACCATGGTGATCAAAACCAGAGTTATTAGACACAGTCGAGGTTAGAATGAAGTTAAACCCTAGAAAACAACTAGATTTTGATTTGTCAGAATAATTAGCTACATTGTTTTCTTCCAGATTATTTTACAGGTTTAAAAATCCTATGTTAATTCTTCTAATGAATGTATTTAAGTAAAATTAAGTTCTTGTATTATACAACTGATGTTTAATTAAAAAAACAAAATCTTATAATAAAATCTTATAATTGTAATTAATGAATAATCGATAGGTAGATCTTTGGGCCTTGCCTCAACTAAAAGTAGATCGCGAGCTGGAAAAGTGTGAGCACCCCTGCCTTAAATGATGTAGCATGAAATGAATAAAAGTTGTTTTTCTTTTTAGATTTTTTTATGCTTCATCATTTCAACAAAAAGCAAAGCGCAGAGCACTCGCTGATTACAACACAGTGAGTGAGTGTGTATTTTTTTAATCTTTTTTATCATATTGTAAAATTAAATCATGCAAGAGAGTTGATTTGATACTGGTTCAGCTTAGTCAGATGAATTTTTTCGAGAAATTGATTTATGTCTTCTTGATTTGGGTCCAGATCCGATGAGTCTGATCCGATCTCCATATCTTATTACTAGATTTGGTCTGGACGACTCTAGCTGGACAATGAATAGGCTGAAAGTGTCTGACTGAGTGGGACCTCAGTCAAACAGAAGGAGCAAAGAGATATGTCTAGGCCACCCTGTCTCCCTAGATGACACACATTTAAACATATTAGGAAACAAACATTCACTCTAGCATCCCACTGTGGAATCTGGTGTCCAGCCATCTCCCATCCAAATACTACCAGACCCTTATATATTAATGCTTTCAGATTTTCCAGGATCAGATAGGTAGGTTTAGCTACACACAGCGCTACACCAAACTACACTGTAATGTTGCTAGTACTTATTTTAGAGACCAAAATTGCAGTTATCTCTTTTCCCACTTTTCTATTTGTGACCATATGTAAAAAAAAAAAAAGTGCTTAAAAGCAGCTAAAACGAGAGCAGAGCTTGATATTTGACTCGGACATGAGGTCGAAGAGTCCAGACCTTTCAAACACTATAATATAGTATGACTGTTCTAATAGGGGACATGCACACTGTCACATTCACTATGTCCAAGGACAAAGTAATTGAAGACAGCCTGAAGTCAGAACTGACCAGTTGTTCTCATGCAAAAGGTGACATGTGCTGTATGGGCATCATTACTGACAACTGGTGCAATGTTAGACAATGTTACGCATAATTCTTCTCTGTCCAATTATTGTGTGAGATAGAAAGGTTGAATTTAAATACTATTTATTATTTTTTTAGTGGCACAACAAATGTAACTATTAATGCTCAACAGATAAAAAACACTTCATGTTTACATCTTACTACAACTACAAGACTAGAGCATTTATTTATGTGAAGAAGAAGTGGCTACTCTTGTGCTGTCAGTGTACATTTAGCTGCGAGGTACAAAGAACTCCTTCAAATGTTTCTGTGTAAAAGTTTGATTTGAATAGATAACAGAAACAGCAGGTGTTGTTCTTGTTTGCCAGTGCGCTCTTTGGGGAAACCTTGAGCTTTCTTTCCTGCAGGCAGAGCACAGAGGTGACTGAGGAGATGCAGATCTGACTGTGGCGAGAAGATGACACATTGCTCCGCTGAATGAACCACAATCCCCCAGGATACAACCAGGAGAGCGCGGTGATGTCGTGTGTGTGTGGGAAACAAGGAAATAAATATGAAAATGAATGATTTGGCAAAAGTCTTACAAGCACGTTCTGAGTTTTTCAAAAGAAACTACTATTGTTACATGTTTAGAGCGATTTTCTGAAAAATGCAGTCTCATTTTCTATTCAAAATAAAGACAGGAGCATCAAAAGACTAGAAAATGTTATCCAAAATGAAACACTGAGGTATTGCATGGTAATATTTTCATTTTACTATTATTATTTCAGGTTATGAATATACAGGGATGGGACAATTCACTTAAGTCACGATTTGATCAAATTTTGATTTTGCAGCCACAATTTTCACTTATGTTAGTTTATCTATATTAACATTTTTATTTTTTACCTTAAGACACACACACACAAAAAAACATAATACATTACATTTAAAACAAAGCCACTGTGGTGCTCAGAACTAGTATTTTTTATGAACATTATGTAAAGTAGACAATAGTGTCCATGTTTAGAGGTCCAACATCAGTTATTAACACAACATAATGCACATTCAATCAGGTCTTGCACAAGTTCAGACTTTGCTTCTTCTTTTTTTGTTTCTGATTCTGGCTTTATAGATCGCTGCATACTTTTTGAAGTTTTAGAACCACCCCCCCCCCCAAAAAAAAATAAAATAAATAAAAGTCCCACTGAGATTCAGAGTATCTGGAGGAAACCTGTGCACAGAGATGCAAACTCCATACTGAAATGTCCCAGGTTGACTGGGAATTGTACTCAGGACCTTCTTGCTCTGAGGCCAGAGCGCTAACTGCTGCGTCACCATGTCGTCCATTGGGGTGATGGGTGATTGGAGCTGATTCCTGTGACTTGGGGGTCAGCCCTCTCTGTCGACAGCCCTATCTATCGACATGCCGTTACTCCGAAAGTGTTTATTTTTAAATCCCACTGTTCCGACAACCCTGTCCTCCGAATTTATTGGCATCGCACCTCCGACACACGCTCAGACATTGAACGTCATAATGACCAATAGGCCTATGTGTAGGTGCCAACTTTATTGTTGCATTAAGTAGGCTAAAAATGATACTTTTGTTTCTCCGTTACAAAGCGTCCTTCATTCACGTTGCTTTTCTGACAGGCTGCTCCCGGTAAGACAGAAGTATTTTTTGGACAGGCGTGGAGACGGAATACTTTATCCTCTGCTTTAACACTCTCCAAACGGCCAGAGCAATGCGAGTGTTCGTGCAGACCTGGTCTCAGACCGGGACTTGGACTGAATCTCGGGTGGACTTGGACTCGCTCGCTTACAAGCCAAAGTCTGGTGGAATTTCAACATTAACATTATTTTCAAAGCTTTCACGTATTGACGGCGTCTTTTTCTTATATCTACTGGCAGCACTTTTTTCTAAACATTTTCGCCTTTCCAACTTGAATAAAGACTCTAGACTTTGCCCATATGGTTCTGCTGAATCAGAGCTGCCGCTCCGGCGACGAGGTAACCCACGGCTCCGTGTTTTTGCCTCTTACGTTGTGGTTTTAAGCTGGCAGACTGTAATAAACCTCTCCATAACACTACGCATTTGGCGGGACGTCCTGCGCGAGGATGTGGAGAGTCACACGGACAGAAGCCTCTGCACATGATTATGGATTATTACACTATGAAGACTTTGTGATTTATGACTATGGATTTTCGTGAAGATTATTGTGTGGCGGCTCCGTGGAGCGAGATTCAGGAGAAAAAGGTAAGCCAGTCTGTTTTATCAAAGAGACCAAACGTTTCACGTTGTATGATGCATGAAGGTTTCAGTCGTAACTGAGAAAACTCATGTGTGAAATGTGGATATAAACCAGCATAATGCATTTTAATGAACAATATTCAGAATAGATTAAGTTAAACATCATTTCACCCCAGTAAAAGTCCAGACCATATTCACAACATTCACTTACAAACTTTTGTTTTTAAAATATAGGCCTGTATAAGACAGTGTTTAAGACTCGTGATATCTACATTTGTAAGAGGGTCTGTGCAGCAGCGTGAGGCTGAGCGAGGCCGCAGACGTGAAAGGCCCAAGAACGTGCCAAACGCGCAGCCCCAAGACTGCAGCTCTAAAAGAAGGATATTTTAGGATTTTGTGTGAATAATTCAAACGTCATCCTTTCAATTTATCCATTTATTTATTTATCTTATTATTGATCGATCTCCTGCGTTCAGCACCATGGAGAGTGACGCGTAGAAGCAGATTTGCGAATCAAATATTTATGTAAGAATTAACGGAACGAAGAAACGGATTTTTTTATACTTATCGTCATGTTTGGATCAGTAAATAGTCGTAAGAAAACGCTGAGTATTTTATTTATTTATTATTATTATTATTATTATTTTCGAAATAATGATTTAATAGAAACACCCACAGTTTGTCGGAGAAGCACCACTACATCGACAAAAAAATGTTAGGTGTCGGAGTACAGGGGTGGGTGGGAAAAATATGCTAATGCCGCAACATCGACAATTAGACTTTAATGTCGACATTCCGGTATGTCGTTTGAGAGGGGTGTAGCCGTGACTTTGGGCCTTTGGCAGGCAACTCTCTGGACAGTGGCCAGTTCATCGCAGAGCTAAAACACAAAGACAGACACAGACAGACAAATTATTTATTTCAATTCAGTTTTATCGAGAACTAATTTAAACACACATGTTTTTGGAGGTGGAAGGAACCCTACTGGCCTAGAACCCACAGTAACATGTGGAGAACATGCAAACTTAATCATGAAATGATGATTTAGTGCAACCCAATCTCACAAAAATGCACATAAATACCATGAAATAGCAGGACATGTCATCAGTTCATGATCAGCACGATTTCACGACTTTTTTTTTGCGGAAATATGACTTGCGTTGCAGCCCCAGTTCATTTGGGAGTTGTGAAAATGTGATATTATTTATAAATATTAAGAAAACCCTTAACCTAATCTTAACCTACCCCAATTGCTAACCTTACCCATTTTAGCAACTTGAAGCCAAACTTACCAAAACTCGTGACAATTTTACATTTTTACATTTTAATACACACATTTCTACCATTGTGCTTGATGTAATTGTGTGAAATAATAACTGCGTAACATGTGCTAAAAAGACCTGATATCACGCTTATCATACAATATTGATATGTCATGGTAAATACATTTTTATGATACTGTGTTGTTTAGTTGAGCCCGGAAACAAATCTACAATCTCCTAAGCCAGAGCAACCACTCTGCTATGTGCACCCTGATGAAAGAATGACATTCATGAATACTTTTTCCACGGCCAGTTTGGCAGAGCTGTCAGGTCAGTCAGCCTGGTCACATCCAGGAACATCAGCTGATGAAAGTGACACATCACAGCAGTCGGTTGATGCTTTTGGAGAAGGTGACAGCCACCCGCTGAAACATTTCCAGGTAACAACCTTTAGCTGGCTGCACAGTAAGAGCATAAAAATTTTTTAAGAGTGTCAAAACAAATGCAGGCCACAAACATGATGACATTTTGCTACAAATAATTGTCTTGGACAGAGACCTCACATGAGTTCAAAAGAAATTCTGCACAATAGAGAACAATATGTGACACGTTATTGAGCGTAGTAACAATGAAAACATATTAGCTACAAAGGCAAGTGAGTTGCTCTTATCAGTACAATGAAACAAATCAATGCCCAGATAAAGTTATGTCAGAAAATAGCAACCTGGGTTTATTAAAGTTAGGGTAACTAACTTTTTAGTTGCAAATTAGTCTAATTTGTGTTTTCCACTAAAAAGTAAATGATGAATTCAGTACTTTGTGAAAAAAATGAAACCATTGTGTTGTCTGAATTGAATAATTGAGCCAAATGTAGTGCTCTTATGCTGAACTTGGATGGTCCTGTCCAGTTTCACTCTGTTGTTTGTAAAAAAAAAAATAATAATAAGTTTTTAAGCCAAAATTGCAACCAAAGATGAATACATTTTGATATTAAGCACGTGTCAAAAGATTTATACAATTTAAAACCTGTTTGTGTTTGCAGTGTTAAATTCAACAACACCACCTTAATGGGTCAAAACTCCTGGTTCAAAATTCAGTATTTTAAAACTACAGTTTAATTCTTTAGCCTAATATATCTCCTTAAAAATCTACTTGGTTGGGTTCTATTTTTACCACACCTTTTTGACATTTGTAACTGACATCTTAATAAAAAGGATTAGCACTGAATCTGATTGTGGCGTAGTTGATATGATACATGGAAATAAATAAAAATAATTACATAAAAATCTATTAGGAACATGTTAAGTCCATAATCCTTCTTAGTCAAATGTGCATCCTACATTACTATTAATGATGTCTAACCTTCACTGTGGTGGAGCAGCATCTGTCAGAGACATATGGCAAACTGCACTTGAGATCATAAAACCAGACACAGGAACATGTTGCTAATATGCTAATGCTATTATCAGCTATTCAATGAGGCACAGAATGTTTCGACCTTTCTTTTTATTTCTCAGCCTGTATAATTTGTCTGGCTTGAAAAAGAAACGGCACAAGGCAGGACAAATGCCACCGATGTCCAGTGTGTGTGAATCACTCTCTTGCTTGGGAATGGCCACTCAAATACAATTTTGAGTAATGAAATTGAAAGCTGGCCTCTCGTGTTCAGTGTCCTTTCAGCTCACAGAGGAAGCGCTTGTACTTAGCTGTTTACCTAAATATTGATTAGTGTCTCAGTGTCAGCCCTTCAAAGATCCAGCTTTTGAGTAGGCCTTAAAAGTAAACAAGATCATTTGCTGCTTTTAGTTCAGTCATTTTATCCACTTCACCAGACGTCGCAGACTTAAACCAGTCAGGTTCAGCTATTACACATCATGACATCGCTGTTGTGTGTTAGCTTGTGACGAGCTACAACTGAAGATGCAAGAAAACAACACCATTATAATAGACTTTTCTGACTGCCTTAACAGACAATATGTGAGTGAATTGTGAAAACTGCAATCTATACAAGTTTTAAAAGTTATGCCGGGTTTGCACTGAGTTGGGTGCATGTGCGGGATAGGACTTGTTACGAGTTTTCTGTGATTGGTTGACGCAGCGTTCAGAAAGTTTGCTCTTGAAATTAAAACTCAGCACTCTGATTCCAGATCTTCACGTCAGGCAAAGTTTGTAGGGACTGGCTGGTCAGGTAATTGCACTGGCGCTGTGGCATAATTCACCAGGGGCCTCATCTATATTGTCTCTGGGGTCAAATGATCGCATATGGGATTTCCCACTTTTAGTTTGAGATCTATAAAAAGACAACTTTACAGGGGATTTTGCAAGCAGGTCCGGGAACTTTGGAGCTGCTGTACAGATGAAGTAGAAGTGAACTGTGTTTAGAGGAGACACAGTTTGTGTTTAGTGTACACTAGGTACATGCCTTAAGCGAGCACAATTTACTGTTCACTGTTGTATTTGGCAAGAAGCTGCAGCTATGCAATCACTGGACATAAAGTTCACAGCAAGTACCTTATGACAAAGATCTTGTCATCACACACAGATGATGCTCGAGCTGTAGAAAAACGAGGAGGAAATGTCCTGCAGGAGTGTGCGAAGCCTTGATGAATTTGAACTATTTCTTTGTACATGAAGTTTTGATTTTATCCCCACATACTTTTTCACTCACTCTTTTTTAAATGAGACCTCAGAACAATACCTGGACAAAATTGTGTTACTTATTTCGAAGTGCTTAGAAATCCTTAAAAGTGACTTTGTATTGCTATTGAGCACATACTGTATTTATCACGAGTGGAATAATCGTTCTGTGAATCGTAGTGTAAACGTTCACTCTAACAGTTGTCCTGCATCATAAATTGTAGCTCATCAAACAACGTGTTCTCATGGATTGTGTAAAATAGCACGCCATGACAAATTGCGTGTCACGACGACGCCCTCAGCCTGTTTTGGCGTGCAATTACACGCTTGTTTTTTCTGGCGTGGTCTGGACACGCCTAGTGTTTGATGACAAACCACGAGTTTTTCAAGGGATTAACGACTAAATTCAAGTCTGAAGTTACAAAAATGGGTAAGTTTAGCTCTTTGGCTTGGAGTTGGTTAAGGTTAGGATTAGGATTGTGTTAGTCTTCATGAATAACAACACCATTGAAATGAACTAGGACAGAAATGCGTCAAATACACACGCACACACGTATTGACACGCTTATCCAGGATGAACAGGCTACATCAAAAGTTAACACAACAGCTGACAGACACTTTGACAAATACTGTATATATATTTTTTATAAGGCAAGACTGATTGCAAGTTATTTTCGTATTTATTTGCCTATAACTTAGAGCTACAGAGAACCTTAACCTTTCATAAGACATCTTGGTTCATTTGCTTCCATGTAAAATATTGAATTGAACCTTTGTCAGACACTCTTATCCTCTGGCTCTCATAAGATAAAATAGCCTACAAATGCTTTTTTTTTTTTTACTTATGCTTTTCAATTGCTGTCAAGGGCTTCTTCCAAGATGAGTCAGAAATATACTCATGGACATTGCTCCTTCGAAGAGCCATTGAGGACTGGATGAAACAGAAGAGCTTCTAGCTACTGATGAGATTGTGTCAAGGAAATTTCAGGTCAAATATAGCATTGTTAATTCATATCAGTTAGATTAGAGTGTATATACTGAAATAATATATTGTTTGAAGAAATAGAACCTTAAGCAGCACAATCACTCTATTAATTCATATTTAAGTCTAATGGAATATAATAGAGAAAAGCTATATTATACAGCATGAACACAGTCGTTTGTCATAAAGAACTGACCAAACAACTACACCAATTATTAAACCTTTTTAGTAAACATAAAATGTGTGAATTGTAACCATGCTAGACTTCTAACTTTCATTGTAAAGCAGACTAAACAGTGCCAAACAAGTGCAAAGGATAATGAGACAGGGAAAGGTGAGCAGGAGCCAGAGCCACACAGGGACACACTTTCAGGTCGTCAGGTCTTCCTCCTTCACCCTCCACAACTGGGTCACCTCATTTGTGTCGGCTCTGGAAGAATTAACTTTGGGGACCACTTTTATGAAGTTAGCATGTGAAAATATAGTGAATCTGTTCTAGTTTGATACCAAAATGAAAGTCAAAGAACAATAGTTATACCTAATATGTAAAAGGTAGCAAGTTACAAAATGATCTTAAAAGACATGTAATTTTCATAATAGATTGAGCTTTTAACCATGTTGTAACGTTTCCTGTCAGCACAGTTTATTCAGAGATACTGTATAGTATCTATATTCATGCTTGCTTGATGAATCCCAAAAAGTCCTATTTACTCTGAGCCTCAAAAAACAGCCTATTTGATGTTTCCAGTTGTGTGACGTCCTGCTACATTTAACCTCTTTTCTGTGCATGCTCAGTGTCAAGTCTTCCTTTAGTTTTGTGACTTTCTGTGTCAGTGTCACAGCACCACACTCTGGCCAGTTACAGGAATTACAGCGGTTTTGGACAATTTTCGTGTAGGTGGCCACATATACCGATCCAGTTCCATGTTTAAGCAGTTTGTTTTGAAAAATATCACAATTTTGTCTTCGTGTGGGCATTGTCTCAGGTCTATAAAACAAATCCGGAGCTTCCGTTAGCATGCAAAGGGCAAGCTAGCTTTGCTTTCTTCTTATGAGTGCATTCACACTGGCACAACCGAGCCGTGCCCAAGCCTGGATGGCCTCTAAAGTGCAATTCTTTTGTCCAGTGTGAGTGCAAATAAACCGTACACACACACACGCACGCACGACTTAAGCATACAAGCACACTGTGAGCGCTGATGTTCTCACAAGAAGAAGTATACATATAAACTCTGCACCAAACTCTGTTGACATGCACCTACCTTAAAGTAGCACTAAAGAGGAAAAAGTTGTGAAGTCTGTTGTCTCCTGTTGCTCTTGCTGCTCCACGCAATTTTTGTTCTAAAACCTGAAGGAGGAGTGCGCATCATGGTTAAAACTTGGGTCATCCTCAATTATATTAAAGATATAACACCTGCTGGATTTATTTTCACCTCTACAGCATTAGCAGCACAGCGTTGGATCCAAGCTTCAGCGCGACATGGAAACAAACAGCGATAGAGGATGATGTGACCGACTTTCGCTGGGGCATGTGTGAGTGCAGACCAAGAACTTTCTGTACTCAGACTTGAGCACGGCATGTTTAAAAAAACGCAATGTGAGTGCGCCCTACGTCGATTGCATAAATTAGAGATGTGTCCTTTTTTGTCAAAGTCAATGACGGAAATTTTCGCCATTGGCAGGGAAACATGAGATGACGAAGGAAGTCCTAGTCTTTGTTTTCCCACAATGGAGAAAAATCTGGTGTTGCAGCACACCATTCAAGAACCCAACAAGACAATTTTATTTTTATTTTTTATCAAGTATTGAAAACACATGTTCATATCTAGCACACCATTTTGACCCATTTGAAACATCTTTTTTTTTTGCTTGCTTGTAGGGATCTCTGCTTTATCTAACCCTTTTTCCTTCTTTGAACTGCATTTAGTTGGTTCCCAGTCAGTTGGCACTTGAGCGTTAGATAGAGACAGTTGAAAGCTCATTTAGCCTTAGATGAGTGCACTGTTGGTGACCCTGTTCTGTGTCTCTGCATTAATAAGGCTCACAGTGTAACATTTACAGTGGCTCATGGCGTTAATTGTAGAACAGTGGACATAAAGATTGGACTGAGGAAAAAAGGGGACTATATTAAAGAGTTCATTTAAGAGACCATCATATCCTTATACAAAGAGTAAACTACAAGCCATTTATGACTTTTGTAAATTAACTGTCGATTACCTATCTTATTTCTCTCTAAGGCCCAGATTTACAGAGGTCAATAACTGCAACCATGAGAAACTGGCGGGAGTGGGTCTATATAAATGCTCCTTTTGCATGCTTCGGTTTCCGTCATGGAAGTTCCAGAAGAGAGCCATGAATGGAAAAAGAAAATTGACCCAAAGGAGCTGAAGGTCCTCGTAGAAAAGACAAATTAACGCCACAAACAATTGACCCACGTAAATTAGACATTACAAAACCCAATGTCAAATGTCAAGATATTATGAACCGAGTAAATGTGAATGGAAATTCAAATCGGATCATTTTAAAATTTTATTTAACCTTTACCAGAAGTCCCATTGAGATTTAAAACCTCTTTCTCAGGGAGTCCTGGCCAAGTGGCAGCAAAATTCAATACATTCAAGAGGTCCAAAAAGGCAAATATGGCCATTGTAGTGAATCATGTGATTTTGCTCAGTGGCGTTCATTGCAGCTCTGTAGTTAGCTGTAAAAGTCTAAACATCCTTGATCACTTACAGAAAAAACTCTCTGGTCAGGATGCCGCAATTACATTTAGCCTTCTGTTTGGTGCAAGCTTTCAGACACGGTTGTGTTTCCCCAATGATCCTCTGCGCGACGAGAGTGAGTCGTGTGGAGTCGAACAGAACTGAAAGCTCAGGCATGATTGTTCATACCAATCAAAGCGGGAGTTATGAAGAGAGTAGCGGTAGGTTAAGCTAAAGCTATCAGGTGTTTTTTTTTTCTTCTTTGAGCCAGAAAAAAAAAAAAAAAAAGTTGATGTTGTGAAATAGATATTTTCACAAGATCAGAACATTCTGAAGGCTGTAAATTGTCTTTGTAATGAATACAAACAGTCATTACATTGTGCTCTATGGAAAAAACAATTATTTCTAGCCTGTAGAAGGATTTTCCAGCAACAATAACAATGTATCACTGGTGCTAACTATGTGGTATCCAGGTACTGTAACAACAGCAATGTTGCATCCAGATACAAATAAAAAAGGAGGTGGTCAATCAGAGATGATGCTTTTGGAAGCTGTGGTTGAAGTTTTGTCTGTGAGATATTTTTCATTCCTCTCTGAGATTCAGAAAACATTGTTTCTGTTTTGTCATAGGTAAATCTCTGAGATCTAATTTTAAGTCCATACGCAATCAAACTTGATTTGAGCATGTCTGTAGCACTAACTTATCAGGCAAGATTGCTTTAATTGTTTTCCCTGTGCATCTAGGAAATTTGCAGCTAGAAAATGAAGCTCTAACTCAATTCTTGGTGTGGGTAACACAACTGTCATTTGTGCTTTACTACACTTTTTTAGTGGTTCAAGTGCAGGAATCCAAAATGGGGGTGCGTGTAAGACGGGGAAAGAAAATTACCGTAACCACATTTGTCCTTTCACACTTTCCAATTCATCATGTACACAGCAGTCTTGTATGTCCCTCTTTCAGTCACTGCTGCTAAATGAAATACTACTTGCTTTGGTCTTGTGACTTTTACAGCTCTGTGATTAGCGCGTGTTAGCTGCCTGCTGCTCTGCGGCGTGCATACACATCCTTAATCACTCTACAGAAAATCTCTCCGCTCTTGATGCAGCAATTACAGTTAAGTCAATCGATAATGACAGGTTTGAGCGCAGACAAAATGACTTTTAATGGATTTTTAAAGGTGTTATAAATAATGCACAGGGTGAGGTGTGTAATCACGCCAGCTGCTGTTTAACCAAATGTATGTAAAAGGAAGCAGTTGCCTCTCTGATTTGTCCCAGTCTGTTTTAAGGGCGAAACCTTTTCCGGAATGCTTATACCACAGAAAGTTAAACAGTCAGGGCAAATTAATAGCAGCGATAAAGCCAGGGCACTTTTGCCGGGCATCATTTTGGGAACTACATGCTGACTTTTATGGAATATTGTACTTCCAAATAAGAATGACTTTCACACCAAACAAAGAAACAAAATAATAAGAACATAAATACACCAATATTGTTAAGGTTTCTTGGGGCTTAGGGTAGGGTTAGGCTTAAACCTTTTTGACTTATTAAGTTGTATCTATGCTCTCTAAAAGGCATCGAGGTTTTAGCGATTACCTGTACATGACTATTTAGAGGAAGCCGAACACTATAGTGGAAATAGCTTTGATAAATATAACTCAAAATGCTTCCCAACGAGTTATCAATCTCTGGAGACACATTCTCCTCTGTTCATTTGAGCTATGATCTCTTAAAATGGCTTCATAGACCCAGACAATCTTAATCACTACACTAAAATTCAAGTCCAACTTAGCTATCATTATTTTTTAGAAAATTTGACTAAAGTGCAGTGGTCTAGACAAACACATTACTGTTATTATCCTCAATAATAGTGGCTATTTTTTGCCAGTGAGAAAATATTTCCTTTAACAGTTGACAGATTTGAACTTAATGCTCCCAAAACTGTCCATATTTTTGGAATGAATACCTTTCTTTAAAGTTAAAGGGAATCATGCTTCATCAAAAACATTAAAAATAAATAGTTTTTTTGCCTACATTTTAAAGGCAGTAAAAAAACGAAACATTTTAATCCACCAGACCACTTAACATTTCATTTGTTTCCCAAAGAATATAGCTGTCATTACTATTTTAGTCTTTGTTCTGCCTTTGACACTTTGGCAAAATGTATCTGCTCAAGTCTTTAATGGAGTCCCGGGTCAATTATTACACAAGAAGATGATTACTGAGCGCTGAATGCCAAAGTGCTGGAAGTGTCAAGTCCTGAGGGCCATCGGCAGTGTAGATCAAATGTAGATCAGCTCCTATCTTTGGCAAATTGACTGGAGCTATTAGCTGTGGTGAGAGGAAATCACAGCCCTTCTGAATTAGTTATGCAGCTCAGGTGAAGACCTTTGACCAGATGTAGCGCGAGCACCTGAATGCTGATGATGGATCAAAAAGCTCAGACACAAACTTGGAGAGGAAGATCAGGAAGTCGTTTGGAGAGTTTAGAATTTCGAGGATGTGGCAAAAACACAGAGAAATAGAGAGAGAAAGTTGAGACAGAAAACCAAAGATAGTATGTCTTTTCAATCTTTAATCTCTGTCAATTTTGCTTCCGGAGTTTGGGTGGAATAGGTGGAAGAAATAAAGATCCATTTTGTGTGTAATTAGCTTAAACTATTACAAAAAGGTTGGATTTAGTAAACTGGACAATAGTGTCTGGATACAAGGGTGAAACAATAATAAGAATGATGCATTAGATTTATGTAGCATTGTGAAGACACAAAGGCGCTTCACATTAGGCATTAATCATTCACACCACACTCAATGGTGGTAGCTGTAGCCACAGCTGGCCTGGGGCAGACTGACAGAAGCTAGACCACCACCAACCATTCACACTCACAGCAGATCCACACTAGGTCAAAGTGGGTGAAATATCTTGACTAAGAACACAACGACAATTCCTCCTTGTGCTGTTCCACGGTGGCACCTGAGGTTCCTCCAGTGGTCTCCCATTCAAGTACTGTCCTGGTCCAACCTGCTTAGCTTCTGAGATCTGACGAGGTCAGGCACAGACAAGTATAGTCAGCATGTCATGTAAACATGTTTTGAAACAGAAAAGCTCGAGTTAGCTCTAAGGTTCAACTTATAATTTACACTTTTATTTAAAATGATAAATCAAAATAAATGAATGACTAGAGCGGCAGGGCACAGTTTGGGAATGGACTTATCAAATGCAGATTTATGTGAACAATATGTTTGTTCTTCACTTTCAATACATTTTTGAGACGTAGAGTTGTGTCAAAACACATGAAACTGAATGAGTGGTAAATCATATATACAGTAAAGCTTATTGGTCTTTTAAATGCAACTGCCCAGTATGACCAGAGAGATTACACAGAAATGTGTCACTGAAGCAGTAACTGGTGCTGTTCAGACAACTAACCTATTTGAATAAATTGTTTAATCCAAGAGAAAATTGCAACGTTTTTTTTTTTCTTATACTTTTTTTTACGTAATTCAATTAACTCCAGACTTGACGTAGACTTGATGCTTTAACTAAAAAAATAAATCGTACAATTTTACATCAATCAACTGTAACATGTCCCTCCTCATTTCTTTTAGGATCATTAATAAAATCAATGGAAAATAAAGAATATTTGGTAGACTGACAAAGATTTGAAAAGACTTGAAACCAAAATCAGATGACTTGGATTTGAGACGCAATTGAGACCTCTGCAATCAATCAATCAATCAATCAATCAATCATAATGTTTATATATTCTATATCAACAGTGTAAATGGTGCATAAGGATAAAAATAGCTTCTGAATATATAGAAAAATTAAAGATAAAAAAGCAAACAAGTGAGCTCCAAGGCCTCAGCTGTACTACTACTACTGCCACTGTGTTTTACAACTTCATGTTTAATAAAATGACCAACAATAAATTAATTTTGAACATTAATAATCTGATGTAGCTATTTGCCGGTCCAGAGCATTCTACTTTTTTTCGTAAATGAAAATTGATTTTGTTTTTCACATGACAAGAATAAATAATAAAAATAACAAAACATATTACATTTAAACTGAAAATATAGTACAACAGCCATGTAAAAGGAGAAGTAATCTCAACAGTGGCCCATTCTCCAAAGCTTAAGCCTGTAAATCAATTAGAGATAATACTATCAGTTAAAACGCAGGTACAATGCTGGATATGGATCTGCAGTTTGTCCATGAAATCCTCTTGATTACAGCATGAAATTGGAGCATTAGTGTGACTGTGAGCTCCTGTTTATCTTGATGAAGAGGGCAAATTGACGCTTTCGAACACATCATCCATGACAATCACAGATACAGATTACATCTCCCTCTCACTGGAGCATTTATCCTCCGGAGAAATACGACAAGTGTTTTCAGAGCAACAAGATAATAGGAACTGTTGTAAATCAGTAAATAGCATATAAAGTTGTATATATCTAAAATAATCTTAAATGTTATTAGTGCATGCAAGGTATTTATGTACCTGTGTAATTGTGTATTGCATTTTACTGCTTGCTGTAATAATCACAGTAATTTTCTCTCCCCAAAAGCCCAAAAATATATTTCAATTACATTTTTATTTTAGTCATATTAAGCCCTAGAGGTTTAAGAGTGAGTGAGTCACAGTTCTCTTTGACAGTGAGTGAGTCATATTTCTCAGTAATAGAAAGGAACAAAGTACAACATTGATTGATTGGTTGACCTGCTGTTGATCCCAGTTAGGACTAAACATGGAGAATCAGTGTTTTAGTTTTATGCAGCTAAAATCTGGAACAGTCTTCCTAAAACAGGCCTCTGCCCTGAGAAGTTTACCTTTTTATGATGATTATTTATATCTTTATTATTGTTTTGCATTTTGTTTTTTACTTTTCCCTGCTTTGTGAATCACGTATTACTTCGTGTATAAATGGTGCTGTACATAAAAGACCACAGAGCTCAATGTTTAAAGTTATTGAGATGCACAAGTGAATCCTTCTGCTGCCACTGGCCTTGTCAGACGTATTCTGGAAAGTTCTCATGAGAAATCCTCAACTAAATGCATCGATAATAATGATTCACACAGCTCGTCTTGGGGAAACAGAAACTCCTGCTTTAATAAAGAAAGCTTAGGTTTAGAGGGGTTTACATTTCTTTTCTGAGCAGTGAGCACAAAATACTGTGGTGCTGGGAAAATGCTGTGATGACGTCTGCAACATTTTGTGAGGAGAGCTTCACAAACTGCTCTTGGCTCTTGTCCAAGCAAAAGCATCACGGACGCTTTAAAATAAGACAATGTGGTGCACCTGTAATATCTCACCCATTGAGCTTAAGGACTTTGGGGTCGGGGGCTCTGTGTCTGGTCTGTTCTGCGATTTTGTTTGTTGTTAATTTTGCATAAAAATTACTTTTTTGTGGAAGCTCTACGAACTTCTGCACTGATTGGTCAGACTGATCACAGGTTACTGAGGCCCACAGTTTTGGCACTGTTCGACTTGCACTCGTCATCCTAAGTATAATGGAGTAAACACAGCTGCACATGTCCAATAGTCTTTAGAAAACCTCATCACTATGGCTGGACACCAAAAAACAGTTCTTATTTGCAACCAAACGAAAAGGTTCAGGACATACTGGAACCGAAATCATGACTTTAAACCTCTGCGTCAATAAGCAGACGAGAAACACCACACATGTCATGTGTAAAGTGGTGGAAAGTAACTAAGTACTAAAGTAAAAGTATTGTACTTTCTTAAGTAACTGTCTAAGCTATTTGCACTTTACTTAAGTATATTTTTTTCTGGATGATTTGACTTGACTACAATTGAAAGCAGGTATCTGTACTTTTTACTTATTACTTTTACTATTTATTTTTTTTTTAAGGACTAAAAGTAAAAGTACTTTTCTGTAGGTTTGAGAGTGTCTGAAAAGGTGCAACTTCCCTAATTATTATTCATTTTAGACGATTTTGATCAAAATTTTCAAAAATAAACTGGCTGTCAATTATGTTGCTTCATCTGACCAAATAGTCTGACTTTAGTAACGTTTGGACCAAAATGAGACTTAAACAACAACAAAAAGGTTAGAAATTGGATTATAATTTGGCTCATTTAGCCATATTTTAAGGCATAAAAAATAGATATCCCAATAAAGAATGTTACAAAGTAAAAATGTAAGTTTCTGCTTCTATAATTGATTTTTCACCTCAACAAGTGCCACATTATATAGAGGACTAAAAATGACAAAATTATTATTAAATAAATAAAAGAATAAAAGTAAATGAAAAATATAAATACAAGTATAAATACATAAATAAAAAATAAATGTAAAAATAAATGTGTAAATAAGAAAAATAAATATTTAAATTCCAAAATAAAATAAATAAAGAAATTAATAATTGAATTTAAACACAAACATGAACCATTTTAATTTGTAATTTGTGTAAATATGTTTTTTTTTACTTCTCATCTATTCCATGGTAGTAAAAATAAATATTTATTTGTATTCATTTTTACATTCATAATCATCACTGGGGCATGACATCAAGAAATAAACACAGCTCGTCTAGATGGAGACAAAAAAGACACCCAACATTAGCCTACATATTGTCCTTTGACTCACTACTTCCCTTGTTTATCTGTCTAACTGTGGACCGGGTGCTGTTTAATAACTTGTGGTGTGAGCTCACAGTTTGACTCCTTTTCTCATGTTCTGGCTCTGAGGCGACGAAAGAGGCGGTGTCTGGTGAAAGCTTGTTTAATAAAACACATGTGAAAGAGGATATTACGTCTGCTGCTTCTGTGTGTGTGCAATCAGCTCACAGTGTGATTATGGAGATCTGATTACTCACACAGACCTTTGTTTTGGGGGTTAGAACTGACTTCAGTGAGGTTGATTTAATAGTTTATGCACAATACAGGACTTTAAAATCTTCTGTGATTTTTAGATGCAACAAAAAGCGCATGCAACAGATACATTTGTTGACATTTGTATAAAATCATTCAGTTGTGTAGCATTGAGTTTTCTTCTTTTCTTAGTCTGCACAAAGCTTTTCTGTCTCCCACAATGAATAAAAGAAGTTATAAAGGAAAGTTTTGTGTGCAGGATATAGTGACACTTGAGCTTCACTGCGAAACTGTGAAAATAAGATGGGTGAAATGGAGCATGTAAGTGTGAGGAGGAGATGGAAGTCGTCCAAGAGAAAACTCCTTGTCAGAGACGTACTTCCACATGTGAAAACACAAAGAGGACAAAAGAGTGGAACTATAGTCAAACCAAATAATGGACTCAGTGACTCTTACATGGCCAGTGAAACATAGAAGCAGAGAGAATTTTTTCATTTTACCATGTATACATGCAAATGAGGTGGAGGTGGGGATGGGGGGGGTGTATTATTTGTTACTACTAAATATAAGAGTTACGTTTAGTGCTTTTTTGTAATTAGTTGGGATTATTTTTTTGGGGGTAAAACATATTAAAATAAATATAAATTAAAATATTTCACCAATTCACCAATTAAATGTTTTGAGTAATCCAGTTTTAGATTTTCTACATCTTTAAAGTTCAAAATACCAGATTTCACAGTCATTGCACAGTACTGAAATGTCTATTTATTTGAATCCTCAACAGAACCTTGTCACTTTGGAATAATGGTGTTGTTGCTTTGTCTTCTTTTACCTATAATGCAGCTTAAAAGTGCACTATGTAACTTTTTGACCAAAAATAAATGTGAATAAGTGTGTCTGTTGCACTAAATAAACAATAAAAAGGAGTTTTCTTTGAACAGACTTGCCACAAAATGGACTGTTATTTGGCTTGGAGGAGATAGGAAACCGTGTTTATTACACGCCCATATTTTGATGTGGTATAGACACGTGATTTAGTTGAGGACAAACATAAGGTTTTATTTGAGGTTAACGGCTAAGTTTATATCTGAAGTCACAAACATGGGTAAGTTTACTGTAGGTCTGAGGCTTGGTGTTGGTTAAGGTTAGGATTAGGATGGTTTAAGTATTCATGAATAATAACACGTCTTTACATTCACCATAGAAATGAACTGGAGAGGCAACGTGTGAAATACATGCAAATAATAGGAATGGCATTCATGTGACACGCTGTTTCAAATTGCGTGATAAAGGCACCCGTATCTGTAAGGACAGACTGGGGCAAATCCAAGGATTAAATGATTCTATTGCAACAAGATAGGTGCAGCTGTCAGCACTTTGGCCTCATGTGAGCGGTTGGGACTTTGCTTGTTCTTCTTGTGTCTGTGAAGGTTTCCTCTAGGTGTTCTGGTTTCGGCCAAAACCTAAAAACATCTACAATAAGCTCCTCCTACACCAGAATTTCAAGGAAAAAGTAAAGGTAATAAAGGTAAGGTAAGAAGGGAAACGTAAGAAAAAAAAAAAAAAAACACAGTCTAACTATTAATACATTAAGTGTAGAAAGGTGTGAATGCAACAAACACATCGAGGTAAGTTTTTGCTGAACATTCGAGGCTCTCTTCAATATCTACACTTTTTTTTTTTTTTTTTTACAAGGATGATCCCATTTTCTTCTTTTTTGATTAGACCAATTTCTGCCTACCTGCTGTGAGCTCTTTCTAATTATTACCAAACTGCTCACATAATCATGTTTTGAGAGTAATTGTCTAGTCTTTGCAGTTATTTTGCAAGCCTCAAAGCTACTGTATTAATTGACTTTTTGGTGAATCATTTCCACTTTTAAACTAAAACTTTCTGTACACTGGAAGAGTTTTGATACAATATTAAGCTCGACATTACGCTCTACAATTTTGAGCAGGCATGGTCCGACAAACAATGTTCCAAAGTTTCACATCACTGTCTAAAGTACTATTCGCACCGCATAATATTTACCTAAGGACTTCTGTAAACTTTAAATTACCCCACGACCTCTGAGTTTTTTTACAGGCATTCGCACAGACATAAACGATGTCTGTGATTTTCTTGTTTTTACAGACTTTCCGGAAATGGCGACAGATTATTTATGGCAACAACTATTTACTTTATTCATGAAATGAGCGTTTCTTGTGTTTTCGGTTTGATTTAACGTGAATCAGCTAGCGTTAAACTAACCTGAGCTGCAACAGCAAATGTGTCTGGTCGTCACGTTGTTGAGTCCGTTTATCAGAATCACATCCAGGGAGTGGATCCCTTCTTCACTGTGGTTCTCCTAGAGGTTTCTCTTTTTCCCTAAGGGTTTTTTTTTTTAGTTTTTCCTTGCCGAGAAGGAGGGTCTAAGGACAGGGGATGCTCTGGACAATCATTCATTAGCTCTACTAATAATCTGCTTTGACATGCTTGATCAAATGTTTCATTGAATGTGTATTGTTTCATTGAATATGTATTGTTTCATTGAATATGTATTGTTTCATTTTGATTTCCTTTGCTAAATGAATAATCTTGGGAAGTCCTCAGAGACGACTGTTGTTGTGATTTTGGGCTATACAAAAATAAATTGATTTGATTTGATTATCAGATTGCTTATGAAAAACAACCAAAGACTCTCTTTTAATCCAAACATCCAAACTTTGCGGCATTCTGTCCACTGTTCTGTTCAAACTTTTCCTCAAACATCCATCTTCTCGACCTTTCGTTGCTACGACAACGAGGTTGTTTTACTTCCGGTTCACGGACTTTTAATCGTAGTTTGATTAACCTTTAGCTATTTAACGTAGAAAAAGCGATTTGAAGCTAAAATAAGCCGCAGAGACATTATTAATTTATTGATAAACGGTTCACGGATTGAAAACACAGACATACGCATTCGCACGGCTTTAGAATTACATGAGGACGTCTGAGTTTGGCAAATTACAGGAGGAAAAATTTGGGGGAAACTTTACAGACATTTTTACAGACATGGACGATTCGCACGGGAGTAGAAACTCAGACGACGTCCGGAATTATTACATTTTATATGAGGTCCCAAGGTAAATATAAGGCCGTGTGAATAGGACTTAAGTTGCCTTTGATAAAAAATAGACACGCCACTTTGTGTAAACATTTTCATTTCATTACACTCAAATTCGACAGCGTAACAGCAGCTTACCTCCAATGTATGAACTTAACAAACTGAAATCACGTGAACTCAGCATGTCTGTGGAGTCTCTGTTTTTCCTGTGAGACAAAAAAATCATTGCATTTCTGTGACCTGTACTGCTTTTTTTGCTGTTATGTAAGTAATGTATGATAATAGTATGTTATCTGGAGTGAAGAGACCAGACTGTTGACCTGCTGGACTGTGACGATCTTCAGTCCAATCTTTTCAGCAGGTAATTAATTACAACAGATCAATGTTGAGCCTCAGAGATAAAGATCTCTCCTGGACGTCTCACTTATTAGTCTTCAGGAAGGAGGCGCTAATGTGCTGCTCATGTTCATTTGATAGACTCTTGCTTTTCGATTTATTTATTTTTTTTTCAGAGTAAATCCGAGGATATAGGTCACACAGCAACTATTTTGTTAAATGGCCTAAATAGCAGTGCTCACACATTTTCAGTCCTTGATTTACTCTTAGGTAAAGTAAAGCCCTAACAATGGACTTTTATTATGTTGCAGGACTTTTATTCTGATTTCAACCACAGGTACAATTAATATATTGATTTTAATACTTTACTTATTAAAACAGTTTTTACAAACATGTAAAACAAAATGTTGACTATATTCCATTAAATGCATACATGTTACTGGTCTGTTCCACTGGAGATATGTTAGTTAGACCAAATAAACAATTTAAAGCTTTTAACCAGGATTTCTAAAGAAAATAAAACTATTGTCTATTGAGTGTTGTTGCCACATGTTCCGAGTGAAATAGCAGTATTTTAGTGACTGGGCAGTCTTTTTAAGCGACTACTGCGCGCGCTTATCGAGCCCAATCTCACAACAAAGCGTACATTTACCACGACATTACATAACATGTAAATTAGGTATGATTAGCACGAGTTCACAGCTGTTTTGCGTAATACGCATCACAGTTCCCATTCATTTCACTGGTGGTTGTTAAGACATGTTCTTATTTATGAATATTCACAAAATCCTGATTCTAATCTTAACCTGCCCCAAGCCGTTCTTGTGTCGTGGTAAATGTACGCCCTCTAGTGATACTGTGTTGGCTTATCAGTAATGTAACTGTCTTCATTGACAAATTTTTTTTCTGTTTACACCGCGGTGTATCCATTGAACCAACCCCACCGAAACTACCTCTTCAATCGTATCCAGAGAAACGCCTATTTTTGCATCCTTTAAATGTAAACAAACAAAATATTTAATTTTAAACTTCTTACTTTTGTCTACATGATTTGCTCACTTACAGTAAGTATCTAGTTATTTTGTTGCAAAAAAATCGAGTATAGTCCCCTTTAATACGGCCAGAGCTGGTCACATCCATCAAATTAAAAATGACTTCAAGATCAGAGTCGAAACGTCTCGCTCTTCTTATGTGCTGTCCTGATGTCAACTTTAAAGCCTTTTTACTGTAGATTACTGCTGGACAAATGAGGGATTACACCTGCAAATATGGCCAAAGCAATGTAAAAAAAAAACAAAAAAAAAAACAGCCCGATAAACTGCTGGCAAATATAAAACTTATAATGGACACTTAAAGGTGGGCAGGCTGATTTTTACACTGCAAACACGATTTAGTTTTTAAATTGAACACTTCCTCTCATAATTCTTTCAACACATATCTACATGTAATCATTTTGGTTGCATTTATGGCTTATAAACGTCTTTTTACAAACAACAAAGTGAAACTGGAGTGACCGCCCCAAGCTCAGCCAATCAGTGAATAGAACTAACATTCTTTATTATTCAGTTCAGACAGTACTCAGAGGTCTAATTTTTTCACAAACTGCTGCTGCTTTTACTATAGACTTTTTAGTTGAAGGCACAAAGTTTGATTGAGTAATTGAGTTAGCATTTTAAAATCTCTGTTGTTTATCCTTTAGTGTATGCATTAAGGCACAGAACAAGTAGTTTTATACCTTTAGGACTCAGACTTTGGTGATACGCTCCTGTAAAACCTACACGGAGAAGAAGAGCTCTGTATGCACCGCCACGAGCCGCGGTGCTTTTAGCCTCCCTCAGGTGCAGTTTCCTGGTAAAGACCCAGAACAGAGCAAAGCAACCCCGATTACAATCACACTGCACATTTGTCATGTAAACTTTGTGCCCGCTGAAATCCACTGTTTCAGCACAAGCCTTTTGTTATTTATAGTGTGAGACAAAAGGCTGCAGTCCTGACATATGGCTGGGCACAAGTGGATTTTTCACAAAGTTTAAAGTTCAGTGCTTATATTTAGAGTGTTTGCATAACATCTGGTTCTCTCTATTAGTGCGAGATTGTGTTTCGAAAGTCCTTTGTTGCACTTACTTGTGGGTTAAGACTTTTTACAACAAAAGGAAAGAAATTGAAGTTACACAATCCTTTACTTTCAAATTTAAAAGGGCCATTAGGGATTTTAAACCCTATGCAGTGTTGTCTTTCACAAGCTGATCAGGAATATTTTGATTGAATGATGCATGTTTGAGTAAGCCTGTTTCTGTTGTTTTCCTTAAAGCTTTGTACTTATCGAAATTGTCAAGTTTAAGTCTGGCTTGGAGTTGAGACTAGCATTAGGATTTTTGTTTCTATTCATGAACAACGCGTCAACCCAGAAAATAGAAAGAGATAGATAGGCATACGGCATGAGACTGTACGGTTCTATGCTGTTACCGTTGCGCTCTCCCACGGCTCACTTCAGAACCTTTTAAACACGATGATGAAAAGACAGAACACAGGCGCAGATGAAAAAGAGAGGAAAGAAACATGAAATAATGTTCCTTATCAAACACTGACTTGACCTGCCATTTTCCACCAATGAAAACTTCTTTGTTAGCCTGCCTTGCAACAATGTGATTGGGCCTCAAAACCACGCTGCTGTGAAGTGATTGAATCAGTGGTGTTTCGGCCCAGACTCCAAACCAGTTGGGCTGCTGGAAGGCCAGACGGTTTATCTCGAGTTTGTGAATTCACAAATATCGCAAGATATACCATTTGGCTGACCAGGTTATATTCCGATACTTTGGCTTTAAGTTTCAGCTGATACTAGTGTAAGGACTAAAATACCTAATTTTTCTTATCAAAACATGTTATGTAGCTATTATTTATACTGCAAGTCACAACTTAATCTAAAAAAAATGTCAAACATTGTGTAATGTTCTGGATCAACATCAGCCAGTAAATTAGCTTCAATATGTTCAATTAAAGGCACAACAATGGTATTGGCTGAACCGATATCATCACCTGTATCTGATTGGTGCTTCCCTATATGCAGCATACAACTAAATAAAGAGACATAAAGGCAAAAAAGTAGTTTCTTGTTTACATCAGCCTGACCTTGTGTGATAGATATGTATAAACATGGAATTAATTCAGTTAGATTTTGAAATGTATTAATAAAGAAAATAAGAGTTATGTCAAGTATTTATGTAGCAAACCCAACTTGAGCACTCAACAACAACAAAAAACAAACAAAACAAAAAACATCTTTAACAAAAGACCGCTCCAAAATGAATTGGGAGGATTTGGGCTAATGGAAACATGGCCTACGAAACCGGCTGCTTGGACTGGAAACGCATGGTCTGGAGTCACCATGAAGCACATCCTTCGGCAAGGCCACATCACACACAAGAGCTCATACAGTATATAGCACCACAACACCTGGAGACACAGCAAGACAGATCACAACAGGAGTCTGGGAGGAGGAGGTGAGGTCAGAGGGTGAGTGATGTGAATGAAGTGCTTTATTGATTGACAGCTGATATGAATATAACTTTGAAGAGGCAGAGTCAGTCTACAGGCTATATTGGCACACAAAAACTTTATCAAGACATGTTTTTTTTTTTTTTCTAAAATTGATTTCACTGATGGATAGTTGTACTTGTGTGTACAACTTCCACTCAAAACATGTATTTTAGGGAGGCACATTTTTGCAGTGCAACTATTATTTTGCAGCGAGTGAAAATGCTAATTAATGCTAACTAAAACATTGCTGCTGATTGATGTTGAGTCATTTTAGCTCATTTGTAAAACTGTGAATCATGACTTTCTGATACAGTTGTCAAAAGAAAGTTTCTGGAGTTTTATCAAAGAAAAAGCGACAGAAGGAGCCAAGTTACATTGTGTTGTTTTAAGGGTTAGTTTTACGGCTCTGGCAGCAGTATCTCATATATAGGTGACACGAGTGGCAAAAGCCCTCCCCGACACCACAGGATTGAACTGGCAGCTCGCCCTGTTTGTGACAAGTGCTGGCAAGTAAATCAGCATTTGGCTCACAGAGACTGCAGCCTAACACGGACTTTCTGCATCTTTATCCCTCTGATGCAACAGTGGACTGTGGAGAGGCTGGTTCAAATATAGTCCAATAGTTCAGAAATCACTGCAGGTGAAGAGCAGGAATTGTGCCAAAAGTTTTGACTGTGATTCAAGGACAAAAGAGCTGGCTGTGAGTTTACTGGATTGAAAAGGAATTTGTGCATTAATACTGGAAAATATTTCAAGTCAACAATGAAAACACAGTATGTGGACATGTACTGTTTCACATTTTGAACCTAGCTGACCATTGGCAATGCCTTGGAATAGTTAAAATGTATCTCATTTTGTTTGCCTAACTTACTGGTGTTAAGCTTAACACACACACAAAAAAAAAAAAAAAAAAAAAAAAAAAAATTAATTAGGCAACCAGCATTGTTTTTTGTGTTTCTTGACACCATTTCTGCACCAAGCCTCACTGTAGACGGATTATCAACACAGGCAATGCGCACACACTCGTTCTGCATAAAGAGCTGCTGCTTATTGACCAAGCTGGAGAAACTACTCGAGCTAGGGCTGTTGACAGCTAACTACAAGAGTTTCTCACTGTGGGAAAACAAAAGTTATGCTGTTAAATCAACATTTGTGAGTGAAATTCGACCCTACGACCCTTAAAAGTTACATTCAAGTGAGTGAAAAAAACAGCAAGAAAAACGCTGTTTCAAGCTTCAGGAGCTTCCTGCATAGAGTATACACAGTGACGGAAAGTGACGTCGACTGAAAATCGCTCTATAAATCAGACCCTGGCAAACTGTCGCCCGGGGCTAGATACTGCCCTTGAACTGTTTCAATGTGGCCCCCAGCACATTTTTGAGAATAGGTTAATCTTTATGTTTCTTTCCTCTATTAACTTGGCTATATAGCTTGTGCCGTTGCTTGTTGTCCACAATAAATTGTCAAATAGTAGATTAAAAAGTCTATGTTTGACAAAACGTAAAGTGAATTTGTTACACCAATGACCACGGACCAGCCTTCCACTATCTGCACACCTGCGATAAATGTTACACCTGGCTTTGGGACGCCACAAAAATAATGGGAGAGACAGGAAACCAGGAAAGTTTAAGGCCTGCAAGGTAACAATAATCTTAAATTAATCTTAAATTGTCAGTGTCTGTGGATGTGTTGTGTGGTGTATGAGTGCATAGGTGCAAATGAAAATCAGTATGCCAATATACAGTATATTTGATGGATGCATAAAAAAAAAAAAAAAAAAAAAAACATGAATGAAGTGGTGGCCCGGCTGGCCCAGGTCTGTCCACTGGTGTGAGCAGGAGGCAGAGAGAGTGAGGAAGAGGAAGAGGAAACTTTTATCTACCCCTCACTTATGGGCTGAGCAGCACCTGGGCAAAAAAGAAAAGAAGGTGCATACTCAATTCCCTTCATGGCTGTTGCCGTAACATTATATTTTAACAGATACATTTTTTGTTTTTGTTTTTCTAACTTATTGGTGTCAAACCTTATTTATTTAAGCATCGGTTGCAAAATTACTGCAGTAGAAGAGCAGGAATTAGAATATTTTTTTTGCCAGGTTCTGCACTACAAATGATGTCAGGTGTTTTTCGGGTCACAGCTTTGGATCCCAGTCCATGAGCAGTTGTTCTGAGTTATTCCTGCAGTCATGTGTATGTTTCAACTTGAAAAACATTTCCCACAGTTTCCAAAAACCATGAACACAGGAAAAGTGCCAAAAGAAATTAGGGATTAGACAAATGAAACTCTAATTCAAATGATAAACCCTACTGAAGCTAAATAAAATGTTTAAGTAATGTTATTTTTGTTCAGTACAGAAGAAAGCTATGCAAAATAAGTTTCATCTAAAATAAAAGTTTAAGAGTTTTCTGATTACTACTCCTTGTCACATTGTTTAATTTGTCCCATTTGCTGCTCATCTCCGTCTCCCCCTCTGTCAGTCACACGCTGCAGTGAGGGTGAGTGAGGGTGAGTGATCCTCCCGTCCTGTCAGGTCCTGTCAGAGTCCTCTCTCGGGACCAGCCTCGCAGACGCTCCATGTCTCTCATGTGTCAGGTGGAGTCTTCACAAACCAATACTAATGATGGGGTGTGTGTGTGTGCCATGTTCCTATGTGCTCCCAGCAGACAATCACTGACTGACATCACATTTCTTTTGTTTCTCGGTGGAAAACTATGTCCATTCATCCTAATGACGGAAAACAATGGACACAACTGTATGTCAAAATGGTAACATTTCCAGAGCATTGTATGTGCTTGTGCTTACAAATGCTTCAGCTGTTAATGTCCACAAGGGCAATTTACGCAAGTCACGATTCAGTTTTCAATATATTAGCCACAATTTTTTTTATTTTGTTGGATGTTGTTAGTTTTAGAGAACAGCAAAAGCAAATAGTGTTTTATACAAAACAGTAATCCCAGGATTAAACATTTTGAAATTACGATTTGTTACTGTGATTGGCTAAGCACAATAAGGTAGGCCACACACCCAGTTTGATGTATTTCACTAAACGTCCCACCTTTTCCCAAACACTTTCAGCGAGTCAAGTTCCAGATGGATACTGTAGAAGAATATAAATCAGAGCTCAACACAGATCCAGCTGGTGTAAGCCAGTTTTTCTATATGTATATTAAAATATTTCTTTTTCTTTACAACCTGATTGCATTCTAGAATGGAAACACACCTACTGTTTGTACTAGTTTTTTTTTGCTTTATCACTTTGAGCCGGCTCACCTCTCCACAGATCTAACTTGAGTCTGGCCAGGTAGCATCACATTCTCATCTCCATGGAGATATTTGAGGTTAAAGTTAAAGGTGTGTAACTTTCTGTAGTTCTGGGGTCTTTTCTCTCCCGGAGAGCTACTAATGCAAAGCAAAAGTTCCATGAGCTACTTCTATATATAGAAAAAATGTAATAATTGGTAATTGGTTTGATAAAACAAACACCACTATCCATTCAGAAGTGGACAGAACAAGACATCTAAATATACATTTACAAACTGCAGGTTGGAGATCACTGCTTTAGGCAAACCAAGATCATCTCCACTGAACATCTTTAAACCTAATCAAACCCATGTATCCTCTGATTCTAAATGTGTAACTTTCTTATGACATTTATAGTCCTGTTTTTGTCATATCCTTTTCAACCGTGTCTGATCAAGGCCATCTCATCCCAGCCACATTTCACAGACGAACCTTTAATGACCGGCATTCTTACTATTTCTGCACCTCCTTTGTTCGCCGTCAGAAAATAAGTCATTATCATCACAGAGCCGGACAAAACAGCTGCAGCCCGGCGTCTTGATTTACGAGCGTCGACTTTATTGTCAGTTGTAAAGCCGATGAATTATAAAGGTATTTCAAAGCCTGTGTGATTTTAACAGTGGATCAGAGGGTGTAAACAGAGGCAGCAGAGCCAGCGCACTGTCACAAGCCATTTGTCACAACATTCATAACAACAAACCGATGAGAACTCTTGTTTTGTTAATCTAAGTCATGATCTCCGACAATTACCAAAATGTATTTTATTACAATAATTAACCTTGCGGGTAATGTTATTTGTGCAAAACCCAAAGGAATAAATAATTACCGTAATCTCGTTTGCCGTGCTGCGCGTTTCCCAGAATGCAAAGCGATTTCAGAATTAGACTGTGAAGTGAAAGACTGAGAGATGCCAAGAGTGCAGTGCGGCAGAATGCATGCACTGAATCAATGAACGAATCAATTGTTATTATATGGATTGAGTAGATTTATGTAGGAGCTCCATAAGTAAGATTTATGTGGACAATATTGTGTTTTTATATCCGACTAGTAATCTTGTATGCACATGACGTGTTGAGTGTAAAATGTATTAGATTATGAGACTTAATGGTGATAGGCGTATGGATTGGCCGTGCTTTACAAAATGAGATATTATTTTAAAAGGCGCTTTGCACAATGTTATACTGTCTAAAAAGTTAGAGCAATTTAGTTTAAAAGTTTAGATAGCAGAACCGTCTGAGTTCAGCTAAAAGATGGGCTTAAATAACAAAATCATATATTATTATACACATAGATTTCTTTCTAAACAATTCATTTAAAGGCCCACCGTGCAACTAAAAATGTGCTGGAGCGCCACTCAAACGGGTAAATTCTACTTCAAAAGAAAACCCACTTAACTTTTTCACTGACAGCCATGTTCTGACTTTGACCCTCCTTCTCTGTCAGGTCTTTTTTTGCAAATTTTTAGCAATATTCACAGCATGAGTACAAGAGTCTACTTTCAATTAAAAAAATGTTATTCTACATTAATTCGTTCCCTTTTTATAGGGATTTGAATTTCCTTTTCATTAGATTTCAGCATTTGACAAGAAACGTTTGAGATGACGCCTTTTTTCTAAATCAAACTTCATGTCAGTGGTATTTTCGTCTGTTCAACTTTTTGGTGAAAGAAAATGAGCCACTACAATGAAATAATGTCTTTAGGATAAAAAAAAAAAAAAAAATCAAGGTTTACATGATTAAAACAATGAGGACAAGTTTCTTTTTCATCTTTGAACCAACAAAAGCTGTGTTACTGACGAGGAGGTAGCATAGTACTTTTTCTACTTTCTGAGACAGATTACATAGATTCAGCCTCTTTCACGGAGCATAAATTATATTTAACCCTCCAAACATGCAACACTTACTTTGACAACTTCTGGATTGTTCACAGAAGAGGAAGTTTCTAGACGTGCCTAGCTTTTCTTCTGAAAAGAAAGTCGGCCCTTTAGAAACACCTAATCACGTAAACACAGCCGACTGCACTGCCTTATTGTCAACAAAAGAGCACATGTATTTTCTGGTCCTGGTACTTCCTCTGTGTCTTTGTACTCATGCTGCACCCCCCCTCTGCTGGTCAATCTGTGGGACTGCATCATGTATTTGACTGCAAGCAAAGTCAGCACGTGCATCAAAGAGCTCTTTATCACCGTATTTAATAAAAGGTCTGTGACGAAAATAGACATCATTGGCAGACTATGGTTTATCGCACAATGACGGATATTTTCATCATTGGCAGAGAAAGAGTTAACATGAGTTACTTTGCAAACTGAATGTTCTTACATCTCTACAATATTGGCTCTTTTATGGCTTGGAGCTGATGTACATTTCAATAGTCAGTCAATTTTCCATCTCCAGAAAGTTGTCTTTTTAGCAATATATCTTTGCTGAAGCAAAACTTATATGAAATTATTTTGCGAAATAAATGTATCTGGAGAATAGTATGAGCATTTACAGACCAAAGAACATGCCAAAGTAAGACTTAATTAACGTTTGGTAAAAGATTCTGATACTTTTCACTTCAAGAACTAGCTTAAAAAGGGCTTCACATAAAGTGCAACAATGCTATTAAACCCTGGGTTATTATTAGAAGAAGGTCTTAGTCCTCTCGCTCAGCTGTACGCCACTTCAATCAATGGACACTTACAGCTCGCCAATAAAATGACCACTCAAGGCTGTAAAGATTAAAAGCAAAATGGTTCAGCATTTGTTGACAACAGATGAAAACACACTGCAATTTGGGAGATTTTTTTTTTATTTTTTCTTCCTGTCAATGTGTCTTTGTTGCAGTAAATATGTTTTTTAATCATCGTTTCAACAATTCCTTATCAACAACAACGCCTTTTCTACTTTATGACTTCTTTAAATGGTGATGTCGGAAGTGTTTTGTTTTTAAAAGCTTCATACACCCTCACCTAAGTCAGACAGATAACTTCTTGTTACTCTTTTTATTTATTTTATTTGGTGAAATTAGCTATAGAACATATTTCTGTACTTATTTTAACACACTAGATTGATAGATTAATTGAATAAAATGGTATCGCAAAACTGCAGATGGTTCTCGAAAACCAGGAAATACAATTGGCCAATAAGTGAACAGAGATGAAGTTATGTGTTGGCCAGAACGCAGACTTTATGTTCTTCTTTGACCTTGTGTGAAATATAACTTACAGTCTGATGATTGCTGGCACATGTTTATGCTCTTCTTCCTTTACTATCCTTGTGTTTATCGACCAAAAAGCAACAACTGGTTAAAGCAAAAAAGTCCCCATATTCACTTTCATCTGCCCTGCTCACTTTTCTTGGCAGCACTTTAATCGTTGTTGCGTCTGTTTGAGATCACCTGTTTTGAGCTAGCTTGTTATAGCGAAACAGGAAGCGCAGCGCCAAGAAAAGTGGGCAAGACAGAAAAAGGTGAATACAGTGGATTGAAGAAACCCCAATGTTGTCAGACGGTTTGCACCAGGACTATTCAACCTTATTTTCCAGAGAAATAACGTACTGTGCTTCTGGGCTGGGTAGTGGCACAGTACGTTACCGCTTTTGACAAGAGGTTGTGCCAAATATTCACATGTGTCTTCCTAAAGAAAATGTTGCCATGTGGCTTCAGCCAAAATTTTACATTTTGGCTTTTCCTAACATACTGACAATAAAAGGTGTGAAAACATGCTTATCGTATGTTTTTGACACTGTTTATCTATGTTTGGTTCGAAGATTGTTTTGAATGTCTAAATAAGCATTAAACCACAATTAGGAACTCGTAATAACTGAATCTGAACCAGGATTACCTCAGCATGAAACTAGATCTAAATCAAAGCCAAACAAGATACAAGGACTGAAATGCAAAAAGTGACCATTTTAAACATACGTTTATTTTAGCATTTTTTAAGCAGAACAAGAGAAAAAGAATTGTTGCTAAAATATGAAAAAACAAAAAAATGTATCTTCTTACTGGAATGAGTCAAAGAAATGCAGCTAGAACTGAAACAAGAAAATATACATGTATATAAATACATTTGGCAAATCTTATTTTCACACAGTAAAAATATAATACAGTCAAGATTGTTTGTTTGTTTATTATTTAATGAAGGGACAATGCACATTGGAAACAGAGGCATGGAAAGTAAATATGCAGGATTATAGCCCATGCTAATTTCCACCAGGCACACAACAGCTTACAAATATAAAAAAACACTATGTAAATACATAGTACAAAAATGTATAAAAACATAGACTACAAAAACATCTCAGCCCGCATACTACTCACATGCACCTGGAAAACCCACACACATCCACCATATGTTCCACACATACACCACAGTTGTCCCATAATCGATCATCACATACAAGAGCTAAACATTATACATTTACAAAACTATATACATACAATAATGTCTGACTTGAGTGCCGGAAAACACTGTATTACCGCTAAAAATCAATCTAATTTAATAATTATGTGGACAGTTTTGATTGTCTAACAGCCACGACTTGAGTTGTTTCGAAAATGAGCTGAGAGTGGGCAGCTCACATATTGTTACTGGGACTTTGTTCCAAGTTTGAGAAGCCCGAAAAGAGAAAACATTCTGTCTGAAAGTACTTTTTCTGGATGGAATTTAACAGTCACCTCTGGAACCTGCTCTTGTAGATCTAATTTGACTTTTCTTGACAAACTCTTGAAGAGTGGTAGGGGCCAGTCCGTGCAGAATTTAGTGTGCAGTCTGCCAGTTTGATCATATAAGACTTAAGACGCTACATTTTTTCAGAATGATCAATGATGATATGACTTTGATTTTCTGTCTTTATGGGTGTATTTGTAAGATAACTCATAGTTAGAACACTTATTGACAAATTTAAGTTGACCACTGTTTCCAGAGTAATAACAAAGTAAGCAGTCTTTTTTTTTCTGTCTCCCTGCCTTTTGTCTGGAATTGAATAAGGCCCTTGAGGAATAATAATTGCTCACCATTGAATTAATTAATATGAATATACGTACGGTTTGTGATCAAGGTTCCATCTTTAGTATACAGAGAGCTACAGCCTTGCAGGTTTACATACATCCCATAATAGGACCACTAGCCTGCAGACTGTACATGGCTACAGAGGTCGACCCTTTTAGTCTTGTCTTTGCGTCAGAGCGGTGCGCAGGTGTGGGTGGCTCTGCTCCTGGTCATATATACTGTATGTCTCTATATGAATGTTTGGCTGAAATCATCTTCTGCTTTTTCCTTTTTTTTTTCTGTAGCTTGACTTGTGTCCAGGGTGACCATTAGAGACATCTCACCTTCGCAGCACAGACACAAACATAAGTGCCGTGACCTTTGACCCCATTTAGCTGCCACTGCTACAAAGGCTCGTCGAGGTCACATTTAGTCAGCTCACAATGTGGGCTGTGACATACTGTGGATTTGTCTCATTTATGTGTAAATCATAAATGTGAGAAAAGTCGGTTATCAAGAAGTTAGAATAATCATTTTAAAGACAGACGCTATAAATGAATAGGAAAAATAATACATTTAAAGATACTGTTTGTGAGACCTGTTTTTTAAGCATAGTTTTTTATTGTGTAATGTTTGCTCACTGAAATAGGGAAAAAATTGCCAAAAATGTCAAATCTGAAATGTGTACAAAGCTAGATTCACGCATAAGTTTAGGTTTGTTTTAAACAAAGAGGATTTGCCTATTTAATGTATTTTTCTTTTTGTATTTATCTTCAACATAAAAAAAAAATAAATAATATAATAAATAAATACATACTACATAAAATTAAAAAATGCAACCAAGTATTTTTCTTTTTGTTATTATCTTCAACAGATAATATCATGGGGTGTTAGCAGAACTTGTGGTTCAACTCCCGGGTAAAACCATAAAACATCTCACCATCTCTCTGGGTGAAGTTTGCATGTTCTCCCGTGTCACTGTGCAACACAGTCTCAATAGAGGCGTACTTTTACCATGACACAAAAACAGCGTATTTTGACTACAAGTTCACAGCTGTTTTTAGTACTTATGTTACACTGTGCATTTAGCACGTAAAAAAGACACGAGATTTCACAGCGTCAAAAAGGACAGTTTTGGTTGCAGCCACGTGGGGACGTTTTCTTCAAGTGAAACAGGTAAGTTCAGGCATAAAGTTACTAAAATTGGTAAGATTAGGTCTGGTGCTTGGGGCAGGTTAAGATTAGAATCAGGATGTCATGAATATTCATAAATAAGAACACGTCTTAACTACCACCATTGAAATGAATGGGACTGTGACGCGTACTATAATACGCAGGACAGCCATGAACTCGTGCTAATCATATCTAATTTACATGTTGTGTAATGTCGTGGTAAATGTATGCTTTCTTGTGAGATCGGGCTCCACTGTGAGTTTTCTCTGGGTACTCTGGTACCAATGACAATAATGTTTAGTCAATCAAGGCTCATTTAAATTTTTTTTGTGTCCACTAAAAAACTTGAAGCTGTATGTGGTGTTTACCATTTTAAGAGATTTATTTTGAATGTCTTTGTCTTTCCGGCCATTAAAGGTTTCTTTTTCAAATACAGTAAATAATTGAATAATACATGACTCAATCTTTACATACTTGAGATAAAATCTACACGTCTTTTTTTGGAAATGTTTTCAGTTTTTGGATTTAAAAACATGTGAGTCAAAAGTTTTCACTCTTTGTTTATGATTTCTTCAGAATCTAACCAGTTGTGGACTGAGGTCAATGGCCTTCGACTCTTTACGTGTCTCCATGGTTACAGAATCTATATGTTTTGTGTGTGGGGTTAATTTATACGCATCATGAAGTGGTGTTTACATACAGTATATCTATATGAACACAAGAGTTAGACACAGACTGTTTGCACTTGACTTTTAAAGGGGCTTCTGATGGAGGGCATGCTGGCAACTTCTTTTTCTCGTGTATTGCTGTTTAGAATGTTTTTATGTTAGATTTGACTCTCTGAGATATAAATCTTTGGAAATATATCAACTATTATATTACTATTTTGTAGGATTTTAAAAATTTTTAAGGAATATTGTCATAAAACAGGGACACAGCAGTGATAAAGCGTCTTTATTTATCTTATGTTTTTTACAAACACAAGAACAATGTGAGGTTATTAATGTTTTGACTGGTAAAATAGTGGACACAGAGAGAAAAAGAGCCAGAGTTATAGATTATTTTATGTTTTAGGAATATGTCTGAAAATAAAATACACAGATTTTGAATACCATCAACTCCATAGACACATTGTGTAAATGTTTTCTGTTCATTCTGTCTTCGAGAACACCTCAAACCTTAACTCAGATAGCAAACAGACATCTCTGTATATAAGACTTGTTTAGCCTTCTAGCCAAGTTTTCTATTTTTAAGCCTGTTTAAGTTGTACTTGTACCAATGTTCTGTTATTGTCATTGTTAGTGAATGACTACATAAATACGAATGTGCAGATTTTACAGTTTTATTCCAGTGTGGTACACGGTTGATATTTCTTGGATAATCAAAGCTCTGGCAGATTTAAATGTAAAGGTTAAAAAAGTAAGTTCTGCTAAGTTACACTGGGAATACAGACTGTCCCAAGTAATAAGAGCCAAAGGTCAGCTCTGGAAACTCATTTCAACTACATTCCAAATGATGCTGTAATAAAAAATGAAATTAAAAATAAGTTTATTCAAAGTCACAGTTTGACAGAAGCTGTCATCTAAAAGTTCACCAGTCTTTATTTATTAGGAGCTTCCTTCGTTGTGCTTTATCTGAATCTCCACAAAGGTCATCTTAGATTTTATAATGTCTTTGACGATCTTTAATAGACACTTTATCACACAAGTTATTTTCACTGTGGTAAAAAGGTAAAGTCTTTTCTGATGAAAAGTCTGCTGCAGTTTAAGGGAGATGCATTTTCTTGACCTGCAGTAGATTGTTCAACATTAATATGGACATAATGGTCTTTAAATATGTCCTTGAGGAATTTACTTAGCGTGTTAAAGCAAGATAGTTCAGCCAAAATCTGTTTTTCTTTGTTTCTGTTTCTTAGTCAGTTTGCTTTCTCTCTCAGTTGTCCAATCTGCTCCAAAATATGTTTTATTATTCAGTTTAATCCACTTCTTCGAGTGTTATGGGACATTGTAACTTCAAAATCTATCCTAAAATGTTTTTTTTTTTCTTTCAGGGTCGTCAATTTCACTCTCTTAAGTAGCTCGTACACACCGACTGAACAAGATTTTGAAAAGTTTTCCAAAAAGGTTAGTTAATATCGGATTCTAAACTCGATTTATTCAAACTGTAAGGCTAAAACGTGTATGATACCCAAAATACCCAAACCACCTCAATAAAAACACTTTCTATTTAGAGTGTCAACAAAATTAATTCATACGTTTAAAGTTTAGTTTTGTTGAAAATGTGTCTCTTTGAATTGCAAGTATTTTTTCCTGTTTCGCAGTTTCACAAAATTCTCTGCGGTACCATGAACAACGAAATTAGCCATTTTTTTTGGCATTTGTGAGGAAATTATAGTGACAAAGGACAAGGAAAAATTACACCCTAACAACAGCTTTGGGACATTTGAGAGAAAATCTTAACTTAAAATTTGTTGTTTGCAGTGCTGAAAGATAAACTGCTAGAAACATTGAGAAGCTACCACTCACTACTACCAATTTTTTCTTACTTTTTGTAGCGACTCACAAAAAGACTACGATCCAAAGAAGTTTTTTGGTTGGTTTCTTATTGAATAGTCAACCATGGCCACCCGCAGAGTGTCAGAACTCTTTCATAAAAGCAGCAGTAACTTAAATCTTACATTGTGAATGCCTATCGGCGCTGGAGTCTCCAGTGAGAGACCAGAGGCTGCGTTTGAGTACAGCCCTACAAAGCTTTCTCTCAAACCAGAATGAGAAATGATTTTGGCATGTTTCAGCGCCTTCACAAAAACAACCTCTGATGAGTTTTATTGAAATGTTGAAGAGCCTTGTCAGTTTCTGTTGGCGCTGGCTCAGTGTGAGTGAGTGAGAGAGTGAGTGTGTGGGCTGGTGGCGGAGGCCTTTATAGTTTGATAAAGTCAAATCTATGACTGTGTGTGGCTATTGTTTTCAATCTCATGAGTCAACTCTCAGCACAAGAGAACTGAAGTTCAATGTTTGGTCATTTTGCTCTAATACTGAGCATTTACAGCAATACTCCCGTATTCGATGAATCTGTGGTGTTGTCAAGATAAAAACAATGCTGCACTAGAATCAGATGATCAGTGATGAAACAGGGATGGAAATTTCCAACTTGGTTAGTTTATTATATGAGGCGAGTGGCTGCACTGTCATTTCCCAATTCAAGTCACAGAGAACACACATTTTAGCAGAGAGACATGCTAGATACAACATTGAAAAGGGTCTTATTTGCTGGCTGACTTTGCTAAACAAATCTCAGCAAGTGATTGTAAAAAGGTCCATGTTTGAGGTTCTCCTTTGCTTGACAGGTTTGCCTCAGGGATGTGTCTTCTCCCCGCTTTTGTTTGAATTGTACACAAATGAGTGCAGAAGTCAACATATCGATCAGCACATTTTGAAATTTGCTGACGACATGATGATGTCACTGAAGTCATTGTATCGCATTTAAATGGTTTAGATACAGACATTGGTCCAGTGGTGTCAGACTTTAGTGCTTGGTGTGAATCCTCCTTTCTTATAAATCAGTATTTTCAAGACTAAAGAGATGCAAGTTAACTTTAGGAAATGTCTTCCTGTTCTGTTGTGCATCAGAAGAAATGCTTGGGTATCATTACTTCAAATTGACATTTGAAGAAAGTGGATGTTCTGTGACTAAGGCCCATCAGCGCATGTATTTTTATTGGAAATTGAAGAATTTTAATGTTGATAGCATTTTTATGAGAATGTTTTATACATGTTTTTATGAGTCTGTTCTTACTTTTCATTCATTTGCTGGTTTGGAACACTGTCACTTAAAAGTAAGAAGAGCATTGTACGCTCATGTGGAAAAATTGCAGGAGTTACATGTAACCCTAATCTTCTAGACACCTATAGGGCACAAGTTCTTAAGAGAGCTAAACATTTTTGCTCAAGCCACCTTCTTTGGGTCAAGTTCAAGCTGCTTCTGTAAGGTCGCAGATACTGTGCCCCTAAGTGTAACACAAACAACTACAAGAACTCGTTTGTTCTTGTTGCCATTGGTGTTCTGAATAGTCACTTTAACTGTAGTGTATTTTCTTTTTCTATGTTCTTGTTTCTTACTGCTGTGAATGGTAAATGTATTTGTTGTTATGGTGCTCTGCTGCTGCAAACCAAATTGCCCCACAGGGACAATAAAGATTACCTTGACCTTGAGTCAGTGCGCAATTTTAGTCAAATTTTGCTCTTCCCTTCCCCAGAAGCTTACTGAAGCTTACTGATGAAAAACTATCAAATTTGTGGAAGTTTATGTTTTGTTCCTATGCACACTTTCAGTTGGAATGCCATGCAGAGTTTTTAAATGAGACCCCAGGGCAGTGAAAATCCGAGGTCACCAGGCACTAGTGTTAAATTTAATGTTTTGTATGACTGGAAAGTAGTAGCAGTTTAAATAATGAAAAAGTAGTCAAGGTAACAACAAGCATGGTTGACTCAATTTTGGCAAATGACGCATATTGGGGAATGACAGGCACTCGAATACGTTCTGAGTCAGTCTACAGACAGAAACATGCAAAACTAGCAATAGATGACCACACCACAACACTTAACAAAACCAAGACCTTTCTGAGACCAAGTCCAAGACCGTGGCCCATCAAGACCACTATCAAATGTTATACATTTATCAGTGTCCACTGCGCTGGGCAATGAACTCCTGGTGCAAGTTTAGCAGAGCGTGGTGGGAATGAAATGTGCTCTCAGTGTCCAAGACAAGACCAAGACCAAGATAAGATCGAGTCCAAGATGAGATTGAGTCAAAAACAAGACCAAGTCCAAGATATGATTGAGTCCAAAACAAGATCGAGTCCAAATGTGCTTGAGTCTGTGACAAGAACAAGATCTTAGAAAAACGATCTCAAGACTGGTCTCTACTCTGACAATAATTGACAAATTAATTGTTTGCTAAAATATTCATTAGATGCAGCCCTAATCCATATATGAGCAACACTGGGACTCTGGACAGCCCAAAGCCTGGTGAAAACAAGGGTTGTTTAAAATAGATTCTCAACAGTTGAGACTTAAATGTCCAGTGCAGCTCAGGTCAAATTCAAAGACTGCTTTCTTTATAAATGGATCTCAGAAAAAATGCCTTGCACTAAAAATGACGAGCCCGATCTCACAAGAAAGCGTACATTTACCACGACATTACACAATATGTATAAGCAGAGTTCACGGCTGTCCTCCTTTAGTAACTTTAACTTTAACTTACTCGTTTCACTTGAAGAAAACGTCCCCACGTGGCTGCAACCAAAACTCATCCTATTTTGACGCTGTGAAATCTCGTGTCATTTTTACGCTTTTTCATATTGTGCTAAATGCACGGCGTAACATAAGTACTAAAAACAGCTGTGAACTGTGGTCAAAATGCGCTGTTTTTGTGTTGTGGTAAAAGTACGCCCTCTAGTGAGACTTGTTGAAATGACAGCTGAGTAAATTCAGAGCAGATTTTTGGTATTTGGAAAGGAGGAAAAGGATAATATATGAAGATAGAGCAGACCAGACGATCTCTTTTATGAAAGTGAAAGTTCTTCTCCCAAAGAGACCAAAAGTACTTTGTCTGGTAAGTAAAACTACTTTATTTGTTTATGCAAGGACTGCAGAAAATATGGACACAAAAAAATGTTTGTTTTGATCTGAAGTAAGTAAAAAAGGTCAGCAATGGTTTGAAATTTGATAGCTCACATTTGCATTTGTTTTTCTTCTGTTATATTGTATGTAAATTTGTTCTTTTCCCATAAGGGCAGTGGAGTCATTTATTCATACCAAATTACTAGAGTTGGCTATATCATAATTAATTGACTTTTTGTTAATGTTAATGAAGATATTACTTAATCATTCAGGCGTTTCATTTATAACTTCTTGTCCTGTTGGCAAACACAAGTCAAAGTTGTCTTCATCAGTCTCTCCATGTGTCTGGGTCATGACCGATCTGGGTTAAACATCGGTCTTTGTAATCCAGTCTTTGTTGTGGGAACCTTACATCATCAAAAGCAAAATACACATCGCCACAAAGTTAGAAGTAAAACTCACCTCTTCAGAAGTAATAAACCAAGGTTAAATGTGTTTTAGCCTTGGTGTAGGTTTGAACCCCATTCTTAATAAACAACCCTCAGCAGCAATGTTAGAGGTACTATAGACAGTAAATATGAATGTAAGCATCACTTTTCAATCGCCATGTGTCTCTGTGGGTTCTCTCCACATCACTGAATTTCAAATTGAGGGAGCCAGCTGTTTGAAAGTACTTTGCCTGTGGCCTCAAGTTTCTGTCACTTTCTTGTTTATAGAAGATGAACACATTGTTATTCTTCATACTTATATTCATACAAACGTCAAAAAGATGTCAAAGTTTTATAAAACACAAACTAGACCTCTGTGACTTTTTAGTCATCTTAGATTCCAGCTACATTCTTCAAAGGTTACCAAGATGTCAGTTTTGTTTCTTTCTCAAATTAATAATTCTGTGTTTCAAGGGTGTTCGTTTAACTTAGTTTTGTTAATTTATTTGTCACATACATTTACACCGGCTCACACTGCTCCAGATCCGGATCCGTCTGGTCGGTTGTCACTCACACTGCTCCAGAATATGCATGCGTATGCACGACTCTGCTGGCCTCGCGAGACCACGAGTTCACGGGATTCACGCTCAACTTGGGAGTTTCAGGAGTTACGTGATCTCTGGCACATGGATATGTAACAAGGAACACTTGCACTGAGTTTGGGCTTATTCACGTCACTTCATTTCTGTTGGATTTTCGACGCATAATGAGTAAGTGCGGACGTTTATTTGCCTCCTGTGTGTTCAATAGTCGCGTTTATGTCGAGCATTTTGCTGTATTTGTTGTAGTAGCAGAAACGTAATATTTTTACTTTGAAAACCACCGGATTCACTTCACCGCGAGCGCTTGGTTTCCTGTTTGTCGTGTCTTCTTTCACAACTTTACCAAAAGGCTCCGGAGCGCTCCGGCAGTCCGGAAAATTTTAAATGAAACGGAAACGATACGGTACGGAGCAGAGCGCGCGGCTCACCGGACCGGACGGATCGCGGTGTGAGAGCCTCTCATACTTTCAAGAACGGAAAGCTCCGTACACCGGACCGGAGTACGGACTGGATCCAGTGTGAGACCGGGGTTACAGTACAACATGCTGTAAAATTCACATGTTTTTGGTGAGATAAAAAAAAAAAAAACTTCACTTTTTGGTGCTTGATTAAAATACTTGGGGGCTCATGGCTGTGCAGATTCTTTTATTTCACCTTGATAAGATTGTTTGGTCTGGCACACCATCTCAGATTTGAATGTGCGTGTCTTCTCTTAAAATACTCTGTAGTTTTTGCCCTGGTGTCACTATATTGGGCTTAAATGACAATTGTACATTAAAACATGAAAAACTGAAACAAATTTTAATGAAATTTGCTATTACTTTGGAAGTTGAATTGTGAATACCGAAATATGCAAATCTAGTGTCATTGAACAAAGCTTTGTCAGTTAGATTACACAAAGATGAGAATTTAAAGCTATGGTCATATTTGTTGTGAAGCACTTCACAACAGATATTAGTCAGTGAGCAACAGCTGTCCAACTCATATTTGTGTCCACCTCCAGGCGAACTGCGTTTTGCCTGCACGCTCCCGGTCTAGTCCTTCACTTGTTTCAGGCGATCTGCGTTTTTCCTGCACGTTCCAGGTTCGTGGTCTTCCACACAGATGCTTCGCACGAGATAAAATACATCTCAGTCGCTTGGATCATAGAGCTGCGTCTCTGTTTCACTTTCACTCTCCCGCACAGACAAACTGCATAGGCTTTAAGCTGTATTCTTAAGTTTAGTTTTTGTGTTCGTAGGCATGGTCAGAGAAAATCTTTGACAAGACCATCAACCTGGGTAGGAACTTACAAAAGGGCTGCAGGCATAGCTTTTTCACAACAAGCAAAAAATTGTTTGCATAGAGGTCGTAGCAGGTGTGTCTATAGCTTAAAGCCCAAAATTATTAAGATCATCATCATTCATTCATTTAATAAACATTATTCACACCTACTTGTGGTTTATGCTCCTGTTAGAAAACTACTTTGAAAAGTATAATTGCTTCAAAATGTTACTCAAGTAAATGTAACTTAGTACTCACCTCTGTTACAAGAAAAAAGCGAAAAAATACATACTTTATAAATAGTAACACTACACTTTTTGGGACAAGTGTGAGAAATGAGACACACACCACCCAATTGTACCAGGTGCTTTTTGTTGAAATGTGTTCTTTACATTTTGACTCAATCAGTTTACCTGAATACAGACTAAATAGAATATGGTCAGGTATCAATCCAGTGCTTCAGGTCGCCTAGATTTTTACATAGTGTATGAGTGAGGCATGTTTAAATGAGGTTAAACCAATAGCCATAGGTTTAAAGAAAATATCTGTCATTTTTGAATAGAATAAACTCAAAATTGAGCTCTTATTTACTGATGACGCAAAGTTTCAGATTAAGAAAGAAGAAAATAGCAACAAAATGATGCTGAATAAACAAATGTAACTAAAGAACTATTACAGGTATGTCTTTGATGAGAAAACCAATTCCGCACCATTTAAAAACTGGTTCAAAATAGACCCTTTAAGAAAACATTGGTTGTATTCACAGGTCTTTCGCCTTCAACTCTTTTGCCTCCATAGTTCTGAATATTTACTGACACAAGCATCAAGCACTTCCTTCCAACAAAAGAGCTAGAGGTCAAAACAACATTTTAATACATTTCCATTGGCAGTGGTGCATTTTCAGGGGGCGTTGGGCCAGATATGTGAATTTAGACAAGCAGGAGAAATCTAAAATCTCCATGCAGTCTTTTAGTGCCTGTAGCAGTGGTGCCCCTCACAGCAGTCTCCTTCCACAGACCTCATGTTGGGGAAGAACAATGCACAACAGGGGCAAGGTAGAATTTTGAACAGACTCTTTTACACTTCTGTGTTTCTGGTAGAAAAGGATTGTTAGTAATGACATTTATGGCCCTAACACAGCAGTAAACTGACAGAGAACTCGTGGGTTTTCTCTGCTAGAGGAGAGTAATATTCAGACAAATACAAGTTCACTGTAGTTTTATGTGTTCTAATGAGGAGAGACACCATTTATACAGAATCAAACACACAAAGAAGATTATATTTTGAACAAATTACAACAAATGAATTTTTTCAAATATAGTTTTGGTCTCACATTTAAGATTTGCCCTTTTATTGGAGCCACTTCTGAACATTTCAAAAGGGTGTAACTCAATAACTCAAAACTTTGTCCAGTGACTGAAGATTTTACTACTGAAGATCACTTCTACACAAATAATAGAAAATGTAGATGTTGCAGAATGTCCTGACATGATCCTATATTTAGGTAATACACTGGCAGAGGTTTGACCCCTCACCTCTGACTGGCTGAAGTGTTTGGTCTGCTGCTGGTTGAAAGCGCGAGTCACTATTTAATATCTAACTAAGTGATGCCTGCAGTTTAAGTGCACATTGGTGAGCAGTAGCCATTATCTGTTCATTCATTTAACTCTATGGACCCTATTTTGTCCCGCCCACTTTTCTAGGATTCGCACTTCCTGTTTAGCTCTGTTACGGTAGTTTACATGTTTGTCTGTCTGTATTGTGGGGAAATTTCAAACATTTGTAATGACAGTTAAAATAAAACCATCTTGTGAAGTCTACAGGGTAAATGCAGCTAAACAGGAAGTACAAATCCTAGAAAAGTGGGCGGGACAAAATAGGGTCAATATTCTGTTCGAATGCAGAAGGGTCTGGAGCCAAAGGCAGAGCCATGTTGTCCAAAATGTGGATAAGAAAATTACCTCGTAATTATGAGATATATGAGATAGATTTTTTTAATTATTTGTTTTTTGTGAGTACAATGGAACATCGTATAGGTGGATGTTGACTGAGAAAAAAAAAAAAAGCCTTGATCCAGAAATTGTGTGAATTTGAATTAACATTTTTTTTTTATTTTTTATATTTATTTTAAGTTTATTTTAATAAAACAAACAAACAAACAAAAAAAAAAACTAAATGCTGCTGCTGTGTTGAAGCAGAAATTAAAGTCAAATTGAGGAACATTAGAGTTAGCGCGTTGTCACACTTCAGACTTCCATGACAAATGGGTTCTGACTTTAATCCATTCCTTTTAGATAATGAAGAATTGATTACATGTAAATTCCCGCAAATGACCCACGTAACACATTTTGGTCACATGCATTAGTATCACGGTGTCACGTTTTCACTCGAGCCAGGGGCGGCGCGTGACATTATTCAAAGGCCGTTTTACATTTACGTCTTTATTAATCTCCCCAGACGACTGATCGGTCCCTTGTAAGGCCGCGCTCATCTCCCGTTCACCCCGGTCAGGTCGCTCCGTCGGCACATGGACACGATGTGACGCCGACATGAATCAATTGCAACCAACTCGGAAGTGCATCCATCATCGAAACAGGTCAAGGATTTACAAAGACGATCAGCCACATCTGACACAGTATTTTAGTAGGGCAGGATTTACACGTGTTCAGAGCTGCTGCACACTGATTACTCACCCAGAGAAAACCCTTCTGGGATTTGTTTGTTTTTTTATTATTATTATTTTTTTTTTTTTGCAGATACTGTTTGGAGTAAATCTGTAACCAGGCTAGCACCACCTAGCACCTCCGCTCAAGCTGGTATTGCCGAACTGCAGGCTCTTCCTTTAGTCAAATTATGGGCCTGATTTATCAAGCCAGGTGCTAAATTGTGGGTGCACATTGAAGATAATTTAAATAAAGTTTTTCAGTTGCTTGCGCACATTTACATATAAACAATGAAGGTTTACAATTGATATTTGATTACATTAGTCATTGGTTTGTTAGTTTAGATACTTAATTTGTATTCTTAAACTGAACTTAATTTGACCCGGAAAGTCTCTGTAGGCTCAGAATTTCTTTGACACAATCATTCACTTTTATAGCTTTAGTAGATTAGCTAGAATTGCTGTGGTGGATGTCTGTTTTCTTTACAGGTTGACCTTTCTGACCTTAGAAGATGACCAAAGTTATCTCTGAGCAAGGGAGAGTCATGGTGTGAAACAGTTGAGAACCCTCCCAAACTTGATCATTTGTATATTATTTTCAAATCTGTATTGTATCTTTATTCACTAAGATGTGTTTAGAAGAACTTTTCACAACTTTTCAAAGCCAGCATGAGTTGATCTGCATTGGAATCCTCTCAGGAGACTTGCACGATGCTAACATTACTTTTTTTTCATAAATACAAAGCTATATTTTTTACATACAAGACACTGCAAACTAATTTTTATTCAAACTGATTCAATATGTGTTCTGACAAAAACAATCTGGTGACAGGTAATTCAGATGTTCTCTCTCAACACACATCTGCACATGCTATTGTACTAAAATAACACATTACTTCTTAATGGATGGATATTTCTGTTGAACTCTTACAAAAGCAGGAGACCATGTACACCAGCCGTAGATAATTTCCACTGACGGAAACTCAATGTTCGTTCGTGCTTCTCCTCATTCTTTGCTCCTCCGAGTTATTTTAATGGACAGATCATGTAACCTACGCTATACCCACAGCTCTTTACGTTTACGTCTGATCTGCGCTTATGGAATCTACTGATTTATGTTCAGAGCCTAGTCTCACACTTTCTTTAGGGATTCAGGAACCATATTTTTGAGTAGTAAGCTAAGTACAACACATTCTCTGGAGAAAACGCAGAAATACAACACATCAGCTGTTAAAGTATCATTAGGAAGAAAAAATAACGGATAAAAAACTAAATATATATATATATATTTATACCATGGTCAGTGAGAATTCAAATGTTAACTGGCGTGCATTATAATCGTAGATACGCACACGTAGTTCGGCAGGTTAAATCACTTACATATCAGGGCGCTGAATACGTCTCCACGGCAACACGCAACATCTGAGCAAAACCAATGAACTTTTGACAGGCCGAGATGGAAGAGCAAGAGTCTCTGTAGCGCTGTCGCTGTCTGACTCTTTCATAATAAAACGTTGCTTTCAGCAGGATTATGTTGAGGCTTTTATTGTGCAGTACACACAGGAAGTGATACTTTTGGTTGACGGTGACTTGACCGTCTTGACACAAGTTAGCTAGCGCGGAACTTTCTAGTTTTTGATAGACTCGTGTTACGTGTATTGGATATTTTAAGCAACATGAGAGGACGGACATCACATTTTGTGAGCGTGGACTGGGATTTTAGCACAGTACACACAATGGTCGGAATACATCGCCTGCACAGGGCAGGCTTTGAAAACTCAGAGACCGCTACTTCTCGAACTACTCCTCCATCCTGAGGTAAATAAACACATGTGATTGAGAGAGAGGAGAGACGGAGGAGCGATCTCTCCTCCGTCTCTCTTTCTCTCTACAACAGCCTGACAACAGCAGCGCTGTGCATTTGAACGTAAACATGCTATGTTGCTATGCTGTTAAGCCCGGACACAATAAAAGTAGACCCAAAGATACAATTTTCCGAGAAAATTTTGAGATCAGTGAACGAACTGTACGTCTATATTAAAGTTTTTCGCCGTTTGATCATGGTATAAGCGGATTAAACAACGAGGAGCCGTGCATTACACAGATATAATGCACGACGCGGAGTGATGTTACATATATTTACAAAATCTGAATGTTTTAAGGATAATGTTAAGGTTGTCAAATTGATTTAATTAGGGCGCTACTTTGTGATTAGCCTTAAAGAATCAACTATTGCAATTAAATGGATTAAAATGTCATTTGTTCATGTTGAATTAAGTCTATATTCTTGGTTTTTCATGCTTATAGACATGCATATCTGTGAGAACATAGTCAGACCTTCCCCTTTTGTTCCAGAACTCTCTTCTTTGGCTACGTTCCCAATTTGTTCCCCCTGCACCTAGTCTTATGTTTATCATATCATCATACACTCAGCCCAAGGTCTGCATTGGACCTACACTTTTTTGCCTGGACTTACATTACTAGTGTCTATACTCAATTCAATTCAATTGCATAACTCAAAGTCACAACAGTCTCAGAGAACGTCACCAAAATAGTTTATTTAAGTATTTATTATTTATTCGAGCAGGGGCAGTGCACATTAATGAACATTTCTGTAAATGTGCCTGTTTTAGCTACAAAGCTATTTTTTCAACTGTAGTCCCTCGGCAAGGTGCTTGTTTGCCAGAAACACCAACAACAAAATATATACGCTACATATTAAAGCAAATACAAACAGTAACATTTTGCCATTATAAAAATACAGTTTATGCACACTGTTTATTGTTGATTTAGCAAACAAAATGATCAAACAATATGACAGACAATAGGCATAAAAAACTGTCATACTGTGTAGTTTTGCTTGTGGAATGCTACTTCTGCGCATGAGCTGAAACTTTCCCAACTTGAACCCTCAAGGCTTCATACCATATACTCCTACTGTCTTGTCATTCTGCATCGATTTGTAGCCTTTTAGACTAAATGATGATGCAGAATTAGTTAGTACAGCAACAAAGTATTAATGAAGCTAAGTAAAATAAGTTATATTAACAACATGCATCTTTTACTAGATCTTTCCATAATTAGTTCAGAATTTTGACTGAGATTCATCAAACTATCTGGCACATCCAGGTTTACATTCTATTTTCTCATTGTCAGAAAGAACCATGCACTGCAGAGCTAATGGCTGTTATTTCTGCTACATTTCGGTATTCAGGTTGGTGCTGGTTGATTTGCCTGCGTCTATGAATGCACATGCCCCTGGGAGATGTTCCATTTTATTTTCATATTTCTTTCTCTTCCCACCTCCTGGCTTCTCTACTTGTCTCTACACCAAAACAGAAAAAAAAAAAACTCATTCGTTGTCTTTTAATAGTGCCTAATTTGTTGAATGGTATGCATTTGTTAGCACCACCTGGATGGGCCTGTTAAGTTTCGCAGGTGTGGTTGTTCTTCACACCTCCACTCGACGCCGTAAGGGGCAGCGTTTGGCCTGATTTTGTTGCTAATTGCTAGATTTTTCAAATGGATAAGTGTTGCACTGATTCGTCGGCATGCTGGTTTTTATCTTCCAAGACATGACGTAGAGGGATGAGCTCTCCAGAAAGGTAATTATTAAAATGTTGTTGGGTAAAAAAACTAAGTGACCTGAGCAAATGTATTTAACAAAAAAAAAAAAAAAAAAAAAAAAAAAAAAAAAAAACATACAGTTGAAATAATTGTATTGAAAATGTATGACATTTATTAATGAGTTGATTTTCAATTAGTGAGCCAGCGAACACTTTAAAAAACAATAGAATTTGAATTAGGAAATTATACATTGATGTAATCTGAATGAAACAAGAAAGCAAAACAATTATTATTATTAGACATTTTAGTTACATAAACTATATATAAACAACATTATACACAATTTACCCTTGTGGGTGTCATCTGACAGCTATATTTGTTTACTTTAAATAGTATTGTACTCTGCACTTTAAATAGTATACCCGGTACTTTAATATATACTACTCTTCAGCACTTTAACACTATTATCCTTTGCACTTCATCCAACTTATCTTTTGTACTATAACCAATTACATTGCACACTGTAACTATACGGTTTTGTTGTAAATATGTATCGTTGTTGTTTGTCTAGGACTGCAGATGGAAATTAGCATGCTTTTTAATGTAACTGCACATAGTCCTTTAAATAAATAAATAAAGAAAATACATTTTCAGGGCTCTTGTATCTAAGTTCAAGTCAAATTTCAGACTTTTTACGTAGTATAGTGTGACCTCTATATTTTAAATTCAAGAATTGAAAGACACTCAAAAGATACGTTTTACAGACAGATCCATTTATCCTATCATACATGACAAAATGATGCTTTTACTTAAATAGCTTTCTGGTAAAAGGTTTCACAGTGGGCCTTGGTTGAGTGGTCAATGTCATAAAGCTTGTCTTTTTTCAACACTCTGCTGTACTATGAAATAGTTTTGAATTCAACTAGTGTCATTGACTCAAAACTCAAACTCTTGGTGGTGATCGGAGGTTGAGGTGCCAGGTGTTTAGGTGAATCATCTCTGCTGAACTGCCCCGGGCTGCTTGCCATCACTTACTGGGGAGGGGGGCTGCTGTGTGAAGCACTTTGTAAGACATCTGTCTGTGTAAATGTGCTACATAAATAAAATCATTAAATTATACAAATATGCATTTAAAAATAATTCATTTTAATTGTCAAACATCTGTATTAAATATCACTGGCCTGTACAATGTTGTAATGTCACGTGAATGCAACATATTACTGTAAAAAAAAAAAAATGTGGTGCCCAGTAGCAGCCTTTCATGGTCTCTCTGTATTGACTGGGTTCTCTGTGGGTAAGCTGACTTCCTCCAACTTTCAAAAACATGTCTGTATAACTCAGCAGTCACCACTGTAAATACCCCACAGTGAATTTAACGTCTTAACCCTGCTATGAGTTAACCACTGTCCAGGCTGTTCCCCCACCTAAGGCCCAAAGTCACTGGGATAAAATTCAGTCACTTGCAACCCCTAACGAGACAAGCAGTAGTTACAATGTTTTGTTTGCTTGCTTGCTTGTTAATTTATTTCTTCATTCATTCTTTTTTTTTATTTATTTAACCTCTCTACTTGTTATCTCCAAACATTAAAAGTTGAATGAAAGAATATTCTGTGATGGCAGCATTCCAACTCGTATTATCCTACACTGAAGCTTTGATTTTTCCAGGAGATGCCTGTTCCATAAAGCTTTTCTCTCTATGAACCCAGGCTGTGGTGATCTCACAGATGAGGTCAACAAGTCCACACCACAGCCATACACGAGACAAAGTAATTCAGTGTTCACCTATCAACTTGTACTTCTGCAGAGGGTTTCATTGTATGAACTTGTTGACTTCCGCACTAACCTCCATGCCTCTGCTCCTGTGTCCATGTTCCTATATGTTCACGGCACGCATGCTCTTAGATTGAGTTTTCTTTTACGACACAGATACAGCAAAGTTAAAGAAAACCCCTAAAAAAAAAAAAAAATAAAAAAAAAAAAAAAAAAAACCGTGACCACCACAGTAAATGAATTAAAAGTTAAAACCATAAATTGTAATTTTTTTTAATTTTATCATATTATTTATTTATTATTCATATACAAACTTCAGTCAAAAATAATTACGCAAAAAAAGATAAATACTGTATAATGGAAATAATTTAAATTAGTTCGACTTCCAGATTTGTTTCGTACGCCTCTTTGGGAACCACATATTAATATTTTACATATACATCTACTAAACTGAGACAAAATTTAGTCTGAAGATTCCAAACTGATATCTCTGTATTATTTTACACAACCTCTGAAACAGAGTTGAGTGTACAGTTTTTCAAACTACTGGAACTTATCAGTAACAGAGAACATGGAGTCTGGAGAAGGACAGCTTGGAAAGTCTTGGAGAAACACTTTAGTGCTACAGTAAAGTGCACAAGCCTAAAACACATCCGCTCAATAACTGTATAACAAAGCACTAAGTCTGTTTATAGCATTTGTGATGGTAAAGGTGCTGTGTAATCTTTCTGGGATTTTTTCCATTGAGAGGCAAATAAAGAAGCATATCTTATTATAGAGACCTGTAATGCACTTTTTGTGTCTAGTCTTTTCCACTGTAGGAACTTTTTCAGTTCTTAGTACTTTTTTTGTTCCTGTCCCCATTTTTGGAGCATTCACACATAGCATGAACTATGGACTGGGGCCACACTTTAAGAACTTTTTTTAGCTCCTGCTCTGAGGAAGGTACTTTCAGTCAGACCAAGAACCTTTTGGTGACACAAGCACATTTACTTTGTTTGAAAACATGTTTCATACATTCTCACATTTAGATCAACTTTCCTTATTCTTGAGAAAAAATATTTAAAGGCAGTAACTCCCAAAATGTATTTATTTACTATGTAAATAGTAACCGAGAGTATTAGGAATTACAGTGAATAATTTAGTTTTATTGTTAATTTCAGTGATGTTTTTAAGTTTTGCGCATTAGTTTTATGTGGAATCGAAAAAAGACAGCTTTTGTTTTCCTAACACCACATAATCAGTTATTTAAATGTTCCAGACTTTACAGATGCTAATGCTAAAGCTAGTTAGACCCACTTTCAGAAACTGCCACTGTGTGAACACAACATGGGGACGGGGTAGTTCCTCTGACTAAACAGGGACTGGAGAAATGTGGGGACTATAGTTCTTAGTACTTTCATGTGGGAAAACCCTTTATAATAAAAAGGTTTTATCCACATTATGGATGCAACACTACTTCTGGTTTCTTATAGCTGCAACTATTCTTTAGAAGACTTTCAGAGTAGAGTGCTCTCACTGTCCTCCGAAAAAAGCCCCAACACAAAAGCCTGAATCCACCATTGTGTGTTGTGCGTTTTAATCCATCTGAACACAGCTCTGTAAGAAGAGTCTGAGGAGCGCTTGGTTCAAATGTTACTAATGAGGCAGTGTCTTTGATGCGCTGAAAGCTCCAGCGCGTCAGCAGAGAGAGGGCCACAGCTCTGGCTGCACGCTCCAAGTGGGTCATAGGTGTTTGCCTTTGTTAGCAGATGCTATTTGTTTTAGTCTTTGTGTCTCTCCATCTCCCAAAACAAACATGGCATGGCCTCACTCCTGCCGGCTGCTCCCTCTTCAGCACGGCTCGCTAGCTTCATGTTAATTACAACATTCAACACGCCGCGCTATCTACAGGCTGTCGTGAGCTGGAGTTCGGATTCTGATTGGTGTGAGTCCTGCTGAGGTGGGTCTGATCCAGGCTAAACACAGTAAACACCATCACTTTCCTTTGTCACTCACACTCTGTCATTCGCATAGATGGTTCTCCTGCAGTGGACACAAAGTGAGAGACTGACTGAAAAATAGTGCAATGCTATTTACTTCCACTCGCATTTTCACAGTTGTCATTGACAGATTGTATTTACTTTTATTCAGGCTTTCAATATTTTCTTTCTCTCTCTCTCTCTCTGGGCTGGAAATACAATGACTAGTTTTATGAATGGACATTGTGACACAGAAGTTTTACTGCCACAACCATTGATCAAACATGTTGACATAAAACAATGAAGACTAATAAACTATGGGCAATACTGACGAAAATCGTTTTTTTTTTAATTAGTGGACAAACAGGAAATGTTTCGCAAAGTAAGCCTAATCACCACCTACTGAGAGTAAAACAGTTTTCTGTGTCATGAACTGGGGTTAGAATTCCAACAATTTTCTGGCAAAGGAAATTACTCAGGGGAAACAATCAATCTAATCTAGCCTGATATGTTAACTACTGGATAATTTATAGAATTATAAACATTCAGACGCCTACACTGTTAAATCTATGACTCAGAACTGGGAAGTTTAGAATAAAAACATTTAGAACTCCAGCTGTGTTTTAGACGAGAGGGCAATGCATGAAAAAAATATATATATACAGTATCTTGTTTGCATATATGTTGTCCTTTAGATGACACAAACAACCAAGGCACTCTGCAAATAAATAAACAAATAAATAAATATACTTTATTTTCCTCAGAACTTTTTAAGTAAGTAGTACTAAAGACAATAAACGGTTTGAAAACTCCACAATGACTTTCTAACGAGGCTCTGACTTCTCCTCATGCGTTCCATTGGTTTGCACCACTTTACACTCTTTATAACTTGTGATTTCTGCGAGCAAATTAGCTAGCCGCTAACAACTGTAGGAACAAACAACAAAACATATAATAACCCCAGAGTCTTGGAAGTATATCACATGCCCTGATTCTTTCATGCAATAACCTTCTGAAAAAATCAGCACAAAATAAAGCCACAGGTGTTTGCTGTGAGTCTTAGTTCTCACTTTGTTATTAATAACACAAATTACACAATGTCGTGGTAACTCGCCTCCACTTACTATGTCATGCACACATTCAGTAGTAAACTGTACATGGATCTGGTGTTTTTTTTTTTTTTTTTTTTTTAGTGACAGTGCTGTATGAGCAATTCGCACTCACAGTATAGTTATAGTAGATCATAGAAATTGGAGCGATACGATTCCTCTGCTGCGATAAACTGTACGATGGTATTTTGATTTGAATTTTTTTTTTTTTTTTTTTTTTTTTTTTTTTTTTTTTTTTTTTTTTTTTTTTTTTTTTTTTTTTTTTTTTTTTTTTTTTTTTTTTTTTTGAAATTATAAATAAAAAAAAAATTACAGGGGAAAATGGTAGTCTGATAGGTTTGAAAAGAATGTAGGGAGCTTACTGCTATTGCTTGTTCTGCTTAAATCAAAAAAAAAAAAAAAAAAAAAATTAAAAAAAAAAATTTGGCTATTATGTAATAAAGACTTTTTTTTTTTTTTTTTTTTTTTTTTTTTGTTTTGCTATCTTTAGTCTGACTGTAAGCCAAGGACTGAAAAAAAATGCGCAAATGGCGATCATTGACCATATATCATAGGGTATCCGAACAGAACATACGTAGCCACCAGTTTGTATAATATATAATAAAAAAAAAAAAAAAAAAAAAAAAAAAAAATAATAAGGGCGAGCACCAAATTCTGGGCCCCAAGTACAAACTCTGTTGACGGGCCCCTGATACATAGTTTTTAATTTTACTTATTAAGTCCGTCTTATTATTATTTTTTTTTCATTTGGGTTTTATTTCCTGTATTTATGTAAATTCTAACTTACACATACTGTATTTAGTGCTGCTTCTGGGGTTCATATCCAACGACAAAACGATTGTGTTTGAACCACTGCATTCACCGCCGTAAAGACGAGAATAAAATGAAATGTGTTTTAAGCTCACTCTTACATTTTAGCAACATGTTTTAAGCAATAAACTTGTCTAAATGTTGCCAGAAATACACTAAAAAATCCCAGTGACATTTTTGACTAGGGCTGGGCGACATTTTTGGGCAAATCTCGATAACGATATTTGGACGATATTTTGTCAGTTCAACATAAATGTGTTCAAATCTTTGTTCAAATTAGTTACACTGCAAAAACGACAACTTTAAATATTATAAAAAGTTACAAAGTGATTGAATGATGTGTTTATTGTGATTTGAGCTAGTTTGACTGTCTTAAATAAAGCAGAACAAGTCAATGTAGTTATTATTTAAAGAACACAAGACTGTTTTTTCATAATTTCACATTAGTGTGTATTTTTCTTTACGTAAAACGAGATATTTTGTACTTATTCTGTCAGCAATCAGGTTCAAACCAATCAAAATCTACTCAAAATATGCAAAATACTTCTAATTCTAGGCACATAGTCCCTTGTTTCTCATTTATTATGCTAATTTTTTCTACTATTTTTAATTATCAGACAAATATTTGCCAAATCACAAAAGTTCATGATAAACTAATTTAATTTTTATTTTAAATTTGCTTTTTTGTAGCATGTTTTTACTGCATGATATACTCGATATTACATTTTGCATATCTTCAAAACAGCATTCACGACGTTTTCTAAAATTCAATATATTGCCCAGCTCTATTTTTGACACATTATAAAGTTGCTGGATTGAGAAGTTATGACAATATTTGAGACAAAACCCTGTGAATATTTATATTTATTGAACTGATAATTTTGTGTCAAACCCTGGCTAATTGTTTGATGAAATCTGCAAACTCTTGCCCATAACGTTATGATCTCTAGCAGTTAGATTTGTTAACAGTTTTGCCAATTTCTGTAATATTCCTCTTTATTCAGTGATTTTCTTTGGTCGATGTTTATGTGCTACATTTTATAGGAGAGATGGAGCTCTCTAATGTCACAAAAAATTACATTTAGAGAAGGTCTATCTCACGGGCAAAACTGACCTGCTTTTGGGGCCCCTTCCTGCCTTGGGCTCCAGGGAAACTAGTACCATTTACCCCCCCAGTCCGACACCCCAAATATATATAGAAAGAGAGTTATAGTGTAAATGTACAATAGGTGTCTGTAATATCTGAGCTCAGTGCAAGACATGACAGGATAGATAAAGTGGCATCAGTCACAGTATTACAGTATTATGCAAAACTGCGGCATATGGAGAGAATAACTAACCAATGAGTAAATATGAGGTAAAATGTCTCCAGTATAACTATGTTGTACCACAGTATTGCACAAGATTATACGTGATGTACAGAGATGTGTTCTTTGTACAGTCTGACAATAAACACAATACATTTTTTTTTTTTACCTTTATAGTCCCTCTGAGAATCTCTTTTGCAGGGGAGTCCTGGGGAGGGCTGAATGGGACGCATTAATGGACATGTTTTTAGAGGTAGGGGAAACCAAAGTACCCAGAGGAAACCTACGCAGAAAAGGGGAGAACATGCAAACTCCACATAGAAAGGGTCGACTGGGTGTTATTAGGCCACAGCGCTACCATGTCGCCAATAAATAATAATGTACAAATAATCTTCTTTTTCTTTTTTAAAAAAACACATCTGTAATTGAATAAATACAGAATAAAATGTGATATATCGTGCAATGTTCCAGTCAAAGCACTGAAAACATAGAAACAAACACTCACTAATAAAGTTCTGCACATCTGAATAATATAAACATTACTCATGTTTTAATGGCACACATGTTATATAACCTTTTTTTTTTTTTCTTTCCATCTCCATGACAGTGTCCAGCGTCTACCCTGACGTGTGTGATCATTAAAGTCATACCCGTGTTGCCGGTGGGGCTCGCTGCACCATCGCAGCCTACAGCGGCTAACAAGCAGTGCATTCAGACAGCTGATGCTACAAATGGAGCTGTGCAGCCGACCAGCTCCTGAGATGAACAACTCTGAAACCAGGCCGACCTCCCAGTCTGCTCTGCTCACACCAACCGGACCTCACACTGACTCATAATACAGAGATATGCAGGCTGTCTGGGAATGTTACATATAGAACAAGTATAGAAATGTTTTATTTAGGTGTGATATATCCAGCAAGAGAAATAATGCACACATAGAGAACACATAGACACTTCCTTAAAGGTGAGGTACCTGATTTTCAAAGATGCAAGTATTTAAATTCTTTGGTACATGTATTTACAAATTAAGAGGTATTTTCTTTTTTTTTTATTTTTACAGACAGCAAAGTGAAAGTAGAGTGGACCACCCAAGCACAGCCAATCACAATGCTGCTTTAGACTATCATTGAAGAGTAAATGCTTTATTATTTGACTGAGAAAGTACAACAATCTGATTTTGTCACCACATGCAGTACTAATTCAGAATAATATATATATATATTTTTTTAAACTACAACTAAATTTTGCTTGTTAAAGCGAAGCAATTTTATTACCTTGAGAATAAACTTCATAATCTTTATTTGACCCACCCTTAAATGCCGCAATCAGAAGCAGTGAACTGTGCTTTCAGGACCATTGCTTAGTGTAGTAGTTTATTTGGAATTTTTCCAGACATTCAGACATTGTGTTGAAAAACAAAGTAAAAAATATTCAAGTCTGAAAAAGGAGTAGGCTGAAGCCGAAGCTTCTGATGCCTGCCTCTTGCAATGAAGTTGTGCTAAACTTGGTGAGAATGCTAGAGGATTTAGTGCAGCTGGATTGGAAACCAAAGTGATGGCTACTAACCATAACCCTATGCAAAAGTAAAAGAACAGCCCTTCACCGCCTAGGCATCACAATCTGGTCCAGGTGAACTCTGGAGACACATTAACCCTCATGCTGTGATTCACTGCAATTTAATTAGAGTGACCATTAGATCTGCAGTCTGCAGAGAGCAAGTGTTGACATTTGAATGTTGTACAGCATTAAGGTTCACAATCCCCAAATGTGGGCAAGACCTCAAAATTCATAAGCCACATACTGTTAAGATAGCAGCTTTAGCAGCCTATTTATATCATGATTACATATATATGATCTAAATAAAATATATTTTTAATGTGGTTATTGAAAATGATCAGGTAAGTCTTGTCCGTTTCAACTTTTTAATTAGACTGGAAGGTCCCAATTCCCCATTTCAGGTGAGAAAACAGATGCAAGTCAAATACTTAAACAGTAGAGATTAGGCCATTTCAGTGAGAACAAGACTTGCTCAAAACACGCTCATTAACAAAGGCTATTACAGTTTCAGCTTTAAACTTCCCTAGTGGGTAAGGCAAATCTAGTCATGAGCAGTAGAAACTATGATAATTCGTGCTATCACACATCACTAACCAAAAGTTAGAGGAAAATGAACTACCTCATTTGGATATGGGGAAAGGCAAGCGTATCACAGCAAAAAAGACTGAGTAAAACAAATATCTCTGTTTCTCTGTCCTCTAGACATCATTAAAATAAACTTCTAGTAAACACAGAAGATACACCATGCCTCATGCAGTTTTACAAAGACAGAAGAAATGCAATATTAAAATGTTCAAAATTGTATGAAATTTTAACACGTTACGAAAGCACAATTATTTCCAGTTTGCCGACAGATTTCCATTACTTTGTGTGTCTATATCTCCTTGAATAATTAGAGGACTGGCAGCAGGTTGAATAGTGATAGCACATTATCGGCCAACGTGCTAATTTATGCACAAAGATTAGGTAATGTAAGCAGCGGGCAAATGGAGAAACAGATTTACACCTCCCTAATGACACTCTCTCTCTCTCTAACCTGGATCTGCCACGCTGCATGGTAGTTTAATAATGAGACGTCTGTCTGTGTTACAACAGAAGAAGATCATAACAATTACACACCAGCGATTAATGCGGTCGTAATAATAGCTGGGGAAATGTGGAGGTGGAGACTGAGGCGAGGCAGTGGAGGGGAAAAAGCAGCAGATGGGTCTGAGGAAATGTGTGTATCAAAGGGTGGAGGTTTGTGAAGGAATGAGAAAACATTACTCAAAGCAGCGAACAGAAGTAGTGACACCAGAATCAAACTGGGCTCATTTGTTGTCATTATTTTATGATAATTTAGGATTTCACTTTGTAACAGATGGCCAAATTATAGCCAGACTGTTCAGTAATATTATTTTTTATTTTGATGTGCGTATGTAACATGTCTGTGGGTTTCTGTGTCTGCAGAATTGTTTGAGCATGATAGTTTGAATAAATAAATAAATAATACATACATAAAAAAATATTATAAGACAGAAAAGATTGTCTTGCACATGTTTAACGATGGGTCATTTGCTCATAAAATCCAAAAGTGAGTTCTGTTGTTAGCTTGTGACGAGATCCTGTGAGCATAGTTAAAACGCTCAACTCATGTTGGCTCAAAAGTTGTGAAAAGTGCTTTTAAAACCCAATGTGGTGAAGAATTTTGATGCTCAAAATGTGGGCTGCTGTAAATGTATTTATCTTTTTGGGATTTAAGTGCTTGCCCAAAGACACAACAACAATTTGTCGTTGCACCATGGAATCTAATGGTGAAACAGTCTCCCATCAAAGTCCCGACCAGGCCTTATCTTGCTTAGCTTCATAGATCTGGCAGGTGTGGTTAAAAAAAATGAACTGGCGATTTTTTTTTCTTCTTTTAAGCAATATAGTTTCTTTTGTTTTAATCCAATTTTTTTTTTATTTTTTTTTTAGGAAAGTTAAATTGTGAGAATGAGAAGTCAAGAATGTTGTTTTAATAGCACATTTGATAAAACCGTAATGCCCATACATTTAAAAAAACAAACAAAAACAAAGCATACACAAAAACAAAACAAACAAAAAAAATGTCTGCATTAAGCTACTGTCATTAGCTTTGCAGAATTAGCGTTGGTCTGATTTTTCTCTAACATTAGAAAGCGGATTACAGTGACTGGCATCAGATTAGCATCCATGCTATTTACCACAATGCTTTTGTTTAATTTAAAGACAGCTCTAGTCTAATCGCAGAACGTTTTATTCTCTGCAAGCCAAGAAATTGTGCCAATATTGTGATCACTTATTTTTTTAAACCCAATAATCTCTGCTATAATCTGTGGAATTTGTGAAAGGTAATTTGTGTTGAAATAAGGATACTTACAATGCGGGAAGTGATAGAGAATGTTATACACCATAAAAAATATGCCATTATTTGAGCAAATTCAGCTAGAAGTGTGTTTTTGTTGCAATCCAATACTCAATACATGTGTAGTTGAACAATATGAAGTCATAAAAACTTAGTTCATTGCACTGGCCCCCATCAAAGCAACATCTTTGTGTACAAGGCAATGCACAGCGCAGTGATGCTTTGACACAATTCAACAATCCAATCTACAGTTATAGAGCAAGTCTAATGGCAAACACATCCAATAGTGTTCAACTTGAAATGGGGTTGTGCTGGTATTTGAGTGACTTATATTATTGAAACGCAGAATAGCACACACTTCCTGTAACCTTGTGGATGTGAGTTCAGAGCGCAGGGGAACAGACAGCGTGCCTCTCTTATAGAATGGGCTCCCCGATGGCTCAGGCCTATCAGCGGCTGTAATCAATGGAAGCGTCTGGGGAGAGGGCAGTCGGCTCTCAGGAGGACGCGGGCAGACTGGAGGCAGCTGCCAAGTCGACAATAAAGAAGTACAAATGCCTGGTTAATTGCTGAGGCATCGACAGCGAGGAAAAGATCAAGTGGAAGAACGAGTGAGTGATCTGAATGTGGATTTTGGGCTCAGCTTTTTAGGAAATAGGAAGCTAAATAATGGGAATGCAATGAAAAGCCAGCACTGCCAGTGGGAGGTTGTTTCAGTGGTGTTATTTGATTAAACAGTCATTTTCAATGTTTGTAAAGATATTGCCTCCATTAAGGTACTTTCTATAAAGTAGCTCATCTTGAATTGCAGAATTAGCTTTAGTCATCAATCTATGAAAAGCCAGGGCTATTTTGGCAATCACTGAATCACTCAGTCGCCTAGTCTGAGCTGTCTACTAACTTTAAAATGTGTCTTTCTATTTAGATGCACATTCAGATGTCTTTGCAGGAGTGTTAAGATCAGTACGAGACAGTTGAAAAGGATTATACTGTAAACAGGCAATTCCCTTATTGAATATCCCTTTTTTCATAGTTAAATCGGAGTTTACCATTGGGTACAGGTTATATAGGATAAATAAATAAATAAATAAATAAATGTACAAAAACGTTAATCTATAAATACATATATGCATATACAGAATATACATAAATATATACATATAGGCTACTTACAAACCATCTTGTAAGTTGACTGGAACATGTAAGCCTCCCCTTGTAAAACCCATACCATCCAAATACAAGTAATGTAAAATAAACACTGAAACAAATCACCAGGTGTAGACATTGCAATTACAGTGATCTTCTTCAAAATCAAAGAAATAAAAATAAACCAATTATACTTTCTAATCTGGACCTAGCATTAACACAAGGAATGTTCTGTTATACTGTATATACATCTAAGAAAAACAAAAACATCAACAACAACTATTCCATTGAAATGATTGACAGTTCATTCTTGCAAAAAAGTGTGTCCATGTCAATGCATTTGCCTTTTCTGTCATTTTCTGTTCAGTTGACACACTAATAATGAAATTGAAATGACTTGATATTCTCATAGGCAACTTGGTGATCAATGCAGATCAATGTTAGCTGGGGTTAAAAGCCTAGTCTAGTATTATACCATGCAATTTGAAACAGCACAATTTCTACATTTTGTATTTCACACGTTGCTGGCCCTGTTTAGTTCTATGGTGGATGTAATGACGTGGTATTTTAATGAATACTAACACATCCCTAATAACCTTAACCAACTCTGAGCGGCAGATCTAAAAGTATGATCTAAACGTACTTAGCCGTTAATCCTAAATAAAACATCCTGTTTGTCTTCAACCAAATCGTGTGTCTATACCACAAGAAAAGGGTCGTTATGACACACAATTTGTCATGGTGTGGTATAGATGCGCAATCCATTAGAACATGTTGAAAAAACTGGTTAAGGACTTGGAGTTGGCTGAGATTAGCTAATGTTTGTGAAAATTAACATTCCTTACATCGCTATGGAAAATAATGGGACAGCAATTCATGTCATAGACAGAAACTACATCGACATGACACGTTATTTGCTTTTAAAACACATATTTTTCAATAGGCAAAATAGAGGCCTCAACCACCACATTTTCACATCTACACCTCCAACACTGAAGCACCGTGGCACACATCCAGCTCACATGAGACTTCACGCACTGAGTCAGGCTTTTTGAATGAAAACGACTCACTACTTTTGTCGATTTAGCACTTCCGCAATTGAATAACCGCTAATTTAAAACTTTCAGCTGTGAATATATTGCAACACCTTGGAGAGACACGGCACGCTGGTGTTGTCACAGACCCTGTTATGATACGTCTGTCAGAACATGTTGTATACAGAGGGAACTGCCAGGTTTCTTTGCTAGAAATGTGCTGATTGGCCAATTGCGAATGATAAGGGAAACAGCGTGGATTGACCAAGGGAAAATGCATGCCTTTTGATAGCGGTGAAGGCCTCTAATGCATATATAGGCTAGAAACCAGGAAATAAACAGCAAAAGACAGGGGAAATTTGTCGTATGTATGAGCAAAATTGATGTTTGGAGGTGATAGAGGGTAACCTTGACGTGTTGAGTGTTTTGAATGAAGGGACATGTCTAAAGCAAATTGAGGCATGTTCTGCTCGCTTGGCACTTATCGTCACATGAACTGAACTGAGGCCGCGTCATTGGAAAGTGGTGTATCGCTGACTGCACTGTTCAACTTCTGAATATGGAGATGGATTTCATGCCCTTGGAGGAAGGAGGCTGAGCAAGTAGAGGGAGATAGAGATAAAGAAAAATACACCACCACTGGAAGATTTTTTTTTTATAGTGCATCCTCATTCACTAACATTATCTACTGGATTAATGGAAATCTTTGACGGAGATAATCACCAGACCAATGCTTTAGACAATGTTACTCTTCTAATCGTCCGGCCCTGCACCAGAGTTCTCCCAGGAGACCTACAGTCATTAAGATGGTGAGCTGGTATTTGAAGGCTGTTAGGTTATTGACTCACTGGTTAGGTGTTAATCAGGAGGGCTTATGCTTCCTGGTTACTTTAGTATTTGACTTTTGTAGGAGAAAAAATAAACAGCTGGTAATACAGTGATGTTAAAATGGAGAGGTTTGCAATTAACTTTTCTTGAGTGAGTTGCTAATGTTTTGGCCACCAAAATGATACACAGCATGGCTTAAATACAACCCCATGAAAATTTTGCCATATGAAGCTATCAGATCATGTTGAAAGTAAGGTTTGACTCAACATGGCCTAGTGAAGACTTGACTCACTCTAAAACACGTTTTCAAGATATTTTTTAAACAGCTAAAACAGCCATGTGAAATAAATACTAGACAAGGTTGTATTGAATACTCAATACATTGCCCTAGTATTGGTTATCCAAGCCTGCCTATGCTTCCAGACAAGGGGCCTCATTCATGAAACGTTCTTACGAACAAGTTTGTTCTTAAGGGCTGTTTACGAACATTTTGGCATTCACAAAATTTGTTCTGAACGGAAAATGTTCGCCTGTAAGAACAAATCCTACGAACACTGAGGAGCACTCGTAAGAACAAAAAAACAGCTGTTTCAGATTTTTATTTCTTATATACTTCATTCAAAAATTGGAATTCCTACATATTGTAGGTTATGTATTTTTGCAAATTATTGTATATAAAATCATTTAGAAACAAAAAAAAATCAGTTATGCAAAAAAAAAATGACTCCTTTAATAAACCTGCAGCAGCCTGTCCCAGCCTCAGAGCCTCTGTGTTCTGACCCCCACAGGACTCAGGACCTTGTGTCCCCCCCGGACCAGAGCGCACTGTGCTCTGACTGTGCTCCCCTCTACAGCCGCTGCCCCCCCCCCCCCCCACACACACGTTCTACCGTGACGTGAAACGCGATATAAACGGCAAAAGCCCAGCGTTATTTCAATACATTTGTGATGTGAATCTGTTTCCTCTGAGTGTGTTCTTGTGTGTTTGGACATTTTTAAAAGACGCTGAAGTATGAACTCAGCGAAAGTGGGGAGACGCGCTGCTGCAGCTTCTTCCTCATTTTTTTTTTTTTCTTCCTGCTCCAAGTTTTGTCGGTGACGCGCTGCGGCCGGCCCAGATTTGCCATATAAGGAAGTATGCATTATTATTTTTATGTAAATAACCGTTCGTAGCTGGACTTTTGTGAATTTGGCGTAAAGCTGTTAGAAAGGAATTTGGCTTGTTACGAACTCGTCATGAATCACACGTAGAGTTTTCGCAGCGGCTTCTTAAAGTGGAAGTTACGCACAGATTTTACGAAGACTTCATGAATGAGGCCCATTGTTTTAATACTAACTAAAATGTAAGAAAGTATAAACAGACTATTTAGATTCATGACACTGCAGGGGGATTTAAAAAAAACACAATTTCAGCTTGAAATTAGACTTTATTGATGCAGAATTACTATAAGTTTGGTATCCACGGCAACACCTATCAACACGGAATCCATGGTAACTGGGATTCTTTGTCTTTGTGACACGGGGTTCTATTCCAAAGTCTGTAAGTTGAACTCAGGTCCAGTGACAACTCATTTCACTTCAGCCTATCGAGCAGACAAGCAGCAAGCGAACTTAGCAGAGAGAAAGCCACGAAAATGTCCAAAAACTGGGAGGATTATACTCCAGAAGACGATGAATCCCTCTACACTGAGGAGTTCGACCTCATGAAGGTGCTGGGGTTACAAGAGCCACAAGAGGTGGAGCAAACCTCTGAAGGCATTGTAACTACACAACACTTTCACCAGGCCTCAGACACCAGGCCTAAGGACCAGGACCAGCAAGACCTGGCTCTGGTCTCGTCGCCTTCTCCGGTGACGTCTGACGCTTCGGAAGCTCAGACAAGAGACGAAAATCTCTTGAAAGAGTTAATGGAGCTGAGGACGCTCAGAAACAGAGAGAGGGAGGAGTTTTCTCGTGTAATCCTGGCCCACCAAACTAATGAGAAAGATCTCCTAAAAGAACTTGACCAGGTGAAAGAGGAGAGCAGTCGCCTCACACACCTGAGCGACCACCAACACCAGGACGAGAAGGTCAAGCTGTTGAGACAGATGAAGCAGATTATTGTAGCTCAGAGGAATGAGCTTGAGAAACGAACCATAGCAGCACAAATGGTTCAACGTGAACTGGAACAAGCACAGGACGAGGTCAAGCAGCTCAAATGTGACCTGAGCGACCAAGACATCAAACATCAGGATGAGAAGTTTGAATTACTTAACCAAACCAAGCAAATCATTGAGGCTCACAAGGCTGAACGTGGCAAACAAAACAAATGCATGCAGGAGGTTCAAAATAACCTGAACTGTGTGACAAAGGACAAAAGAGAGCTGACCCAAGAGACTGAGAGACTGCATAGTCAGCTGAAGTCTCAAGGCATCACAATTGAACGTCTGACCAAACAGCTGACTGAAGCTGAGGACGAGGCTTTACAAAAATCAAAACACTGGGACTCTGCTAAACAAGCCCTTCTAAAAGAAAAGAAGAAGCTCTGTCCAAACTGGAGAGGTCAGAAGCTCAAAAAAACTTGCTGCTCAAGAAAATGACCCAGTTGCAACTTGGTATGAACGATATCAAAATAGAAATGTCTGAGGTCGTGAAGACTTCAGACGAGCTGAGGATCAAACTTCATGACCAGACTGAGCAGAACGTCCTGATGGAGGAACAAGTCAACCTCAAAGACCAACTGGTCCAAAAACTGAAGGACGAGATCCACCAGTCTGAGGTTGAGCGCCACCTACAGGAAAAGAAGAACTGTGCAGTGGAACAAGAACTGAGGAAAGCAGAAAACCAACGCAAACTGCTGGAGGAGGAGAACTGTGTGCAAACACAAGAACTGGGAAAAGCAGAAGAACAACGTCACCTGCTGAGAATGAGAACTGTGCGCAAAAACGAGAACTGAGAAAGCAGAAGAAGAACGCCACCTGCTGGAGGAACAGAACTGTGCACTGAAACAAGAGCTAAGGAGAGCAGAAGACCAACGTGACCTGCTGGAGAAGATGAACTGTGCGCAAAAAGAAGAACTGAGGAAAGCAGAAGAACACCACCACCAGCTGGAGGAGGAGAACTCTGCACAAAAGCAACAACTAAAGAAAGCAGAAGAAGAACGCCACCTGTTAGACGAACAGAAATGTGCGCTGAAACAAGAGCTAAGGAGAGCAGAAGACCAACGCCACCTACTGAAGGAGGAGAACTCTGCACTCAAACAAGAACTGGGCAGAGCCGAGGAACAACGCCACCTGCTGAAGGAGGAGAACTGTGCACTCAAACAAGAACTGGGAGAGCAGAAGAGCAATGCCAAACTGGAGAAGAAGAACTGCCAGCCAGCCGAGGAAACAACGCCACCTGCTGAAGGAGAGAACTGTGCACTCAAACAAGAACTAGGGAGAGCAGAAGAGCAATGCCAACTACTGGAGAAGAAGAACCTCGCTCAAGACCTCGAGCTGGGCAGAGCAGAGGAACAGCGCCGCCTTTTGGAGAGGACGTGTGCTGCGTTGGAGCAGAGGTTGGAGCAGAAGCGGAGGAAGTGGTACAGGAGACTCCTGTGCTGCTGATTCTCCGCCAAAATTCACTTTGTCGAGGTTTTGCAGACAATACCACCATGTCAGAGCTAAACCTCGACTAGAAGCATAAATAAACAAGCAGAGCAAAACAAACAACTCCATATTTTTTCTTGTTTTAGACCTCATGATGGTCTAATATTTTTCAAACTTGCATTTTCTTAAATTGCTGACTAGAGGTAAGATCGGGCCTAAAAAATCTAGCCGACCCGGTCTAGGCCCGCGGGTATTAAAGCTCGATCCAGCCCGAGCCCGACCAATTAACTTGATTTGCATGCCCGAGGAATCCAGCACCTCTCAAACTCAGTGTCTTTATAAGGTTTATGTGATGAATTCTGATTACCAATCACTTTGCTTGAGAAAATATACAGTATAAACACATTAAAAACCTAATGTCATTTTTAGTTCAAAGCTCATGGACTCTGGCTCTCCAGACTTAAACTTTATGTCTGCAAATGGACATGCATCAGTCCTGGTCACAGGTTTGCAGAATCCCAGGCCGGTGGGTTCCTGAGGACTCCTGTGGGCAGCGGATGGCGGAGCACTTATGTGAGGAGGGGGGGTGAAGGGACCGGGCCAGATTGATGGGCTGTCTCAGCACGGCTTCAGCCACTCTCCTCAGCGGGCTGACGGTGGAGGTCTGAGGCTGGTCAACCGCCAACTCTGTGTCCACCAGCTCACAGCACAGTCTTACCTGCTTTTATCAGTCACATCTGCGTCTGAGCAGAAGTATTTAGTGTGGAACTGTTGCATCAGTCACATGTTTTACTCACTTAACTCATGCATACCTCCATTTGAAACTGTGACTGTAAAAAGATATGAGTTGGATTTTTTTATTCTTAAATGAGACATATTAAGTTGTGAAGATTTTGAGACATCCAGGCAAAAAATCTAATCCAAAAAACTAAAAAACAAAACAAAAAAACAACTGAAACACGTCAAGCTGGATTTGATGTGTAGCTAAGCATTTTGTTTAATGTGAAACACAAAATTGATTAAAATGACGAAACATGGGAATTAAATCATTGACCATGACTTTCAAAAGACTCGTGAGACTACGTGAGTGAGAGAAACAAAGACCTGTGATTCAATGTATAAAAACTTACTGTATTTAACGCAACTTTACCAAATTTGTTTTATTAATAAATCTCACCTTTAGACCAGGATCTTTGGATCTTTTTTATTGGATGTAACTCAATCAAATAATGGTCAGTGTAATTCATTCTCATCAATTATTTATTCATTAAGAATTAGGTTTTTGTTCATGCGAATTACCTACAAACTAAAGAGGACACTGGGCCTCATTCATGAAACGTTCTTACGAACAAGTTTGTTCTTAAGGGCTGTTTACGAACATTTTTGGCATTCACAAAATTTGTTCTGAACGGAAAATGTTCGCCTGTAAGAACAAATCCTACGAACACTGAGGAGCACTCGTAAGAACAAAAAAACAGCTGTTTCAGACTTTTATTTCTTATATAGTTCATTCAAAAATTGTAATTTCTACATGATTGTAGGTTATGTATTTTTGCAAATTATTGTATATAAAATCATTTTAGAAACAAAAAAAAATCAGTTATGCAAAAAAAAAAATGACTCCTTTAATAAACCTGCAGCAGCTGTCCCAGCCTCAGAGCCTCTGTGTTCTGACCCCCACAGGACTTAGGACCTTGTGTCCCCCCCGGACCAGAGCGCACTGTGCTCTGACTGTGCTCCCCTCTACAGCCGCTGCCCACCCACCCCCCCACACGCGCGTTCTACCGCGACGTGAAACGCGATATAACGGCAAAAGACCAGCGTTATTTCAATACATTTGTGATGTGAATCTGTTTCCTCTGAGTGTGTTCTTGTGTGTTTGGACATTTTTAAAAGACGCTGAAGTATGAACTCAGCGAAAGTGGGGAGACGCGCTGCTGCAGCTTCTTCCTCATTTTTTTTTTTTTTCTTCCTGCTCCAAGTTTTGTCTGTGACGCGCTGCGGCCGGCCCAGATTTGCCATATAAGGAAGTATGCATTATTCATTTTTATGTAAATAACCGTTCGTAGCTGGACTTTTGTGAATTTGGCGTAAATGCTGTTAGAAAGGAATTTGGCTTGTTACGAACTCGTCATGAATCACACGTAGAGTTTTCGCAGCGGCTTCTTAAAGTGGAAGTTACGCACAGATTTTACGAAGACTTTCATGAATGAGGCCCAAGGAGCTTTAAATAGGAGCTAAGAAGCTGGTCAAGATGAAATCCATAGCGAACAAGGAATCTGACAGAGAAGGACAAATTCTGCAATGGATGACAATCATAATCTATCATCATCTGAACTATAATGAAACTGCAGGTGGCCTTGTTAAGACTATGCATGAAATGGAAATTTCTGCAACAGCCACCCCTACCAAAAAAGTTGCCTAAACACTTGGTGCATCAACCTCCAACCACCAAGCGTTCTCTAACCTGGATGTTATTGATTGGTGAGAGTGCCAGTACTTACTAAGAAACATTCTTGGCAAAGTCTTAAAATATCTATTTACTCAGACTCTCTAACAGAAAACCAGATGGATAAAATACATTACTATACTGAGAGAATAAACCAATAGAGAGATAGTGAGGAATGCAGAGAGTGAAATGATTTGTGATCGTAGTTTATACTCCTCTGTACATTCAATTCAGAAAAAAAAGGTTGATTTTGGATGATTTTACTGACTTCGCATAGCCCCAGGCAGCACCTCAATTCTCATAAACACAGTCAAGTGTATTTAAACAGCCTCTAGCTCGGACTGAAAGCCGATTGGAAAACTAAACCTGCAAACAAATCACTGGAGAGCAAACCACTGTTGAGCCACAATTATAATGGACTACCTGCTTGAAGGTGACTTGAAAGCTGTGTATGAATAAGCTGAAAACTGGGTCTGTGGGGGCAGCTTGTTCCGGCCTCATAGCTCTGCTGTTGAACAGTGTAAAACACAGGAGAATGAGCGGACAGCTGCAGAATTAAAAGCATTTGTGCAAAATGTCAAGCAAACAAAAGCAGGGCAGATCAATAATAAGTATGTAGCTTATTTAAGAGCAAGTCACATACATAACAACACCCAAGCCCACTGTGAAGAGTGTAACATTTTCTTCACTGTGACATTCTGACATCAGCATGAGCAAGTTCAGCCGTATAAAGGTCCAGACCAACATGCTGTTTGCTCTATACTGTTCAGATAATTGGCAGAAAACCAGTTCACACATGTATGCTCTTTTTTTTTTTAATTCATGTTTTCATTGGGATCTCATCATACAGACTAAAATGCTAAGACCACAATTGCCACTAGTTTTTTCCTCTGTAATTTGTCAAAGGAGATTATGAAATTGTTTGCACATTTTTGCTAGTCTGACAAAGTGGTACTTGATATGTAACTAAGTATGTACACATTGTTGTTATTTTAAATCTCCACGAGCAACTAATGCTAATGCAAAGCGAGGCTACAGAAAGAATACTTAATTATATATACAATTTGGATAATGTGACCCGAACATGACCATATGGGAATTTCTTCTCACAAACACATATTGTATGTATATCCACCAATTCCTAGTAATAAGTTGCCTTTTGCCAGATAATACCCTATAAGGTAGCATTAAAAGTATTACCAGAGACTGACTGACAGAGCTCCAGAGTTCAACTGATTTGGTCGGTGAGAACAAATCCTGTAAGTACATTAACTTTATACAGTTGTACCTTATAATGCATTATTGTGCCCAGACAGTACAAATAAATGCATACCATGACAAATGTGTTTGGGGAAACTTTGCATAAATATAAGTTTATATCTACGAAAAAAAAGTGTGAGGGAAAAAAGGCTGGAATGATAAGCTATAAGGAATAATACCAGTAGCTCCTACAAATTGTGAGGGTCTAGGATCAGAGCACCGAGGTTCAATTTTGAGCTGGCTGGCTTTCCGAGTGCTGAGTCAACCAATCATAGAAAACTCGGAAATTCCACCAAAACAGCTACGTGCTAAACCGGATGTTATTGTAAATATGAAGCTTTTTTATATGGAGCAGTGTCCATTGTGAAGGCTCTCAACACGATTGCTGCTCTGGTTCGATTGATATGTATGTAAAAATAATCTATCAGCTACATCCGCCATCTTGAATGTTCTGAAACGCTTAGAAAAAAGGTTTTGAAATTGGGGGAGGGGAGGGAGGGGCTGTTGGTGATTTAAGTGTCCTAACTTTGGATGACAAAATTACTGGCTCTATTTTTGGTTTCAGACCCTTCTGGATACAAACAGAATGTAGGAGGAGCTGACTAGCAACCGGTAGCCTACACCATCTTGAAGCCATTTTGGGGTATGATAAGTTCTATTGTGAGAACCTACTGTTTTTGTCAAATACACATCCTAAAACACAAACCAAATTCATCCATACTGAGTGTGTAAACATTTTAACAACATACATTTACTTCAATAGCTTTAGAGAAGACAATAATTTTGTGTAGCATAGGCTGCACATAAACACTAAGCTAAAATGTGTTATTCCTGTGTAGAGTTGTTGCTAATATATATGATTAGGTAATAATTTAACACTGACTTGTAGATTAAAGCACATTTCCAGCTGCCTCGCTTACCTTTGCACAACTCCATAGAAACACATGTATAGCAGCTCAAACACAGACAAATCAATACCATGAGGAAGACAAATGAACTAAAGTGGCCCAGCTGCTTAGACAATAATTTGGTTCTGCTTGTGCGCAGACTTAAATTCCCAGCATGCATCCTGCTGGCGTTATTAACAGAGGTAGAGTTTATCATGAGGCGCAAATAAAGCAATAGGAGAAATGAACGCGCTCAGTGCTGTGTAACTCACTGCATCACTGTAATTGAGCATATGCAGCCAGTGCTCCAGAGATATGGGGAGTGTCCAAGCTGTTTTTGTTTCTCATGCTGACTCATTTATACAGACAAAATGTGTGTGCCAGGCTTAAGGGGATAGTCCAGGATTCGGTGAAACATATTTTGGAGGTTTTATGCAAGATCATTTGGATTTGGAGCGGCAGACACAAATGTGAATTGCGAAAGGGTGATTTTATCAGTGGCAATTAACATGTTTTATCATTTCCCTGAATTATTACTTCGGCGGTCAGGCAAATTTTAACATGCTGAGCCATTTCAGGTCCAATGAAGTGATTACAGTCCAGCAAAGACGCATGGTTAATTGTGTTGTTGTTGCTATTTTAGAGAGAAAGTTACATACATGATTGATGTAACAATGATTAAATAAATATATATGTAAATAAATGCTAATTTTGGATTTGCAAGGAATATACGTTTATTTGTGTCATTGTCACCTTTTGAGAAAAAAAGTTAAATCTATTCCAGGAAGAAAAAAAGTTATTAAGCAAGCAAGTCATACTGGTTTACACCCAACCTTCATTAAAGGTGGGGTTGGTGATTTTCACATTGCTAACACAATTCAAGTTTAAAATCTGACAACTTTCTCTTATAAATCTTTCAAAACATTGTTAATTTCAATATGTATTAAGCTTTGGTGGCAATTTTGACTTAAAACCTTTTTTTTCCTCTCTTCTAAAGTGAAACTAGAGAGGACCACCGATTCTCAGCCAATTAGAATGCACCATTTTGCTCCTGATTAGAACTAAAGATCTTTATTTTTTGATTCAGAGAGTGGTCTGTGGGCTATTTTTTCCACAAATTGCTGCATACATCATAGGATTTTTGGTGGAAAACACAAAGTTTACTTATTTACAACAACTTAAAAGTTAGTTACCCCAACTTTAAGGATGCAATGTCAGAGTATGAGGTCTAATAGAAATATAGACATGCACTTGTTGCAGCCTTTAGCCACTAGTCTGGATTTCTTTTTTTTTTTTTTTTTTTTTACAGGGAGCCAACTCATTACCTTCTTGAACTATGTAAAACTGTATCGCTGATGTTTTACCTTGTTTGAAATCATTAACAATAATGAGAGTGGGTAAAATTTTATAGAAATCTGCATTTTAGCATACATTTTCCATGTTATAACTCCAATAGTTACAATGATTTACCCTTTTTTTTTTTTTTTTAACCAGTCTAGAAAAACGCAGATATACAATGAAACGTCAAAATATGATACATATTTTATTAAAAGCCATATTTTGGTTGAAGCCACATGGCGACATTTTCTTTGGGTTTGAAGGGTTTAGGTTTCAAGTTACTAAAATGGGTAAATTTAGGACTGGAGCTTGAGGAAGGTTAAATGTTACTTTTTAAACCCAAAGAAAATGACACCAAAATTTGTAGTTATTTTAGTTTACATATTTACAAAAAATCCAACATTTCATTGTATATACTCTAGACGTTTCTTTACTTGCTAATCTGTTCTATTATAGTAATGTTCTAGTCTAAAATGAGCTTCATATGTCGACTTAGCCCAATCAAATTTGTGTAGCATGCTATTTGCAGATGAAGCCATATTATTTCTAAGAAACTATCAGGTGACTTTCTCTTAAACGCTTCGACCACATTTTAGAGTGAAAGTGTTAACCTGTTCAGTGAATGGTGGCTCAATTTAGCGAGTGTCAGTAGAAGGTACGCCGCTGAGTGGAGATAAGAGGCCAGACTGCGGAGATGTTGTTGGCGCTTGGTGTGGAAGACAGGCCCAGATAAGCACTACAGGGTTTTTTACAGCGAAAATCATACCTCAGACTCTCTGGATCTCCCACCGTTTTGCCCTGGAGTGCCTTAGATAAACTCGAAGCGGCAAAAATAAGTCCCTCTCCATTTTGCTTTTGGACGTTTGTGACAAATTTTAGTTCTGGTTTTCTCCGAGCAGGCAAATGGAAGAATAGCAGCCACGCTCAGCTCAGCAGGTGTGCGCTGGCGACACTTTCTCTACACCTCCACATTCAACCTGCAAGAACAAGGCAAGGTGGTGTTAAAATCAACTTCTCACTTGGTTCTGGGATATTGCTTTATTGCATTTTTAGCATCAAGTAAACATTTCATTTATTTATTATTCAGTTAATTTCTATGGGTTTTCACCATCACGCAAAGGTTTTTTAACGCCGATAACTTTTTTTGACATTATTTAATCACATACTTATCATTTACAATTGAAACGCTTCAATGGCACGATGTTCTCACTTTTGTAGACTTTTCTACTCGGTCACATGACTGTCTGAGCTGGGATGTGTGTTTATTTACCTCGGCTTCGTCCGTGTGCAGCTCGATCAGCCGAGAAAGACACTGTTTCTTTGAGACTTGGTATGTGTTTCACCTTCCTGTGTCTCAATAAAGTCACTAAATGCAATGTTTGTCCACTCAAGTTGTTGAAACAATCCAATATCAAAAATAGTCTTTCAAAACATTGGCAAAACCTTCGAAGTTATAGGCCTACTTTTGGCTTCACTAGTTAGCGGTAAGTCTCTGCTAGTTATAACACTTCCTGTGACTCCTACACAATAAAAGCCTCATGATCTTCAGTTGCAGAAAGCACTTTATGATGAAAGAACAGCGTAAAAAAATGCTTATATTGAGTGAGTTGTTAATGAAAGCCTAGGAAACATTATTTTACATTTTAATACTTTCTACAATTAAAGACTTAATAAACAGGAATAACAGGTAAATATGTAATTAAAATGCAAAATACATTATAAAAATATAATTTGTCAGAAAACATCTTAAAGGGGGTTAAACAGTGTTTCCCATTATCTTAGCATAGAATAGGGGACACCCCAAAACAAGATGCATGACTGATTGTATCTACACTGCAAAAACTATAAATCTAGACTTGCGTAAAATGACTTGGAATCAAATTTGAATCAAGATTTGAGCTGTTTTAACTGGATAAGATTTAATTGCTTGTTTAATGTAGAATATTCCACTGGTTTGAAGAGAATTTGACTTAAAATAAGAACAAATATTTGCTGATGGGGTAAGAACAGTTTTCTTAACCCATCGGCAAATAATTTGACTTGAAATAGGAAGCAGTGTCTTGAAATCAGTTTGAAACTGGCAGTATTTCATGTACTGTATCTGTAATTAATCAAGGTTAAAGTCAAAATATTTGAAATTAGGTTCAAATCCTAGAATCTTGCCTTGAAATTCATTTTTTTGCAGTGTAGTCAAGCCTTTCCTTTTATTGTCATTATACAGAGCAGGACATGTTTGTGCCTTTCACATTCAAAACAACAATCTGCAAAGATAGTATGGCTCTGGAAGTTCAGATTTGCAAACCAAATAAAAACTAAACCTTTCTCCAGCCACCATTGTTGTGAAATAAATAAATAAATTAAAAAAAAAAAAGAATCCTGACCCAGTGGCAACAGAAAAGAGTAGCTCTCATACAAAGTGTTGCAGAGAAAGTCTGAGTATCAGAATACAAGGCCTCCTCCAGCGCAGAGCACATCTCTAAAATACAGATGATAAAAGCTCTCCTCTCCATCTGCTGGTCTGTGATTCAAGTCCATGGGTCGCTCAGACGAGAACTGCAGAAGAAAAGTAAAAAGGAAGCTTTTTCTTGTGCTATGCAACCTTTTTGGACATGATCCATAGAAGGTAAGTCAACTAAAATAACAATATAATAAAAAGACTGGTCTAATAAATTGTAGATGGAATAAAATGCAGAAACTTCAAACGCATAACTGAAAATTATTACTCAGAATATTTCTAAGAAAATATAACTTTTGCAATAAAGATATTCCCAAGAGAAATTCAATCCTCTAACACAATATTCTCAAACTACTTCTTCTAACTTTGATACTAGGCAATTAACTATGTGTGCTGTAGCATTAGCTCGGGTTTTTGACTCAAAGCATGTTGACATCACGTCTCAAGTACCGCATATGAACCAAATGTATACTATTATAAGTATACAGGGTATTTGCTGGACACCTCTGGTGTGTCTGTCAAGCTTTGTGTCATCATCTCCTGCGATGATGGTGCTTCTTTGGCAGACAAATGTTGTATCCTAAGCACTGCCTTGTCAAGTCTTTTCTTGTTAGTCCCCCAATAACCTTAAAAACATCCTAAATACCTGCTTAGTCTACAGTCGAACTATTTTATAGCCTTACTAGCATACTACAATAACATTACTACATAAAGATGAAATCCTTTCACGTATCCCACTGGTAAGTATCTCTGGTTATAAAACAGCAAATGCCATCTGTTTAATAATTAGTCAAAAGGATGTTTTATCAAATATGAAAAGTAGCAGAACACATTTTAATATGGTGCTAAAACAACAATGTAAGGCAATGCTGAATGGAAAGTTTCATATGGTCTGGAACGGTACTATAAAATATATAGAGTCTTTACCTATAAACAACTAGAGTGGTTGACATGAATTTAGTAAGTGAATTTGGGAATAATAAGGGATTGTTGCATAAAGAACAATGGGATCTGTAAACAGTGAGAGGAGGAAAACCACGTCGTCCACTTATTACAATCTCATTAAGCTTCACAGCAGTTGCCATGTTTTACCTGCAGTCCCGTCCGTGTAATGTTTAGTTCTGATAATAAGTCATGCACACGGAGCTGCCTCCAGGCCACGTGGAATAACTGCTGTACAATACAAAGTGGGCCAAGTCCATACACCAAAATGTCAGCCATTACTTCCAAATTACGCCTGCTGTGCTTTGTCTTTGCAGGTGGTTTGTGGACCTGCTTTTGCCTCCTGAGAACTGGCTTTACAGTTTTTGTAGCATGGCAGTGCCTCACATTGTACTGGAAAGTGCTTTCAATTAGCCTTGCAGAGACGTTTTTCATTTGTAGCTGACTGAATTGTTTGGTGTTTAGATGAAGGAGTTGGTTGATTGGTTGGTTAGTCACTTTTAATGCTACATGTTGTCATTCATGTAACCACCACATTCAGAGCAACATTAGAAATAGTAAAATAATCTTTTCAAAAGGCAAATAAATCAGCTGTTGCAAAGAAAAGTCAGTGTTACTAAAGTTTGCAGCAAGCGTTGGTTGCAGAACCAAGATGTTCTGCTTGGCTTAGTAAATGCCTTAACTAGAGAAGAGATACAGCTTTTCTCTACTTTTTTACAATACGGTCTAGAGACACATCACAGTCAGATCCAAGTGAACTAACTGGTCTAGGTGGGGAAGGTGAACTTCTGTTGTTTCAGTTGGCCATATACCTGGAAAATTTGCGGTGGCAGGTATGAAAAAAAAAAAAAAAGTTTGTAGCATTTGAAAGGTCTAGAGCTGACATAAGCATTTAGTAGTGTCCATGTGGATACATGCAGTTTGTTGTTTTGGCTTTCGTGTTGAAAGTTTTGCATTTCAGAGGTCCAGGGCTAACAACTAGCATAGTTATTATCTGTAGCTTGTGTATTGGTCTCTAAGAAACACAAAAGTTTCTTTTGCAAAATCCAACAGTATCTAATGGTGTGCTCTGGTGGTACTCGGAGCTTGGATGTTCTGAGTTCTGACTTGTAAAGTTCCACTGCAACAGGAATCCAACACAGAATTCTCACCTGGACAACAATGTCCAAGTTTGCAAACTGACATAGATAGATCTGATTTTAGCTGAACTGAGCAATTTCTTATAGCTGTTTATTACATGATTGACTCATTACTGTAAACGCAATACGACTTTATTGTAGTGGTGCGGGTTATGCGCGCCCCCGCTCCACTATATAAAGCCCTCCCCTTGCTTTCGTTCGACCCCACCTGACCTCTCCTCCTTGACGTCACGTACCAGCCGGAGATGACATGGCTGCCGCGCGGCCAGCAGAAGCGTGCTTGTAGCTCGATAAAGTCACTAACGTGAGCGTCGTCGTGCACAGCGTCAAGCCCCGGCGATGGCAGTGACTAACCCGGCTTTAAGTGCGGTGAGCGACGTCTCTGTGTTTTTATAATGTTCGTGTGTAGAGCTTAAGGCTAACAAGGCTAATGTGTTTTTAGCTTCCCGGTCTCGGGCCGGCGGTTGACCGGTGGTTCACTCGGCGTGTGAACACTTCACGTGGCACGCCACCTGTAACCTGGTACGTGTTTCCCGTGTCTGTTATTTCCCCGTTATCCCGTGTTTGTGTTTTAACTAAGTGTATTTTGGGTGCGACTGGCAGGCTCCGGTTGGAGAGGGCCTCTCCTTTTTCCTGGGTCCGTTCACCGCTCCGTATCCTGTCTCGAATTGGTCGACAGCAGTCGCATATGGAAAGTGATCATCTCGATTTAAAGTAACAGTTGTCGGTCCTGCAGATAGAAGCGGCACAGGCGTCAAGCCCCCCTTCTGAGAGGTGCAGTAGGAAGCTGTTTTCTTTTGTGCGAGAGGGGTAACTAACCAGTAAGTCAACCCACGTGCTGCTGCTGCGCTGGGACATTTAATTTTGGAACTGAACTGAGCAACATTAATGTGTATGGGACTGTGTGGAGAAGAATGTGTTGTTATTATTTTTGTTTTGTCCATGTCTGAGGAGGGCAGTGTTACAGCGGCTGCTTTCTACTGTAAAATAAATTGTTTCAAGTGCTACAAACTTAAAAACAACACTGCTAAATAATAAATCTAAGTTAATAATATTTTCTGTCTCTGTCCTATCAGTCAACGAACCTGGGTGACCTTAGTAGAGAGAATTAAATCTGGTTTCCCTGGTACCATAGAACTAGGTGCGTTGTTGACAGTTTTTAAGTTATTTTTGTAAGAAATCTATTAATACACACTTGCACATTATAAAAAAAAAAAAAAAAAAGAGATTCGAGTACTGACCTCCAAGAACAACTGGAATGCAGGATAACTTACAGTATGTCAGTTAAACATCAGAATCCACACTCGGTTGAAACCCTGGCACGTCCCAAGAACAAAAACTGAGCCTGAAAATCCAAATGTCTCAAAAGCCCAGTGTTTCAGGAGGTCGCCACAAAAGCAGCCAATAGTAGAACCACAAATGCGACTCATTATGGTATAGGCTGCTGTGTAAATGTTAACCACCCTCCTACATTTTATTTTTACCCACACGATTTGTCTGTGTTTGCTGCCATCACTTCAAGATTGAACGCTTTGCATTGAAAAGCAAGCCTCACTGGCAGCCTGACAAATGAAGCCAATAGCATGTTTGGAGACACCTCGTTCAACAGTTATTGAAGTTGATAACTTATAATTTGCATATAGATAAGGCACTCTTACCTAGACTCAATCTTTAGCATATAAAGTAGAATTGTACTTTTTTTATTTAGCTTCAAACTAGATTGTACTGACAGAAGCTGGCATACAATTTGAGCGTTTGGAGATTGATTCCAGGGTTTCCAGAGCATGTGCCAAATTTTATGAAGGGAAAAAATGTCAATGTGCCATTCGGTGATGTGATTAGAAATGACAAACAGTGATTAGAGCTTAAAGAGCATGCAAAAAAGTGTGTAGTTTTATGTTCGCAAGGACAATCTCGCCGTGCAATTACTCAGTCAGCCATGCAAAATACTACAGTCCCACAAATGAATCATGCATGAATCATCTAATGAAGTAATAAGCAGAGGGAGACTCAGAGCAGAGCTCACTGAACAGATTCATATTAGCTGCTTAGTTACATGTCTCAACCTGGATACAAAAGCAGGAGTTAGAGAGGTCGACATTGTGCAGTCATGGATCCAGGACACAGCGTTTTTCAAGAGAGATGCAGTTCAATAATTTCCATGGTATGTTTAGAAGTTAGTTGACTACTTACTTAAAATATAAATAATCATATGCACTCTTTGCTTATACTAGGGGTGTCTAAACTTTTATCACAGTGGGCTGTATTTTGACATATCTTTAGAGCGGAGAGCCATATAGTGCATATCTGCAATGCAAATCATTCATTCCTTTTGCATATGACCTAATTTTAATGAACCACAACATGTTTAATAAGGCATTAAACATCCATTTTCTGTTTATATAACATCACAATGCTTGTTATTTTGAGCATAAAAAAATAATAATAAATTGATGATGGAAGAATTGTTCAAGTTTGACATTAAAAATTGTACTTTTTGTAATTTAGAAAGCAATATCAGGAAGTCTGAATCCCAAAAAATGTGTCCAACGGCCTCATTGGACATGCCTGGTTTATAACATAAACTGATTGCTAGACTGGAAAGATATAGGAGTATTTGAATCCTACAAACGAAACAGCCAACACACTTAAGATTATGCAAAGACATTAACAAATTTAGCAGCAGAATGAAACTATTATTTTTTTTAACCAACAGATGTGCATTATTTAGTTTGTAGTTTATCAAAATGTAAATCTGCTACAGTCTGGTGCAAAGCATCTGTTATAGAAACAATAAGAACACGCTGAAGACTCTGCAAAAGTAGATAAGAAGTTCTTTACTTGAATTCAAAGAGACAAATACAAAAGAAGTTACTTTTCATACAGTCGTCCTCAGTTCAACCTAAGTCTTCCCGGGTCACATGTCAAAGCTTCCCACACAGTCTCCACTTTCATGGCTCTCCTGTCTTCTTCTGGTTGTCTTCTGTGATGCCTCTTTCACGATAATAAAAGTCTCCAAATGGACCTTGGTCGCACCGAATGTATTTGCAGTTGTAGAGAGCAACATTATGTCTCCTCAGAGGTCAGGGTTCACATCAGGAGCACCAGAATAGTGTCATAACGCATGATGAACGGCAGTGTTAAAGTAAGCTTATGTCCTTAAAGGCGTATCATGTCATATTTTACAGTCTCCAGAGACAATCTAAATATACAACAAAATGTCAAAAACGTACGCCATTTTCTTTTGGGTTTAAAGAGTAAGTTTAGGCTTCAAGTTACTAAAATGAGTTAGTGTAGGACTGGGTCTTGGGATAAGTTAAAATTTACTCATTAAACAAACAAAAAAAAAATTGCCACGTGACTTTAACCAGAATTTGTGGTTATTTTACATTTTTGCTTTTTGTTACGCCTGATTTTTTGTCAACCCATTATGCCTTACACCATTACTTTGCATTGCATTGCACTGCTAGCAGAAGTTTATATTTAAACATTTTTACCGCTGGGGTTTGTGCAATGTTAAGGTTAGGATTAGGGTTAGGCTTAAGTTAAGTTAATTTGGTTAAGTTTTAGAATTTGGGAAAGGTATGCTAACCAGGTAGCGACATAACTGCTTTAGGGAAAATAAAGATGCTTTCGTTACATATTGATGTAAAAAAAAAAAAAAAAAAAAAAGCGTGAAAACTTACTTATCATACACTTGTGACATTTTGTTGTATATCTACATTTTCTCCAGAGACTGGGTTGCAGAATTTAAATAAAATATATACATTATATTTTATAATACAGCACACACACAAACAAATTTTAATAATAATATTGCTTACATCTCAATAAAGACAATTTCAGACACAATTATATATGTATTTTTCCATCTCTGGAAAATTAACTTCATGTGTTGTGTGTTCTCTGATAGTATTTAATGAGTGTATTAATTCCCTTCCCTAAAGCTAATTAAAACAAGCATAATACACAAACATACGCAGTGTGCATTTCAATCTTTATAACCATGCTCTGCTACTTTTCCATTTACATTAGCTGTGTATCCAGATGTGTAAATGGAGAGACACAGAACATTTCTCGGTTGGCCAGTAGCTGATTTTAGGCTGGTGCTGTGGAGATTGTTGATTCACGGCAGAATGTGAGAGAGAGCTGAAGGAGCAGAGGTCCAAAAGAGTGACAGGCAGCTGTGGTCACACAAACTGGCCTCTACAGCGGCTCTTTGAGGAGCTGTCACAGTGTCATGTCTTTATTCACAAGCAGCCCAAAAGCTCAGAAATACTGGTTTCAGCTCATGTTGTAAGCCTTTAAAAGTGCTTGAACTGGAACATGTTACATGATGTAGTTGCCTAACATCAGACATAAAAACAACAGTCTCTGGAGAAAACGTAGAAAAAACGTACAATAAGCACGTTTTCCAGCCTTTTTTTTTTTTTTTTTTTACATCAATATGTTACAAAAAGTCAAGTTTTAAAAGAAAACATATCAACATAAAAAAGGTAAGACAACACACTTATTGTACGTTTTGGTCATTTTGTTGTATATCTACATCTTCTAATTTGTGCATTTACTTCAGGGATCAAAACAGTGTTACTAAAACGATAAGTTGTCCACCATTACCAATTGTGACATGATCAACTATTGTCAGTTTTCTAGACTTGTTATTCTAATAAACAGGTCATGCTATCATTTGCATTGCACATCATCGTGACAAATCTAAAAAAAAAAAAAAAACTCACAAATGTTGAAACTGATATTCTATATTTGTGAATAGACCAATTAAGGTCTTGTGAGAAAAGAAAAAAAAAAAAAAAGAAACATCAGCAGTGGGACTGTATGATGCAGTGATTTGAGGAAAAAAAAAATCATGATCTGTCTTGACTCATCCTTCAGTTCTCCTGGGGCATCTGTCAAAAGCCACGGAACATTGCTTGGGGACCATCTCCATATTCTTGGACTTGTTGGGGGATTTGGTGTAGTTGGTGGGGAAAATCAGAGTTAGATGACGGTCAAGTTTAGATGTTGCAGGTGAACTTCCTACAGACGTTTCCAGATCTTCCAAGCATAGGACCAGAGACACATGGACAATCTCTTTAAAGGCCTGTCACACTCTTAAATTTAGATCTTAAATTATTGTTAATGTAAATGTGATGTTAATATGTAAATATGCCACAAGTTATGTAATGTGTGGGGTTGTCATGAGAAATGTCTATCCAGTACTTGTTTTGTTGCACCTCTGGTTCTATGCTGAATTGCATTTTGTTGCACTGTACTTGAGCAAGTGCAATGACAATGAAGTTTAATCTAATCTAATCTCTGGGGGCACATCACAGTCAGGTCCAGGCAGAGAAGATGATTTCCTCTGCAGAACCAACACATTTGGGTGCCTTTTTTTGTTGTAATTCTTTAGTATAAAGGGTCTTTCACACCAATACTATCCCAAGTCGCTGTCAGTAGGGTTGAGTGACACGTCTGTTCAAGTCTCTTTGCGGCGTACCAATGTAAAGAACATTCACACAAACACAATCCAAACAGCAACTAGTCGCCGAACAAATGCCAAGTGGGCATGCGCATTATGTAAAGCTTGAAGTCATTGTCAAACTCTGAAGGAGGACAGACATAATCTTACCTCACAGATCAAGCTCAACTTCTATTTCCTGCCACAGTCCAGCAGAAAATAGTACTCCGTTGTTGTTTTTCTCGGTTCAATTAGTAGGTAATCTCCTCGTACTTGTGTCCTGCTTGAACTCGTGTAAATTACAATCGTCCCTGCTCAGTTAAATACTGTTATTTGTAAGCTTCATTTTTGGCTTTCTATACAATAGACTTCTTACCCTGCCTAAGAAGTTACTTGTTACACACATCACTACACCATTCACACCAAACACACATGAGCCGCTTGTCAGCAAACGTTGTCAAACCGGTTCAAACAAACGATCCTCGGCTTGGTGTGAAAGAAACTTAAAACACTCACTTTGGAAAAAAATGATCTGGCAGCATGAAGATGGGCTTCTTGCTTTGGTTGTTGCTAGCCCCTGATCTTTAGAGCATAGCAACAGTTATAGGATTTAGCTAAAGCCATGATTGTTTGCTATTTTTCTTTCCTTTGCCTCTCACAAACTCAACACTGAAAGCCATCATCTTCCACATGTGAACCTAAGTCAATCCAGGTTAAAAGTGTATGATTCTGAGACGAGCTCTTGCTAAAGTGCTCTTAAGAAGACTTACACTAACGCTACAATGCTGCGGCTGTACTTAGCTAAATTGGTGATTGCCTTTGATAGCATGCTGCAGGATTAGCCGGCACAGGTCTACTTGAATTAGGCATTGCCCTTGAAAAAAAGCTCCAGTAGGCGGGTGGAGGGGGATAAGGAGCTCATCAGACGGAGCTGGGATAAGCCTGGGTAATGCGCTGTGAACTAAACATTGTACGCTGCTTAAGCACACTGCCGTCTTCTGCCTGCTGCCAGGAAAGTGCCACCCAAGTGAATGTGTCAGAAAAACTGTGAGAGCGGGAGAAAGATCGCTTGTATCAGGAGCTGAGCTGGCAACAAAACGCTGATGCTGGAAGTCTGTGTGTTAGGGGTATTTGAGATCACTGTCACATTTAGGCTATTTGGATTTGCTGTCATTCTGCACCAGATTGCATAAGAATATAATCTGTATTAGTCTGAATGTAAAAGATGTTTGTATGTGGCATTTCAAACACAAAAGCTGTCTATGAGTGTAATAATAGCATGTCTGACATTTGTTTTACATGAATAAATATGAGTTAAGTCAAACAATTCTTTGTACATTGTATGTTCAGTGCTGTGCAAATATTACACGACAAACACGTTGAACAGACTTCAAACTGTGCTGAAATATTCATAGGATATTAGTTATACAACATTCATTCATTTTCTACCTCTTGTTCCCATTTGGGGTGACATGTGAATGGACTCAATCTCAGTGTCTTTGGGCCTTAGGCAGGAGACCACCCTGGACAATGGCCAGCATGTCCCAGGGTTAACACACAGACAGACAAACATTCACTCTCTCTCTCGTCCATACACTAGGGGAATTTTGCAGTGATGTCAATTGTTCTATATGCATATTTGGAGTTGAAAGGAAACCACCCATGTAAACACAGGGAGAACATACAAAATGTGTTTTTGTCATAAGACCAAATAGTGAGCAAGAGCCAGTTTTATGCCGTTCATTTCAAAGTTTTGTCATGGCTTGTGTGTATATACAACGCTGTGACAAATTGTGTCATGACGACGTTTTGTTTACTTATTTTATTTCTTCTGGCATGGTATAGACATGCAATTTGGTTGAGGACATCGAGGAGGTTTAATTTGGGAATAACGGCTAAGTTTAGGTCTAAATTTACAAAAATTGGTTCAGGATTGTGATTTGGTTAGAATTGTGTTAGTATTCATGATTAATGTCTTTACATACACCCCAGAAATGAGCTGGGCTGCAATGCGTGAAATTCACACGCAAAAAATAGAAATCGATTACATATGACACGCTGTTTCAAATTATGCTGCATGAACACGCATATCTGTGAGAACTGTTTATTCTGTATCTGACATTTTCTTTCCCCTAACTCAGTTCTGCCATGACCCAACTTAATCTCAAGATTGTGTGTATTACCACTCCATTACAAATAGTGTGTCATGACGATGCCTCTTCCTTTTCTGGTGTGTCTATAACGCCCACTTTCATGGCGTCATATAGACATTGCTTTTTGGTTTTATTTGGGGTAACGTTTAGTTCGAAGTACAGAAATTAAAAATTTAGGTCTGAGTCTCAGAGTTGGTTAAGATTAGATTAGGATTGTGTTAGTATTCATGAATAAAAACACTTCTTTACATCCACCAAAAGAACTGGGGCTGCAATGCATGAAATAGACATGCAAAAATTCAGTTGTTTTAAATGGAATTGTTTGAAAGAACCAAATAGTTTGTTCTTCACTCGTAACCCAGCCAAAACTTTACACAAACTGAGAGAGGAATTGTAATATACAGTGTTGCTAGCATAGTGACGTTATGTGGCAGAATTAGATTGAAAAAAAAAACAAAGAAACAGAAGAACAAGCATGTTTCTTCATGACAAAATGACCTAGAATGAACGAAATGTGTTTCCCACTGATATTTGATGACTCCTTTTGTTACTACTTCTATGTCCTAAGAGATTTTAAGTCCTTATGAACTTCTTTTCATCTTACAAACACACTATACAATGAAATGTATGCGTTCATGATAGGATCACATGTGTTTCTCTAGTTACAAGTCAGAATCAATGCCTAATGAGGAAAAAGCACATAATTAGGGATTGTTAAAAATAGCTAACGATGCTCTAGTTGTGTTGTCCACTCCAGCAGCAGATGCTCTGTGCTTGGCTTGGCTCGCCCACAGAGGGATTGATCTATGCAGACAATAGACTATGTGTGCTGCTCTTTCAAACAGGTTAAAGATGATTCAGAGAGAAAGGGCAGCCTCCGCCTCTCTCCTCTTATCACCAATGACCCAAGCTCTGAGACAAAGACACAGCACCAGGTTTGACCCGCTTTAAAAAACACAATTTAACCAAGAGAAACCTGGCCACAAGTCAAAATAAAACAACACAATGCAATTGGATTCAGCGCTAAATGGTTCCGCATGCTCATCAAAACAGGAAAGTAATGAGTTTGCGTGCACACCTCGATAATAAAGTCCTAATTTATCATCACGCATTTGGTTACATGCAAAACAGTGAACAGCATTAAAAGAGGAGAAATGTCAACTGTTTCTCACTTTTCGCTAAAAACTAATTTGCCAATAAGAGAGAAATTTTAGTAAGAACATGCAAAATGACTATTATGGGAACAAAATTGAGGTTTCTTTTTCCCCACAATGTTTTCTTTTTTTTTTTAGTTTTTCCTTGCCAAGAGGGAGGGTCCATCTGCCTATATGCTGTTGGACAATCTGCCTGCATTTCCTATTAATGTCCGTTTATGATTTTCTAACACTTCTGTTGGTATTGACCAAATGCTTGACAAATTTGTTTGCTAAATCAACAATCATGTAAAGTCATCCTCTGAGATAACTGCTGTTGTGATTTTGGGCTTACAAATACATTGAACTGAATTGAATTGGATTGAAAAGTGGGACTATGTTGCAGAAACATTTGTAAACATTTTGTATAGGATTGCTGATGAAATTTGTTCATTAATATAGGACTTTTTCAAACCTGAGAAATGATTCCCACATCTTGTCCCTGCCTCTGGTGGAGCTACAAAACTGCTAACCACTCTGCAACTGTGCAGACCATATTGTCCAGGCCCCGGTGATTAAATAAGGTGGGTGTTCTGCATCATTGGTTTTGCTCACTGCCATTTGCCATCATAGTGGCCTATCTTTAGCCTTTTGCTTAGTTTTCTGCCGGCTATTTGAGATGCAGAGTTTTCAGTAATTTTTTCGCAACAAGCGCAAGTTAACAGATCCAAAAGCACAGACCTGACAAAGTGGGAGTTCTAAGCGAGTAGTGTTAGAACACTAGAAAAAACTGTTGCTGTTAAATCAGGTAAGAATTACCACAAGATCCAAAAATTCTTAAAGCTGTAATTCAGAGGTGGGCATATTTTTTTCACAACGGCAGTATTCAAATCCAAATAAGTGAGCAGGACCGGACTGTGATCATTGGTGTAACAAATTGTCATTGTTACAAGAAAATTTATTAAAAAAATGAATATGCAAAAATGTAAATATAATGAAACTAATGTATTATTTTGTGTATTTATTGTGGAAATTTAAGACTAAAACAGCTAAATCAACCCAAAAAAAGCTATATAAAGATTACTACTTATTTTCAAAAATGTTTCTGGTGCCTGATTAAAACTGGTCGAGGGTCGCATCTCGCCCATGTCTACTGTAGATACTTTATTTGTGTAGCACTTTTTTCCACAGCTGCACCTTGGGAGAGTTGCAGTTACAAGCTAGCAATACCCTATCCATTTTATAAAAAGACCCATTATTTTGTTTTGCAAAGACAGACTTAATTTAGTTCCTGTTCTCAACATAAGAGGCCAGATGAGGTTTGATAAAGCAGGAGGTCATTGTGCAACACTAGAGGACAGTAAAAATATGATGTCTGGATTATTCAATGAAAACAAAATGAAATATCTGTGAAAACTATTCCAACCTCCAAACTATAGTATCTAAAATCTCTCAAAGCGATCTGTCAGGCCGGACACTTCAGACAGTGGCTCTCCTGAAGGTATTTACTGGTCTTTGTTGTGAGCAGAGGCCAAAGTCCTGTTGTTCTCACTTCCTCTCATGTCTTATCTGCTGAGATGGGCTGCTGCGCCGACTTAGCCAACTGCCGCTGAGATACCTTTGCTTTTTTGTCCAAAGCTTTATTCCTTCAGAGTGTTTCTTTGAGCATACAGTGTCTCATTTTTATCTTATTTGTTAGCTTTGAAGCAATTCAAATTACATGCATTTAATGGTAGAGCTGTCCTGTATTGTGGTTGGGTCTTGTCCCTTCATCAGTCTCCAGAAACTCCAGAGATCCATTGGGCTTCGAATCACACTCCTTTATGATAAGTATTTATTTTATTTTATAATAAATTTAATCAATTTGTTCTCTCATTTTAACACAGTTACATTTGAAGTCATTCATGCGTATTTGAGTAAAAGAAAATTACCGTTGTCACATACCACCTATGCCCACTTAATTTACTTGTGAATACTGAAAATATAGTAAACACAGTGGATTTTCCAATACAAATGTGTAATCTAAAATCAGTTTATCAGTTGACCAGGAAATCAAAGAAACTCTTTCAATTCCAAAGACGTGTTAAATCAATATTGGTTTTGCAAATGAACATGTAAATTGGAGGTGCACAGTAGCAGAGGGGTTGGAGCTCTGGTTTCCCATAAAGGACACTGTGGGTTCAACTCCAGGGTCAAGCCAGTCAACATCTCACTCTCTTGGTTGAAGTTTGCATGTTCTATCCATGTTATGTGGGTTCTCTCTGGGTGTTTCAGCTTCCTCCTTCCAAAAACATGCGTGTAGGTTAACATTACTGCATTTTATTATTTACTTTGCTTTGTTTTCATGATATATAATGTCACCACAAATGAGATCAGATTGTAAACTTGTGATTCAATAGAATAATTGCAACACTGCACAAGTTTGTTGACTTTTTGATGTATAAAGTCATGATAGCCAAGGATTGTTTCATCAGCAGATCTTTGTTGAACAACTGGACAGGCACTACACATCACCATGTGCAGCCCTTGCAGCCTCAGCCCTGTGTGCAGCACACTCGTGTCTAGCGCACACACATTTCTTGTGCACTTGTACTTGTGCAAGTTGGTCTAAGCTTTTTAACAGTGTTTTGTTATGTATCTTGGCACTCACTGACTGTTAGTCTGCTACTGTATATCTTGTAATTAAACAATTACACAATTCACATGCATGTGAGCAATAGCATTGATAACATATTTGTAATCTTCCATTCAGAAGACAGAACATTTTTAACCCTATAGCTTGATATGATTTCAGTTGTGTCACAGGATGCGATATTCAAGATAACAAACAAACAAACAAACATGTTCTAATCATAATGTCAAAGGAAATATAATACTTTACAGTACATGACAGAGTAAACATTAGCTAAATATAGAAACTAGAAGTCCACAAGCTTTTATAATGCAAACCATGTACATTTAGCTCATGTATGTAGTTCAACCCTGATGTCTTCCAAAGGTAAACTCAGTGGAAAATCCAATTAATCTCTTACTATCTCCGATCTTTTCCTATAAACTGACCTAGCTGTGCATATGTATGTATTTTTTTTTCCAAGTAATTAAATAATGCTCAGTTTGTTTGAGGAGAACTCTTCTATGTATTATATAATATTAGTCCTTCATTATTTCCACACAGCCCGGGCTTATAGGTTGCTTTAATGAGCATGTCAAGAATATTTTCAGCTCTGTTGATTTACTGTAGCTTAATTTAATGTATTTTGTTTTTATATCTATTAGGAAAACTTTTTCTCACATAGGTTACGCATGTATTGCACAAAAGTTTTAACAATACTTAGATGGTATGTATATGCAAATACACAAGTGCACAATGGTCTTTGTTAAAAATCATTGTAAACAGACTCCTCCAGAAGAAGAGTACATTTAGTACAGGAAATGCTAATACACGAGAAGGCAACAGATATGAATAGTCTAGAGGGATTTCAATGCAAATGCTTAAAAACTACTTAAAAAGAATAGAATAATAGATGCAGATAGATATATTTAATAACAGTAACAAACATATAACAAAAAAAACAAAAAATGACAGAAGAAAAATAAATAAATAAAATGTCTCCATGTGCGTTGTCAAAACAAATTTCAACATTTTTGCACAAAGAATTTATTATAATTTTCTATTTCTGTATATTTGTGTCTGTCAAACATAAATCAGATTTCCTTTTTTATTTTTTCTTACCGTTCTTTTTTAAAATCAAATGATGTCTTCACCTAATTCAGCCCCGCCCACTTTTCTTGGCATTGCACTTCTGTTTAGCTCTGTTATGGTAACTATGTTAACTTGTCTGTCTTGCGGGGCAATCTCACTCAGATATAACTATGAAATAAATGTCAATGCTAATAGATTAGACTAACAGCAGCTAAACCAGAAGTCCACTGCCAACAAAAGTGGTTGGGAGAGAAAAAAAAAAAATTACAGCATCAAAGTATCTATTCATTCATTCATTTCTACTGCTTGTTCGTTAGGGGTCACGGGTGACTGTCCCAGTAACTTGAGCCATAGGGGGGAACACACTCTAACCACTTTTTACCGTGCACCCCTCAAAATATCTGATGGAGAATAAAAATGTACAGTTTCAAGTCACAAATAATAATCTATTGCTCCCCCCGATCCAGGAAGTGCATTTATTATTGGGCTCAGCATTTGATTAAGCACTTTAAAAATAAACACAGAAGATGATCTTCTTTTTTGTAATTAATTCAGTGGGCAAAGAAGAGACAGCTTCATCTGAAACAAATGTCTCAAGCAGAACTAGACAGGAAGCAAAAAGCAGCCGACCCACTATTTCCCAGTCCAGTCTCCAAAGAAAGCGTAGAGACAAAAAATTTCAAAAACATATGATAAGCACATTTTCATGCCTTTTTTACATCAATATGTAACAAAAAGCCAACACGTAAAATGCAACAAATTTTGGTTGAAACCATGTGGCACATTTCTTGGATTTAGATTTTTAAGTTTTAACCACCCAAATCCTAGTCCTAAATATTTTTTGTAACTTAAAGCCTAAACTCACTGGTTAAACCTAAAGAAAATGTCGCCACATGGCTTTGACCAAAATTCGTAGTCATTTTATGTTACTTACTTAAAAAAGGGTGAAAGTGCTTATTGTAATTTTTTTGACATGTTGTGTTTTCTACAGGGACTGTGTTGCTATTTCCAGTCATGGAGCCAAAATAAACATATGTGTATTAATACATGTCCATAAAACCACAATAAATAAATTAAATTAGCAAATGTAATAAATATTGTTATATGCAGCAAAAAAAAAAAAAAAGTGTTATATACAATAAAATAAAGAACTAAAAATAAGGTGCCGGCAACATTAACTGCTCTACCGAAATTGTTAAAACTATGGGGAGTCAAGAGGCCATGACAGGTCAGAGGTTAAAAACATGATATACTTTCCATGTAGACAATCAGATTTATTCGAAAAAGAAAAACATACAAATTCAGCTGTCCAAATCATCTATATTTATCACATCTGATTTGTGCTACACTTTTAGACCTTAAACTGAGCCCAGCCTTTATCATCTCAACTGGCTGCTGCTGCTGCTGCTACTGTGCCTCCCCAAACTATAGGAAGGAGCCTCGGACACCAATCTGGTCCAGTATAATGAGGCAACCCGGGAACGCAGGTCCTACTTTACCGCCACGGCCACTAAAAGGTTAGCCCAGCCCAATTAATTCTGCTAGTTATAAAGGTCAAGGCTCCATGCGAAAGGGCTGGGGAAAAGCTATGCAAGGGGCCCTCACTGCAACCTCATTACTTAGGCTTCATCATACTTCATTATGGAGTCCAAGACATTGTTTAAACATGAACGGAGAGGGCCAACAAAAAGGTCCGGACTAGAGAGAGAAGCCAATACAAACTTGGTCATAGTTTTAAATGGATGTTTAAAGATTGGTTTAGAGAAAGCCTGACCTAATTTTGACATATTTTTAACAACACAGAAGACGGTTTGACAAAGAAAGGTGTAACAGAATTGGACCACTTGTCGTGAGACGAAGAGATGTATGAGTGCACATGGCAGCTTGATGTGGAGACAGAGGAAGCCATAATGATCACAAGCTTAGCACTTTCATCCTTCAATGTCAGTACAGTGTCTCCCATAATAGACACATTTGTATTAGTTTGGTCATAGGTGGTCAGTCCAAAGTCGTATTCTTAACAGGGATATCTCAAACTATATTCAAGCATTTGGCCATGTTAGTTTAATTCTTCTCTCTCAAAACATGGACTGTCCAAATGTCCAGACTCGTCCACTAACCCCTCAATCATTGTCTTGCTCTGTTCAGTGAAATTTAGAGTGATTTGGACACATTGCATACTACTTGCTTTTTGCCTCTGGTTATGTGACTCTCTAGTGCTTGGGTAAAGAAAAATAGGGGCAAAATTTAAATACATTTTGATTTCTCCAATAAACGCTCCATGGACAAATCCTTCGACACACACTTTTATGGACTAGGTAAGAAACTAAGGTTAGCTTCTTTGCAGCTAACTGTTTATTTACATCTACTTTGTTGTCTTGACCTGTGGTTGTCATTCATTTGTGTTTGTTTCCAGTTAAAGACCTGTTCGTTGTCTACTTTTTTGCAATGCTTTGTAGTCTAGTATAATGACAACCGATGCTTATTACTTTTTCTGATGCATTGTTGGAATTCTTCAGTGCATTATTTTTGGAACCCTTTTTGGTGAAGTTGTGAAAACAAGACTTGACAAACAGAAAACTAAGCGAGCTCTGGTGAAATGCATCCATTGGTTTTCAAAATAAAATCATAACGCTATTACTAATAATACACATATGTAAAAATGATAGACAAAACACAAATGATGAAAATAAATGTCCCGTGCTAATCTGTTGTGTGTTGAAAATTCAAACAGAAAATAAACTCATGTGAAATAAGCCCAAAACTCGACATGCGCTCTGTAATCGCTTAGATTCTCAAGTTGATGGTGATCCCCGTGAACTCTTGGCCGCAGAGTGCGTACATACGCATGCATACTTGGGTCTCAGTGTGAGGATCTGGACTGGAGTGTCTGCTCACTGCAGTGTTAGCCTGCCGTAACTCAATAAAAATGTGAGTGACGCAAAATTAAACTGACTAATAGCTTAAGAGTGGGAAACTTTTTTTTTTTTTTTTATGGATGCCATTTGGTGCCCTCTCCACCCAAGGACCGCCTAGGTTGCCTATGCTCAAAGCCATCACTGCTTGCTTTTTACAGTAATTCTTGCACTATATTATGTATGTGAAAAAAAATGTTGGTTGTTTTTTATTAATTATTTCTTTTCATATAAGTAATGTAAATCACTTTTGCATGTGCCACACTCATGTCAAAACAATTGTTCCTATTTTTTTTCATCCATCTTCTTACTTTACTCTGTTTGCAAGTTTTGGATCAGTTCCAGTTATTTTGTGTGGATAAGGACTACTATTTTCATTGCATTCTGATACCATTATTGAGACTCATAAACTCAGCAGAACATTGCATCAGCGTTGGTTTTCACCTCACATGTGCTCTGCTCATTTGGGCTTTATTGGCAAAACTGCATCCGACTGCGCTGCCAAATCACCACTTTATAATTGGAATTATTAATTATCTCCCTCTTCCATATCTCTGGTCCCTTTTGCACAATGCCAAATGTTTATTGTGCCCAATTCCAACCGAAAAAAAAAAAAAAAAAAAAAAAATCACCACACTGGAGCCTCACAGAGATAAAACTACAAAACTTTCACTTTATCTGACTGTCCAACCACAAAATGCCAAATGAAACAGCAGTCCCGCGGGGCACCTGTCTGAAAGTCTTATTTTTAGCCTTTTCCTTCCTTCTCCTGGCATCGCTGATTACTAATGATAGCCACTTGAACAGTAGGAATTTGATTTTAACTTTAATAAGCATTTTAACTTTAATGAGATGCCCAGAGGAAGAAGGATCCTCACCAGACGCTGCTTTTACTGTGAAGTACAGCTGTTTTGTGTTGCAAATGAACATATTGCACACTGCAGGGTGAATAAATAAACAAGAGAATTAGCTTGTTGTTGTTCATGATGATCTATCCATCCATCTATCTATCTATCTATCTATCTATCTATCTATCTATCTATCTATCTATCTATCTATCTATCTATCTATCTATCTATCTATCTATCTATCTATCTATAAACCAATCAACCACATATATAGATAGATAGATAGATAGATAGATAGATAGATAGATAGATAGATAGATAGATAGATAGATAGATAGATAGATAGATAGATAGATAGACCTCTGAGATCTGATGAATCTTGCTTTGACAAGCAGGTATTGCAAATATTGCATTTTTGCCTGTTTTCTGCTCTTTCTGTTCTCCATCTTGTGATATCATGAAAGCTGCACTGTGTAACTTTTGACCAAAAAAGACTTGAATAAAAGCATGTTTATGTTATCAAGATGTTTTTGCTGCTCTATATTCTGCATCCTTACTTGATCAATCAGCTTATGTTACTCTTGGTTCAGACTTGGTGCCTCTACTCCTTATTATATATTTAATTCTATTTCAGTATTGGCTCGAACATTTTGGAAAGCAATTCAAACAAACACTGTAGCAGTAGATGATTTGCACAACGGTCAAATTTGGGCTACATTGGTCACCTGCTGTGAGTTTTCTGAAAATCTGGCCCTCGGGAAAAAATATTGAAAAGCCTAAAGAAGACAGATGCAAATTGTTTCTACATTTTCAGGTGTGTTTTTGACAAGAGAATAACGTAAAGAGAAACTAAACTCAGAATCAACTTTTTTCACTGTCAAATTGTGTATATGGGGTCAAAATGAATTATCTACTGTTTCCATTCCTTTTTTGGATATTTTGGTGCAAACTTGCTCATTTTGGAGTTTTGTGTGGAAAACCGCGGCTGTACTGCCACGATGGGCAAACGCTGTCAGTGCATTTCAGTACACGCTGATATCACAGTGAGTTGACGCGGCAGACGAGCCTCCTAGAGGATTCATCTAAACTCCTCCCCCTGACACCCGTTGCGTGCTGACATCAGCCGTCATTTGGCTCAGCTTGATCAGTGAGTGGTGCGATGTGCAGTCACTTGTACAATGATGCGCTGGTTCGAAACTCGTACCAGTGGCGAGTTTATCATTTCGTTTTTCATTTTCATTTTTAGAAAATACATCATAAGCTCATGTGCTTATGTAGACTAAAGCAAAGGTTTCATACGTATGTTTTGCAAAGTAAATATAAAAAGAAATCTTGAAAGTGCAAGTAAGCAAAGACTTTGCTTTACAGCTTCCTCAGCTGCAAACCTCGCGTCAGGACCTGGATCACTCTGACACAAAACTCGCATCATTTACCAAGATCGCTGTTCATATTTGGTGCTGTCAATCAGTGTCTGTTCACACCCACCTGGGCATCTAAACGCCTCCTGGCATCTTCCATTTTTACGAGCGTGTTTGAGGTGCAGTTGTGGGCGGAGTTAGTCTCTGAACACACGTTTAACCTCACTTTAACATGTCGAGTTGCTATCATGAACAAAACTAACCATATACTAAATGCAACACCACAATGCAAAAGATCACATGAGTTGCTTTTGTATATTAGAAGACCTTTAATTGACCCCTATTGCTGTAAGTTTTTAGTTCTTTATGTATAATAGCATCGATATAGGTCTACTTCCACTATGTGCCATGTGAAAGACTCCATGATGGGCCCACTAAATTATACACAATTCTGCTCAGCTTGAGCCAGAAATGTTGAGTCTCTTAACTTGGGACATGAGAGCGTTGGTGTCTCCTCAGAGGAGCTGAGGGAAGTGTCTGGGGAGCTGGAAGTGGAGGGATCCCTGCTGTTTCTGCTTCTAGACCTCAAAAGTTTTACAACATCCCTTAAAAGTTTTTTTGTCTGTGTTTCTCTCTCTCTCTCCATCCTTTTCCCTCTCTCTCTGTAGCCAGTCCATCACTTCTGGCACAGATCAGATCAAAGGCCAGAACCTGTGATAATTAAAACATATCCTCCATTGCCTGTGAAAACGAATCCATTACTTCTGCCGCACAATGAAATCCTTGCCGCGTACGTGCAGCCATCGTTGTTATCAAAGACCACATTAAAATCAGTAATGCGCGGGGAAATTGAAAGTAAAGTTGTGCAAACGACCTAATACCTAGTTCCAACGCAATAGATTTATTCCCAAAGCCAGGAGAATGGGAACGTGATGATGGTAGTTTTTTAAGGAGAAAAATATTCCCTTTGTGCTCGTGAGAGACCAGATGGGGTGATTCTGAATGCAACCTTTACAGTTGCATAAGCATGTTCTTCATTGAATTTTTATTGTTCCAGAATGTGCCTTTGGGTAGAGGTTTTTTAGATGTTGTTGGTTTCATTCCTTCTGAAAAATAGGGCTTGGTTTTGCAATATTGAACCAGTCCAGTTGAATATCACATAACTTAAATAATTCTTGTTCCATGTTCTGCTGGTATGTCTTTATTTACCCTTGTGTAACCCCCTGTGAAGTCCTAGGAGAAAAATACACAGACATTTTAAGAAAACATGCATCCTGTTGAGAGGACTGGCAGCTCACTATACCCAAAAAGATTGTGTTTCTTTGTACTGTAAATTCTACACTATAGAACCAAAATGTACACTCCAAAGTTCAACTTTTCCACATGCATGTGATGTGTTTCAAGAGCAGTCGAGGCAAATGTTTCATTCTTTGATTTTCTGACAATTTTGTTTGCTGAAACAACAATTATGTAAGTAACTTGTTATAATTTTGTTGCCTAGAAAATCTAGCCTGATGCTTCAGCGGTTTCATTTCACTCCATGGAAACCGTCTGACATCACATCATTGGGTTTCGTTCGACAGTAGGCGGGAAGTTTTGGGCGTTTTGTCATCCAGAAAGTACAGCTGAAACACCTGTGTCAGTGATTGTTGCCGTTTTTATGTGGTAAACTTACAAATTAAAAGCAACAAAGCATATTCTAAGTTAGACACAAGGTCAAAGGAGGAGAGCACTCTTCACAATTTGCTGAAATGCAGGCTTTGGATTCCAGGCAAGTGGTTTGGGGCTGTACGATTAAATTGAATTGAATTTAAAAAAGGAGGAAGTTTTACACACAGCTCCACCTCATCAGCACCAACGAATGACAGACTCCAGCACTAAAGAGTGTCACAGAGTGAAAGGTGGTTACACGTAACCAAGCACTTTGCACATGAGCTGAAAGTGTATAAGTGTTAAAACCGTATCAGAGCATAACACACAGCCAAAAAAACATTTTACACGAGAGCAAAATCTCTATTGCCTGAGCCAACACTGACAACAAGCCAAAACTCACACAACAAACTTTAACTCACACTGTAAGTCTGCTCATCTACAACTACAGGGCTTTTGTTCAGAATGGCCTGAACAATGGCCTCAACAACAACAAGAGGAACACCTGGAGATATGCACACTCCTACTCAACACACATATGATCCCCAAAGTTGTCAGTCTCTCCCATCAACTGCACTAAATCCTCCAGGTAAGGTCCTGATCAAGCCAAGCACAATAGTGTAGAGACAATTTGACAAAATCATATTTGGTATAGACTGACTGTTACATTAAAATCCAATTTGCCCGGTTGGACCAACCTGTTTCAAAGCCATAATCCAATTACAGGTCGGTAATCTAATAGTCATCAATTCAGCTCAGCAAAGTCATTTACCAATTTACCATTTCCATATTATAAAAGTGCTGTAATACTGCATTGCATGTGAGAGAATGAAAGTAAACTCATTTGATTTATACATCTGTCTGGCACACAGCTCAACCATACTTCTAAAATGGAAAATGATAAATTGACTATTGTTATGATTCAGTGCCTCAATAGTTTAATTTGGCAGCGTTTTCCAAATATAGAACAGACATGACAACAGAAGGACAGCTGAGCGTGGGTTTCAGATAATGTTACTACTTTGTCTTTAGCATCTGCTCCGACTGCACCAAATAAAACAGAAAAGCTCTTCAGAAGAAACACTTACAATCAGTCTATTGTTCTTTACACTCCCACAACTCTTTTGAACTCTGTGCTTTTGCAAAGACACGACATATTTGTTTAAAAAAGTGTTCTTTACGCTTCCAAACTGCAAAGAAAGAACAACAAAACACATTACGCAAAACTGACCTTCAACATTGCATCATTGATTCACTCACTGAACATAGATCATCGTTTCATGAAGAATAAAAAAAATCTATCTGGTCTGAGTCTGAAAGAAAGAAAAGCGAGTGCACATAGACCACCTTCTCACTCAATAGTCTATTCAATACAAGAAAAAATGTCCTCTCTCATTTTTCAATAAGATCTATTTGATGAGCTGACATTTTCAAGAAAACATAAAAAATAACAATGAGCAAATAAAAGATCAAAGAAAAAAAAACTGTACTGTCGCTGCATGATTCTATCTGTCACTGTTAGTATGAACGTCTAACAGTATATTTGTCAACACTTTAAAATTCATTTTATGAAAATAATTTAATTTAGCCCTCAATACATGAAGGAACACAGTAGTTTTACCTACCACTTTTACTTTACTCACAGGAGAGAAAGTTTTTCTTTCGTATCCTTTTCTGACTGAGAAAAAATATCTGCTCTAAACTTACTCAACTACATTTTTAGTTCAAGAAGTTTTGCCTGTAATGCATTTGAAAAGAAAGCGGCCTCAAGAATCAGCTGATCGTGTGCAACAGAACTGACAGTAAACAAACAAAAACAACAAGCACATGCATTTCCTGGTCATGTGAGCTCCTGGGTGCCAGTGCTCACCCAATTCCACCATCTGCTGGTCAAACTGTGAAACTGCATCATGTTTTTGACTGCACACAGTCACCACATGGCATCAGAGAGTCCTCTATCGCCATATTTAATAAAAGTCCAATGACGAAAAGATCTGTTCGTGGCAGGCTATGTTTAGCTGCACAGGGAAAGAGTTGATTGCTGCAAAAGTTTTTGTAGAACTGTAGATCAACCAAACCAAGAAGTACTATTGACCAATAAATAAACAAAGTTAAACTGGTGTGTTTGGCCTGAATCAATTTGAGTTGAGAAAGCAGAATCAATATGTCCTCCTTTCATCTTGTGTCAAATATTAACTAAGAATATGATATTGTACATTTTTAATTTGTAAGTTTACCTCACAGAAACAGCAATGATCGCTGACAAACGTGTTCATGCTCTACTTCCTAGACTACAAAAAAACTGCATTCGGTAAAGCAAAAAAGTCCCCACCTACCGTGAAAGGAACGAACCTCAATGATACAGTGTCAGATGTTTCTCCAAAGTAAAACCAAACTCGCTCCTGCACCTAGGTTTGTTCCCACTAACAAATGAAATCAATACACAGTATATAAGTACAAGTTCTTGGTCTTACATAAAAAAAAAAAAACAAAAAAAACATAATGATAAAAACATCTGCATAAAACTAACAAAGATCAATCTATAGATCTAGTATTCTGTATACAAAGGTTGTGAAGTTAAAAGACTGCTTTAATGGCCGCTACTTCAGAGTCTAACTGTATTGTATTATTTTTCAAAGGCATTGTGCTGACACGTCTTAGTTTCCCACACGATGCTAGGTGCTGACAGGTGGAAGAGTGATGGGTGGTGCTGCTTTGATGGCTCTAATCTGCTCTCACTTCTCTGTCACTTACTGTTACCGAGCATTAGTCACAAGTGCATTGCCTTAGATCTCCGAGCGCGACACATCTCCTCTGTACGACACTGCTGATGGTGATGTCTCCTGTCAGAGTCTGTCCAAAACACTTACAAACACCACGAGGCAAGCACAAAGTGTGTCACCTATACGCCAGGCACACTCCAGCACTACCATCTTTAAAAGCCTGTTGCCCCCTGGATGAATATTTATGCTTGCTTATGAATATGTGAGCATGATTCCCGAGGAGGTTCTTTTCAGACTTTCCTATATATAATGTAGATCTCCAGCCACTGGTAAATTAAAATGCAATTGGATGTCCATATTCCAGGCCAAAAAATGGAAATGTCTTTTGAGGAGTGCCGACATTGCTGGACTGGCAGAGGAAATATTTAATTCAGTGGATTTTTTTTTTATCATTTATCATTTACATTTGGTGTGACTAAATGTAAAAATTTCAAAAGTAGTTTTAGGTGTTTCAAGAAAGACCAGACTATAAAATAAAAAAATATATATTTTGCAACAGTTATTTGCCTCACACATTGACCATGCGAAGTCTATCACATGTCATGTGATCCACTGCAGTCTTCAGACATTGCTCCACAATCTTTCTCTCCTGAAGACGCAATAGGGCAGCTCCAGAGGAACAGAATGAGGCATCAAACTCCAGTGTATCTGTAACCGGAGCTTCATTTTGGTTCTTATTTTGTACAAATCCTTATATTCACAGAGAAAAGGTTCAAAATGTACAAGGAAATAAAACATGTGAAAAAAACAGCGCGCAAATCACGGGAAACAGCACAGCGTGGAAATCGTCAAAGCAATGTTTACAGCTGTGGCTTTTGTTAAAGCTCATTCACAATATAGCATGATGTCCAACAGTCCAAACGTATTAACATCATAACACACGGGGCGCTCAACGCAGGCTTCAATCACAAAATAAGCCTTTATTTACGGTTTCTGCAGCCTTAAGACAGTTTGTGTTTTGACAGAGCAGTGTTTTCAGATGAACCACGGTTCTCTGGTCTGCCGTGAACGGCGGCAGAGCTGTTGGAAAGTAGCGCAAAGTGAAAATCTATGCTAAAGTGAAGTTCATATTGCTTGGGGGTCTTTATTTTTTTGGAAACCCAGGCTTTAGACCATTGGTCCTGCACTTTGTTTCAGCTATATATATATATATAATCATTCCAATGATAAGTATTTTTAGTCAGTTTTTCAGTTTCTCTTAAAAAAAAGGTTAACAAATATACAGTGACATGACACAGTTGATTGAACTACATGAAAATAAAATTTGTCCATATAAACACATTGCATAATGACTAGGGATGGAACGATTCTACAAAAAGGGTCGAATCGTTCGATCCTGACCCTTCGATCCGATCGTTGCATAGTTCGAACGATTTTGCGCATGCGCTAAATGCACGTGTAGTGGCAACGGTGTTTGTTGACAAGGGGAACGAGTGAGCGCATGCGCAGAAGTGCGGTGTTGTGTGTGGGGAGAGAAGCGGAGGGAGACGCTGGCGCCGCTCAAGAGTGCACTTAAGATTCAACCTAACTTCATATGCTCCGGTGTTGGGACACGTTGGATTTAGTGCCAAGGATGATGCTAGCGGTAAAAAACTGTCTATTGGGAAGTTATCGCTAATGACATGCACCCGTTTTCTTGTTCGCGCTGTTGAACGCGCAGGCTTTAAGCACATGTTTAACACGAGCCCAAAACACTTCAGTAACACCGTAATGCCCGCGATGTATGAAGAAACAAAGCGTAAACGTGAGCAAGACCAGACTGCACGTGAATATGTTGCGCTGACAGTTGATGGGCGGACTTCCAGAGCTACGAAGAGTTGTATTACGATGACGGTTCACTACATCGACAAGAGTAGGCTAAAGTGTTGCAGACACGCATGTATGAGTCCCATACAAGTCAAAACCTCTCAGAAGCACTGACAGAAGTAAACATGAATGGAAGTTAATTAGGAGAAATAACACTGTCCCTGTCACAATGTAACAATGTAAGAAAGTAACATTGTTAATGCTGTTAATATAAGGATTTGGGCCAAATCTCACTCTTAATGTGTCTGCCAAACATGCAGTGTCCATCAGACAAATTTCCAGACTTTTAGGAAAAGGGAAAGTCATTGCTTTTTACATAAAAGCACAAATGAAGCCCACATTCTCAAAATGAAGCAAGAAATGTTAGAGTTGCCAGTTCACAAACTAATATATGTACAAATAAATTAAAATAATATTGTTTTAGATGTCTTAATAACAAGATAGTTTTAGATATTACTAACAAATCGAAGAAATCGAAAATCGTGACAGCAAATCGAAATCGAATCGAATCGTGACTTGGTGAATCGTCCCATCCCTGATAATGACATGTGACTAATCACTTTTATGACAGTGTTTTATCTTCTTACAAAATCCTGTTCTTTTCTATAAACCAAAACCAGCTGCAGTCTGCCCTTTGACTCAGGCCTATTCAAAAGTCCAGATGAATAAATAAATACAGTTTTTGCAAAATGTGTTACTCAAACCAATGTCACATCTTAATGGTTCAGCAATTCAGAAGTAAATGGGTGTCAGGGATACTGAGTTGTACTTGAGCTGTAAAGACTGAAAAGAAGATGACTCATGAGAGAACACCTCGGCACTGGCCTGGTCTACAGTTTTAACACCTCTGGGATCTTTTTAGTCACATCACAAAATACAAAAAGATTGAGTTAAGTCTGCCATCAAACGCAGAGGTGAAAGCTGCGAAGAAACAGCTGATGCTTTCACACTGTTTCAAAACTTCAGAACCTTATGTGCCATGGCTTTGAAAAACTGTTTATTTAAATGTGAAGTCTTTTGGCTTTATTCCTCAAAGCCTTGGTGATTATTTTGTTTGTGTGTTAGAAATCCATCCTACCTTTAAGTCTTTTCAATCAGACCATTGACTGGATTGTGGACTGTTTTATGGAATAGATAAATTGCTATGTTCTGAAAAAAAAAAAAAAAAAAAAGTTTGTATTCTTTTATTTCTGTTAAAAATGTATAATAATTTGGAAAAATAAATTCATCTTAAATCTTAAACACATTTACTTATAATTATGTACTTGCAGTAGGCAAGGCCTTCAATTCATTCAATCAAGAACATCCATTTAAGGTAGTTCTTTAGATTTTACCATCATAAAAAAAAAACAGAACTATTGAATTTTAAATGTACTACATATTCTTGTAACCTATTGCATTCTGAACCTAATTTTGTTCAATACATTAAGCAAAGTGCTTTTCTGAGCAAATTATCGTAGCAAATTATGTGAAAAAGGCGTGACATGCTCATGCTACGTTTTGGACATTTTGTTGTATATCTACATTTCTTCTGAGACTGGGCTGGTTGAATTTTTATAGCCCACCTGGGTGGCTCAACTTTGGCGTCAACCTGATGTGACGTTGAGGTACTGAAATGCTCTGACATGTGTTTGCACACATAGCTGCAAAATGAGCGAGTTTGCAGAAATATGTCTAAAAAAGGCCACAAAACAGAAAATAATTCAAATAGGCTTGGAATTTCAGTTGGCTTGTGTACGTTCATAATAGCTAACTTCTGTAAATACGTCTATTTCTTAACGTTAGCATTTAGACACAATCATGTCTGTTTTAAACACACAAGTGTCTTCTGCTGAAATATTCCTCTATGTCTTTGACGTGTTTTCTGTTCACAACTTCACAACTGTCTGATTGAAAGAGTATTTATTTATTTTAATATATAGTAAAAACCTCATAGAAAAGAATTAACAGGAAATGGTTGTACGTAAGGAATGCACTATTTTGAACAAAAACAAGTTTCCTGCACAGACCAATTTGACCTCATACACACACAGTTTGACACTGAAAAAAAGTTGATTCTGTGTTTAGTTTCACTTTAAATTATGTGTCCTTTTTGCATACGCTACCGGAGACTTTCTGATTGGACCAAGATTTCCATGGGAGCTGTGTTGATTTGTGGTTGCTTCTGTTGACAAAAACAACTTTAAAGTATTAGTTGTGTGACGCAGATGAGTTGACTAACAGGATTACATAAGTGAACTGGAGCGAGCGGACTCGCGGAGTCACAAATAGAAAGTGCTTAAACAATGCGTTGATTACCGTGCTCGACATGTCCGACGCAGTGCGAGAGTCGCCGATCTGCAAAGAACTGCATAAGTCTATTTTGTCGGAACGAGCGTCTGTGCTTTCATTATTCGAGGTTCTCGGAATCTACGTGATCACGTGCTTGGACGAACGACGCAGTTGACAGCATTGTTAACAGCATTACAAGAACCACGTGTCCGACTCGCCTTGCAGTCTGTGTTCCGTTAACACCACTTCATGCTTGCATCGTGTTACCTAACGTCATTTTGTCTGAACACAGCCTGAAACAGCCTACTTTAAAACAAGATTTCCTCTCCTGGCGGCGTCTCCAGAAAGAGGAAGTCGGCTGGAAAGCGAGTGAAGTTGTTTTTGCGCTGTATCAGTCACAAATGTCGTCGATCCTGCCAGCCATGACGCAGGAAACCTTGGCCAGCCATGTGAGCCAGCCTCTCTTTGTCTTTTTTCTACTACTTCTCCCTGTGTCTTAAATGGCTTCAGTGCTGGTTTCCTCTTGTGATAGGTGCCCAGCTACTGCCCACTCAAGGTACACTCTCCACTTCACAACAGCATTATGCATCAATTATTCAACAGCCCTGAAAAAAAGGACTTTGCAGCTTCTATCTCTCCGGGACCATAGAGGGAATTCACAATCAAAAGGATGTTCACAAAGTGCTGGTGATTGGGACACAATTAAAAGTGTGGCTTTTAAAGAAGAAGATGAGACAGGGAATGGGTTTGGTCTAAGAGCAGTTTTAGAAAAGATCAGATGCTAGGTATAGATTATTCCTATTGATGTACATTTGTAAGACCTCAAAGCATGTTATCTTATGATACAGCTAAAAAAAATAAATCATTTTATTGCAAGGACAAAAAAAAAAAAAAAAAAAAAAAAAAAAAACCCTCAGGCTGCAGAATTAAAACTTTTGTCATGAGGATGCTACTCTCCTCCAACAAGATCTGCAGGCCCTACCTGACAAGTTCTCCCTTTGAGCTGCACCTAATCTAAAGTTAGCTCTTTAATGTGCCTGAGTGAGTATTCAGAGATGTATAAAAGAGCTTGGTTATGGATTGATTGATTGATTGATTGATTGATGATTGATTGATTGATTGAATGCTGATTGATTGATGGTGATTAGTACACCTACCTTTCTTCTGACAAATAACTGGTCTGAAACATGCTGTGAGAAAAAAAAAAACAAAAAAAAAAAACCCATGGAAAACAAGCAGGTGCAAAGGTGCACAAATAAAGGTTCCAGATTCGTGTAAAGCATTTCTATTCACAATGAGAATGCATGTTTTGTGAACTCTTTGATTTTGTTCAATTAAATATATGTAATTGAATGATGCAAGGTTGTTTTTTTTTCAGTGCAACAGTGTCAGGAACATGAATAAAACTTATCAAGAGACAAGCACGTTGTTTAACCTCCACCTAAAATGTTACATTGTGCATCTTTAAAGGTGGGGTAGTTGATTTTCACACTGCAAACACAATTTAGGTTTTAAATCTGACAACTTCCTCTCCTAAATATTTCGACACAAGGTTAATATCAACATGTATTCATTGTTGCCATTACATTACATTACATTACATTACATTACATTGTTGCCATTAAATACATTTATTAACAGTGCAACGTTTCGGCCATGCGGCCTTCTTCAGGCTAACAGTGAAATACTGGTAAGGAGCCATATAGGGTGTTTCACTCATTGAGGTACGTTCCCTTTAGATGGCACAACCCACAGAAACAAATAAAATGAACATTATTACCACAAGAACTTAATATTTACATTACAAATTAAACATTACATAAAATGATCATGCCGCACGTCGTGATGTTTTTGACTCCGCGTTGTACATTTCATCTGTGTAATGCACAGTTCCTCGTTGTTTAATCCTTACTTAATGCTACATTTTATTAGCAAATGTAGGCAATACTATAATAAATACAATTACTTAAGCCACAATTATGGATGAAGAAAATGGTCATAATGAACAATTAGTTTCTTATGGTCCAGAGTTAAATACTATTGTCCTCATCATCATTGTCATAACTGTCTTCATCGTTGATTACTGTTATCATCATCGTCATCATCATTATCATAATCGTCATAATCATTGTCATCATCAACATAATTATCGTCATCATCCTCTTCATTATCATTATTATCATTATCTTCATCATCATTATGCCATCATTATCGTCATTATCATTATAGTCATCAGGTTGCAACCCAATCATCATTATAGTTATCATCATCATTATCGTCATCATCATCATCATCATCCATCCACAACCTTTAGCCCAGTACATTTTGTACCTACAAAGCCTCAACCAGTCTTATTACTCTAATTATCAATTATGAACACATATATATTTCAATATTTCAGCATATTCATTATAAACCAATTAGTCATGCACATTTTTCTTTGTTGTAAGTTTCTTTTATATACTTATCTTTAAATTTGAAATCGCTATGTCTTGTCTCACATTCAACAGTGCCTGGTCTCCGGACGCCTCGTGAATCCCGACAGGCTGAACATGTGTATGCGTCATGGCCAACACTCTACTCATCAAATATTTAGCAGCACCTGTGGCTTCATGTACTTATTCTGAATATACCCCCCGTACAGGTTTGTACTGGCAAGTGACTGAGAAAGTTACAAATGATCCTTGGAGACTTTGGATCTGTCCTAAAAAAGTTTCCACCCACAGACCACAGCAATAGACAGGTTGTTCACGTGGTCCTATCCTCGCTCTAAGGACAAGAGCACTAAACTCATTTACAGAAACATTGGACAAAGTTTTCCTTGGCCTTCTCATCTCACATGTGCTTCATCAAGGTGAGCACAACATGGATTTAAGGGGTATAATGGCACAACAGTAAGCCATACTACATTTGTGAAAGGTTGATTTTTGTGTGTTTTTTTTTTTAAATAATAAAATACTGGTGAACCAACATGATTTTCCATGTTTGTTTTTTTTTTTTTTGCCTTGTTTAAGTCTGTAAATAATTGCTAACTAATAAAATTTTGCATCATCTTGACTTTTTTTTTTTTTTAGTCTATTAGCAATTGATTTTGCTATATATCTTAGTGCAAGAGGAGCTAAAACTGCACACCAACAGCAGAGGTTCCAGATGCGTCACCAGAGCCCACTGCAACAATGACTGTGACTCACGATTGTTCTGATCAAAGGTCAGCATCGACAGCATCACACGTCATGGTTCATGTGAGCTGTCCACTACGAAAGAACCACTCCAACACAGGCACTGGAGCTGGTAGTGTGTCAAAAATAAATTATACTGATTTGGTATTAACTATAACTTCTCTCAAGTCTCATGAGGAAGAAAAGTAAAATGCATTTATAAATTATATGTCAGAATTGTTCTCTAGCTTAAATGAGGAAAACTTGCACTGTCAAGAATAACACATCCCCTGAATAATAAAAATATAATATAGTCCTTCAAAGGATTGCCACTTTTGTAAAACATAAACTCTAGTGTCAGGGGTTTGTTTCAGAGAAAATTATGGCAAAGTCAGAAAAAAAAAAAAAAAAAAATGCAAAACAGTGATAAAACACATCAAAATGTACAGTGCAGGGTGCCCAGTAAAAACAAAAGAAACTTGTACAGCAGCTCAAAATAATAGAACTTACTCAGCGCGGTCAGTAACTGTCCTCTCCATTTAACTCTCTCCCCAAAGCCCAAAGCTCCCCTGAAATACCCAACTAGCCCCTCCCACTGGCAAATTAAAGTTTGACTCAACAATAGCAAAAGTAATTCAACTTATAATACATCTTTAACATAGATATAACGAAAATACACCAATTAGCTTTCATACAAAGAAGCTTCAGAAATCAAGGACGATAAATAAATTAGCTAAATGATTTAGTCCGTGGTCACATGACCTTACTGGGCGTGTCATGAGCGGTATTTACAGGGCGACCGGGAAGTGCTCCGGCTTGGCCCAATGAACCGGAGACAGACTGAAGACAGCAGCAGGTGAGACACGTGTGAGCGTAGAGTGAACCCTCCAACGATCTACCGCGGGCCGGGTGCAGACCGGGTTTTGATACACTGTACCGCGCGCGGGCCTGCGGGAGACGGTTGTTTAGAGCTTTGCTCCGTAGGCTTCGCGACAGCGGTGCTCCTGGCATCACGCGCGCTCCCGGCGTGGCGCTTTTCTGGGCCAAGAGAGAGAGAGGAGAGAGGAGAGAGAGAGAGAGAGCACGAGAGAGCGAGCGACAGCGCGCGCTTACCCAGGTTGGGACGGGGTTAAGGGCGTTTCGTCACATCTAGTATTTAAAAAAAGAGTCCAGCCATTAATTGCAAGGGATAATTTAACTAATGTAGTAGTCAAATAACTGAACTGTTCTTTACTAAATGGACTTCAACACAACATGAGCTGAGAAAAACCTCTTAGCAGCAATGACATAAAAACTATTAAAAATGTATTGTTTTTTATGTTGTTTTTACCTGTAAATCTACACCCCCAGAACGTTATCAAGCAACTTTACCTGATGAAACTAATCCATTACCAAGATAGTCATTAGTTAAGGCTGAGTTGACAATAGATCTAGTAATGAATATGAGGATAGTTGTATCTCTTTAGCTGACAGTCTACTTAACCTGCAGTGTCTCCTCAGCTCACACCTTCTCACCCTGTCACACTTGTCTCCGGGTCGTGAGTCTATGTGTCAGTGCTGTCTGCTCTCTCACTGTTGACATGCAGATCCTTTTGTTTGGACAAATTCAATATTTGGACATCTTTCCCCCAGAGTGTCAAGGCTTTTCCAAATCGCTAAGTCTTTGTTTATTTTTCGTAGATTTTACCAGAGCAGAGAAACAAAATGAGTGAAACTGATGATTATATACTTGGATTTTGAAAGCCTACAATCACAAAACTGAATGAAATTGAAAGAGAGTTTTTAAAATGAATTGGATGAGCGGTTAGTGCCGGAGTCACAAATGTGCTGCTTTGTGTAAATTGCTTTGTGATTTCCTTTTTCAATTCTAAAGTGGCATTAAACTTGAGTCTTTTGCATTTATTGTCTGATATTTAGGTTAGTTTATGTTAATGTGTGAACAGCAGAATCAGAATGACTCCTAACATATTCTTAATATTGCAAAGATTAAATTCAGCATAAAGGATGAATCGTCAAAAATTGCAACTACTTGAAAGTTAGACAGAATACATTTGATTGAACGTAGACCCAACATCTGGTCCAGGGTTTTGTCACCTTTAGCAGCAAAAGATCTGCAATGGTCCAATGCAAAGTAAGTCAAAGTCAGAGAGAGCCACAAATATACAAGACAAAAAATTGACATTATTCAAAGTAAGTTATTTATGCTTGACCAAAACATCACATTAATACCATATATAAGAAGGTTCTTTCTTTATTCTCCTAAAGTGCATTTCCTAATTGTCAGTGAAAGCCAAAGAGCCACTTTGGAGTTTTTAAAGAGCTTCATGTGGCTCTAGAGTCGCAAGTTTCTAGTCTGTCTTCATCAAATGTTTGTTATTAGGTAGAGTTGGGCAATATGTTTCTAGAAGTACCAGCATTAGTATCGGTCAATATATATTTAAAAAACATAAAAAATAAACTGATCGACAGACTGTATATTTGGGGTGTTCGTTGACAACATTCATTTTAACCCTCTACCGCATAGTGTTGCTTTTAGGCAACAAACCACTTTTTTGGCTTGGACACTGGCCCTTTAAGTTTTTTTTTATTTTTGTTTTTTTATAATGTTAGCAGACATGTTTCTGTCCAATAAAATCAGAGGCTGAAGTGGGTGTGCACATTTGACTGAGTCTGAAGCAGTCATTTCTGGAAGCAAAGTCACATGTGACACAGTGCTAGGTAACGGTAAGATAAATAACACTTTTCTCTGGGTTAAATTGGAATAATTTGATACAAAAAAATATTTTAATGTCCAGAAATATGTTAAGATGCACATTTGATTGTTTACATATAATTTTTACTTGTATGTTTATGCTAATACTGTGTTTTAGGTATGTTGCCCTAGGGCAACATCATGCAGATGTAGCACTTTTGTTGGGAAAAATAGTGCTCAAGAAGAGATGTGTTGGAGTGAATAATGAGTATTATTGCTTGTAGGAAATGGACATAAAAACATTTTATGGGTCCAAGAATGAACATGGTAGTGAAGTTCCATCCGACAGTGAAGACAGTGAGCTTGAGGACGAGAGTGATAGTGGAGAAGAGTGGCTCCCTGAATCAGGTTTGACACTCAGTGTAGGTCAGGGGTCAGTCAGGGTTCTGTAAGATGTGTGTTGGTGTGTGTGTGTTGGGATGAAAATGAGGATGAGGATGAGGTGTTTGAACCAGAGGAAGACAATGGCTGGAGAACACCCCATAATGCCAACTTCCCCGACTATCCTGAATGGCAAGGAAGCCTTCCGAGATCAGAAGATTACTTCAAGATGTTTTTTTCAGAAAATATCCTGTCAGTGATCACAGAGCAGTCAAACCTGTATGCTCTACAGGTTTGACTGTTGTTGTTGTTGTTGTTGTTAAATTTTGTATATCTCACCTGCTCAGGGACTGCAGATGGAAACTAGCTACGGCTAAAATCTGGTGCAAAGCATCTTCAATGTTTTTGCACACTGTCCCTGTTAAATAAACTAATAAACTAAACTAAACTAAACAACCCAAGCAGACCTTTAAAACTCAGCACTAAAGAACTTGAACAGTTCATAGGTACTGTAGTCTACATGTCACTGTTTGGGTTACCAGTCACTCGGATGTTTTGGTCCAAGGCCTCTCGGGTGCATCAAGTAGCTGATACCATGAGTCTGAACAGATGGGAGGCCATCAAGAAAGCTCTCCACTTCAACGACAATGAGGCAATACCTGCAGGAAGTCCAGATCCACTTTAAAAAATCTGACCACTGGTAGACCATCTTATTTCAAAATTGCAATCCATCCCAATGAGTGAGAAGTTGGCTGTGGATGAACAGATAGTTCCCTTCAAGGGAAAGAATAAGAACAAGCAATATCTACCAGCCAAACCTAAGAAATGGGGATACAAAATACTCATTTTAGCCAGCTCTGAAGGCATTCCACATAACTTTGAGATCTACACAGGGCGAATAGTGCAACTCCTTGAGCTGGTAGATATAGGTGCAAGTGGGAACGTCATTTCTCCTAAATTGGCTCTTTTTTAGGTAAATTTTAGTATTATGTTGAATAAAACCTTTTCTGATACATTTTTAGATTATTTTCTCCTATTCCATTCAGTATTGAAAACCTTGGTGTTTTAGTACCCTCATCGCACACTGTTGCCCTGAGGCAACAAACCCAGATTTTTGTGGGGGGGCGTGGGGGGTCAAATGTTATAATTGATATAATGTCAGGGACCCACAAGCTCTCAAAAAGTATCTTGAAATATTTTTTTCCTCCTAAAATAAAAAGTCATGCAGTAGAGGGTTAATGAGGATGCTTTGTATCCTTGATTTCAACTGAATTCAATGTCAAAATATGATTCAAAATGTGCATATTCAGCCAGGACAGTAGATGGCAGCACTGTGTCTTTAAGATGATCTAATGTTAACCCTTGGCACACAAATTATCACTTTATTTTATTATAAAAAGAGACAAATGGTATATTCATTTTAGTAACTTGATTAGCTTTGTGTTGCCATTGACTATCAATATTGTCAGAAAGAATCACTGAGTATTGATCTTGTCAGAATAAATCACTGAATATCAATAGTGTTATTCATCATTTGCAGAAAATATACATTGTAATTTCATTCATTTTTTCATTCATTCATTTTCTACCGCTTAATCCCGTTAGGGGTCGTGGGTGACTGGAGCCTATCCCAGTGACTTTGGGCCTTAGGCGGGGAACACCCTGGACAGTGGCCAACTTGCCGCAGGGTTAGACAGACAAACATTCACTCTCTCAGTCATTCACCAAGGGAAATTTACAGTGATGCCCAATTAACCTAAACATGCATGTTTTTAGAGGTGGGAGGAAACCGGAGTACCCGGAGAAAACCCACGGTGACACGGGAAGAACATGCAAACTCCACCCAGAGAGATCGTGAGATGTTGATATGGTCCGACCCGGGAGTCGAACCCACGACCTCCTTATTGGGAAGCCAGAGCTCTAACCACTTGGCTACCGTGCAATTTATGGGTCTAATTTTCTTTTTCGACTAATCAAAATAGTAATAATTCACTTTTTAAAAGACCAAAGTTAAAGAAAAATCGCAATATATCGTTGTGGGCCTCTGTATCGGGATATATCGTATCGTGACCTGTGTATCGTGATACATATATCGCCAGATTGGAGGCAATGCACACCCCTACTGTATATACATAATGTCACTCTGTATAGTACGTAAAGTCACTCTGTATAGTACATAATGTCACTCTGTATAGTGCTAGGCTGTGGATAGACAGATATTTTATTGATCCCCAGAGGTGGAAATTCAATTGACCATGTAACTCATTTATACATTTCATTTTTATACAGGGTTCATATAATGATGGCACAAAAAATATTGTACATTTTTTTAATATATACATTTTCTAACTCTTTTTTTCAATGACTGGACCCTGCAGTGACTTTGAGACTTAAGTGGGGTACACAGGCACTCACTCACTCATTCATTCACCAGGAGAATGTTACAGTGATGCCATCTGACCTATACATGTTTTTGAAAGTGGAAGAAAGCCGGAGTTCCAAGAGAGGTTGCACTGGAAGAACATGCAAACCACACAATCTGCGAGTTTCAAAATTAAATATCTGTATTGACAAATATTTATTGCAGCCACAGCAGGAAGGCAAATATTAAAATTAAGCTTAATGATGATGTTTTAGACAGTATTTTTTCCCCAAAAGCCTAATATTGCTCTTGCCTGGAGAAACTGATGATAGCTGATTAGAAAGGACATATATATAGATTTTATCTTTTCAAAAAAGAAACAAAATTCCACTCTTGCTTTGTTTTATTCCGGTCTCAATCTATCAATTTAATGATCTCCCTAAAATGACAGAAAGCTAATTTTAATACTTTGTGTCATTTTTCAGTAAGCTTCATCCACAAACGTTGGATTTGATGAGTGTGATTGACATTGTCTGACTGATTCCCTTTTTCCTGATTTCCACTCGTCAGGCTCCATTAACTTTACATTTCATCTTGTTCCTGTGCACAAGTCGTTGACAGGCCGTGCGTCAGTGAATCAGTGAGAGGCTTTACAGATCCAGGGCCTTGCTCAAGGACACACTGGAAGCAGGGACAAGCACCATTGATTTCCTCCACACACTTTGTCAAGATCCCCTCCTGTCTTTTCCCAGTGTGGTTGAACATTAAAATCAACCTCCTATTGGCAGGATCTGAACTCATAAAATTTATCACACAAAAAAGTTCAAAGTCCTGCCCTCGAATTTCCCAAATGGGCCCAGGATGTGGCTAAATAATGCATCGTGAGAGTGCGGGGCGGTTACCTGAAACGGCCTGTCAAGACTGACTTGAAGGTTGTGGAGAGATAGAGATAGAAAGAGAGAGAAACAGAGAGAGAGGGCTAGAACATCTGACTGACTGAGAAAGAGAGAGATAGAGGGACAAAGAGAGGGCGGCGTACAGAGAGACAGAGAAAGACACAGAGAGAAGGTGAGACAGAGACAGAAAGTGAGCGAAGGAAAGGATGGGGCATCCAGAGGTGTAGAGATGGATATTTGTATGGAGTGATGGGAAATGCTCAGCGTGACAGGGACAATTCAATCACTAGAAAGTCCAAACACTTCTTCTTTGTCCCTGAAAAGTGTTCATCGATAAGCACGGACCTTGGACTTACTGAATCTAGTGCAAATAGATTGTGTTCATGTGACAAGCCAATGATATTTAATCAAGATGAAGGTCAGCAGATGGAGAGTATTGTTTTAATGTAGTCTTTTGTTGTCTTTTACACTTTTGTGGGTCTAGTCACTAAGTGAAATCACCATGAACATGTGTGAAATCACAGTTTGCAGTGTAAACTTATAACAATGAAACCTTCTCATTCTAAAATGTGAATTGACCTTAATACTTTAACAGATACGACAATCTATGTGAGTCATATCTGACAAAAACAGACACCAATTTTAAGGGAAGCAGTTTCTGAACATTTTTGAGCACATAGAACTCTGCAAAGCTGAAGCTTTGTTTGATGCCTGAAAAGGAACAATTTCAGCACAAAAGAATATCAGATTTTAAAATCTCTGTTTTGTTCTTTGGTGAATATACTGTAAGAAACAGGTCTCTGAATCCGTGTATGCTTCGTTCTTTGGTTTTTTCGTTTCAAAATTAAAACAGAATTTTAAGATGACTAGCTGTTTTTAGATCATTTTGATTTTCAAACAAAATTAAACAAAACATTTTTCGCTTATCAATAAAACAACATGTTTTTTTCATTTTACGCCGTGAAACTGAATAACAAAACTTTTTTTTTTCTAACTTGAGCGGAAATTACGCAATATGCACTTTATGTCCAGAGTTGCCAAGTCCGTTGCTTGTAAATCATTGAGGGCCGATTTTTTTTTTTTTTGCTGTTGAGCGGTACATTGACCTAATTAAAATTTTCATTATCATTTTTGGCCGTTTTTTAAATTTTAAGATGAAAATCTACTTACTATTGACATAAATTATCAATCTTTAGTTAATTTACATGTATCACAGTCGTTATTATTGGTAAAAAAAAATCCTATTTACATACGTCAAATTAATCTTCATTTATTTTGCAGTGAGGTAAAAATTGAATCAATTAATTATGTGAATACATTTTTATTGAAAGATTGAGTTCGCTTTTTTCTAAGGCTTGGTCACTTATTGCGCTCTGAAAATCTGGCAACCCTTTAAACGCCACCCTGACGCCGCTGCTGCCAAGCGTGTGCTGAAAAACAAAAAATGGAAATGATGTACGTGGTATTTAGAGGCAACAAACGTATATCTTTAAGGGGAGAAGATCTTACTACTGGAAAGATTGCAATGATATTTCAGGTGAGTAGTTAATATTTAGTGAATGGTCGTCATCGGCACTAGTTACGTTAAGTTAGTTAACGTTAGCTAGCTAGCTAGCTAGCGAACGTCGGCGTTCTCCTGGTTGTAATATATTAGCCAAACCTTTGTCAAAAATAAAGTAAAGAGACGTAGACAATGTCTAATTATGTTTTAAATGCTAATTTGAGTATGTAACGGTTTATACAATGATGATTTCAAAAACCTAATACTTAAGTAATTAGCATTAACATTTTCATGAGGGAAAGTGACAAAATTGGTTTTGTGCTGTGTTGTTGCTAACTTCTGTAGCAATGTAATATTTATAAGCAAGTCATTTTCTCAGCTATGTATGTATGTATGTATGTACTAATTGTACATTGTAGTAGGTAAAATAGATACCTGTAGTCCTCTCCAGGGCTACAGATGGAACTAATTTGTAAAAACTAGAATCTGATAACGCTACAAGCATCTCTGTCCTTATTAACCTTAACATTATTTTTATCTACAGGTCCGTGCAGATAGTATTTATCTTACTGATGACCACAACAGGGCGGTCCTGCCTCTGCCCAATGGTGCTTTTGAATCTCAGGACCTGCTCATGAGTAGCCACTATGAAGTGCATGGGGAAAGTAGTGCAAGTGAAGGAGAGGCCTCTACTTCAGGTCAAACACCGATACGGTTTGCTTTCCGTCGACCTTCCAACAGTACTCCAACTGCATCGACAAACCATCCTTCTTCTAGAGCTGCTAGCTTGAAAATGTTGCAAAGGTAAATTTGGTATTCAACAATTGCCACTAACCAATAGGTGGGTTTCACATTGTAGAATTCATGTCAGTTACAAGCCAGGCGGAGAGCAAGAGGCCGTTTTTCCTATTAATAACATTGTACTTGTCATGGAATATTTGTAAATGTGTTTTACTATTTTAAAATGGTGATGTCTGGAGTGTTTGAACCCATTAATATTTTTGCATTGCAAAGATAAACTTGATTTAAACATATTCAGCTGCCTTCCTTCTGCTTAAAATAACATTGGCCTATAGAATTTAGTGATGTCATGTAATGGGATACCAAAAGACCATTTTCACAGCAGCTTTGCTAAGCTTTTATAGCAATACATTATCCAAAACAATGTTAAAAGTAAAAAAAACAGCCATTTAATAACCATGATAAACTGCTTGATCTCTACTGGTAAAATTATCTTGGCATTTTCAAATACATTAAAATTGGTTTAACGTACCACATTCTCCATTCTACATTATGAACAAACTCATGATTTAAAGATGAAAACTAATAATTTTGTCATATTATTTGCAAAACACAGTATTGTATCTGTTAATGGCTGGAGAAATGTGTGTTTTTTCTTTCTTTCTTTTTTTTAGAAATGTTTTCATAGCTGAACTCCTTGATGGTCATCTGGAAACACAGAAAACTGTGACCATCAAGTTCTCTGAGTTTGAGGCGTCTGTCAACAACATAAAGGCCAAAGTGACTGAGGCTCTTGGCCATGATGAGCCTATAGTGCTCATCGATAGCCATCAAAACGAAATCATGGATTGCGAAGGAACAAGGGGTATGTTTTCCACAGTACTGTAAATTATGTTTGGTATTTAACTAGATTTTGATCCTAAACTGTTCTTTTTCTTTCAGGCCCTGCTTTCTGGAAACAGCATGCCCGGAAAATCTATGCTGTTCCAGAGGAGCAGCTACAGAGACATCGAGGGAAGAGGAGGCGTGAAAGGTAAGGAAGCAATTGTGTTAGTTATTAACTAATATAAGTTATTAAGATTAGATTAGATTTTGGACATGATATTTACTACATTGTGTCTATTTTCAGTCGTCAGTCGGACACATCTCTTCCAGAAGTTTTTGACCAAATTGAGGAAGTGGTCCTTGCCTCCCAGGGCTTGCAGGAGGTCAGCAGCTCCTTGAAAGAGCTTGTCAAGTTTGTTAGGGGAAACAAACACACAACCCTATGCCTCAGTGAAGATCAGCTACAGCTGTCAAGTTGGCTTTTACCTGCATCCTTTGCAAGGTATGGCATGTGTGTGTTGTGTGTCTTGGCAAATCTAATTAGTGGAAAATTTAAACTATTTCTCACACTGCAAACAAACTTTTTCTAGACTGCTCTTATGTACATGTCTCCCCACGCATGCATATTAAACTAACTTTACTTCCAATAATTTAGTAGTATGCCTCTATTATTTTTCAGTTTTTCCATCTCAATTTTCCTCATTTATTCTTTTTGAATTTTTAACCTAATGTGCATAATCTGTTTTACAGAACCTATGAGGGAGCCAATGCATGCAAGCTGCTGTAGTACAATCCTTGGTTGCAGGCCCTGTTTAGAGCGATGGCGAGAGAGAGCTCCCTTTGTCCAAAGTGTCGCACAGATGACACCGATTTCCAGTTGCAGGCAGTTTTGGGCTGGAGGATGCAGTTGCAGCACTGCACAACTTTGTTTCTTAATTCATGGGCACCTTGTTTCTTAAAATAAGGCAATCCTATTTCTTGTTCTGATAATGTAAGCCCTTTATTTTTCGCTGAATGTTTGAACTCCCTGAAGATGACTGGTCCTTTTTATTATTAATTATCATCAAAAAATTACATATTTGCACAATTATGCACTTTAAGTTAATATCTTTGCTCGTTTTAGTTGTTTTCTTTTTTCACTTGACAGGGATTCTTTGATTTTTTTTTTTTTTATAAAACACACACTTATACAATAATGTTTAACTTTTATATAACAGTATGCTATAAGACCAAAAACATATTTGCACAAATATGCACTTTAAAGTTGAAATATGCACTTTAAAGTTGATATTTCAGCTCTTTTTAGTTGTATGCATTTTTTCAGTTGTCAGGGATTCTTAAAAGTTTTTACAGAACACGTTTATACATTATTGTTCAACTTTTATAATAAAGTTTTTACTAATAAAACTAATAAACTGTAACTAATAATTGCAAATGTTTTACAATTAAAAGAGTTGTCTTCATTTGTATAATACTTATTCTTGTATTTGTTTACTTTAGACTGACTGCAAGAAGGTAACAAAAATAACTCAAGAAAATTAGTAATTTATTACAACTTAGACAAACCTTTCAGTGACATGTAACAGGTAGAAAGTGCCTCATTAAACAGTGTATAGTCATTATTAACGACATGGTCTAAAATAACACACAGATCTGGATAGACAGATTCAAATTCAAATTCTGCCTGATTCCTGTCATAATCATTTTGAAATGGGTCCACACCAAAGCATGACTCATGTTGCAAAGTGGATCCTAAGTCTTGTGCATACATTGCAGCTGCGATAGATGCTTTGGGCAACAAGTTGTTCAGGAAAGTTGGCTGCACACCCGCCCAAAGCCATATTGTTGGGTATTCACGCCCTAAAAATAAAAAATATTTAAAAGTGCTTTTAGAAATCACAAATAATGAAGTCATGTTTCTTACCGGGAATCCTGTGTGCATTCCATGCATTTACCACTCTGTTCAAACCAATCTTGCTGAGAAGCACAAAATGTTGGACACACAAAATTTTGTGGTGTTATCCTGCATGTCCAGGACTTCTTGATCCACCAGATAAACCAGGGCTGACTTAAGAGGGTAGTTGACGCGGTTGTTCACTTCTGGCCAATGCGTTCTACCCTAAGGTTCTGGAGAAAAGTAAATCAGTTACCCTTGATAATAGTAAATGTAACATTCATTCACACTTTGTAGCCACAGTCAGCAGTCTTCTTTTACAGCTACTTGGAACAGTATATTGTACAGTGTAAGGGTAGCAATTTTCACAATTTAGTCAATAATAAACGTTTTGTTTGTATCTTGTTTATTTATATATCAGATTCAACTCCATTCTCACAATAATTTCACACTAAATTTACCCTAGTGGAAGTACTCTGGACGTAGGGGTCCTGGAGGTGTTGATCTGTAGCCAGACAAAATTTCCTGCATGTAAAGACACAGGTAGAATTCTTTCCCATGGTCCACTCTCACCTGGTCCCAAATACCGTGCGTTGTAACTGCAGATCTGCTAATACATATTGTAATTATAAAAACAGCATTGATGAATAAAGATGGAAAGAAAATAAAAGCAAAATAAAAGAAAAGCAAAGCAAGATAGCTACAGAGGAGGGTGGCTAAATGTGTATAAAGTGAGGCAAAGGTAAGAGGAATGTGAAGAGAGGATGAAGATACAGATTGTAAAG